>CM053790.1:206637225-206854725 GCA_028749045.1 Cupressus sempervirens | reverse complement strand
ATCAAGACCTAGAGCCTTATCAGGTCCCATAAAAAAATGGTTTATCTAGCATCCTCTAAGGAGAAAGGAGCCATAAGCATGAGATTATTCTAATTTGAAACCAATCAAGGATTGAAACCATAGACCTTTTAGCTCTCATAGGAGGCCTTATTCAAATTAAGTTCTTGAAAAACTAAATTTTCTATTGCTAAATCAAATTATCATCTCTAATTATGTTTCCTAGACTATCCTTACTTTTGATGAGGCATAGAAAAAACTTGTAGCATTGCCCCTCACTACCCTTTAACTACAATTTTATTGATATTTGTCTTCAATTTATTTTATCTCCCAAGACTATTTCACCCAATTTTATGTTTAGGCCCCTTTATGTTGTATAGAATGCAGTCATAATTCCATTACAAATAATGTTTTTATTTCACTTCTCTAGTTGATGTTCTAGATCCCTATTTGCCTAAAATATATTACAAAAAAGTCATTATTCCATTCTTTAATTTTAATTTTCATACATCCTAGCTTCTTGGTAGGTAGAAACATCCTCAATCCTTCCATAAAAGGAATCTCTTTCCACAACTCAAAAAGTAAACATTTAAGGTTTTTTTAATCTATGAGCAACATTTTCTCATTCTTGAAGTATGACCTGTATGTGTTAATTATGGCTTGTTAATCAACGTCACTTAAATATGATCATTTCATATAAAACCATCCCAAAATGAACATTAAATCATTCACCCAAAATGATTTAGAAAATCAATCCGTTTCCTCCTAACTAGATAGATTATGTTATTGCTCTAAAAATGAGAAGCTAGCAACTAGACCTCTAATATGAAGGATTTGGTAAAGCTAAATGAGAATGCAATATTTGAAGCTAAATGAAATGTAATCAATCTAAGAATGAAAGAAATAAAATTATACTATATGTATGCATATTAAGCTAAGATGATATTATAATCCTAGAAATTATAAAATCTATGGATGTATGAGCAAGTGAATATTTTAGCATAAATTTGATACCAAATCAATTCAATCTCTATAACGAGGAACTGAAAGCTCCTTAAATAAAATCCTAGAATTGATCAACAGTTGAGATTGAAGATGAGATTGAGTCATAATTGAAAATTCACTATGTAGGTCAAGTTAACTGATATAGATCTAAGTGTGATGGAGAGTTAACTGAGTTAATTCCATTTTGAGAGATAGTTCACTCAAAATTTCTAATTCTAAACTAAAGAGATGATAAAGCCTCTTATAGTGGACACCGCTTTTATATGGATGCTTTGTATAATTTTAATAAAACATCAAATAGAGAGAAAAGAAAAGATCATGCCCCCAATTCTTGCTTCTCTAGTCAAAAGTGACATCATTAAGTTTCTCAAAGAGACATGATAATGAAAAGAAACAAAACAAGCAAGAAAAAGTTCATTGTAATTTAAACAAGTTCATCATTTTGAGTTCAATTTTTGTGTTATAAGATTGATCTATAAGGTATCAATGTTTAAAACATATATGAAAGAAATCTTGTTAGTAGGGTGATGATAGTAGATAAACACAGTTAGAACAACTAGCAACTAAATTCAAAGAAGAATCTTTAGTAAGAAGAATCTTAGTAGGAAATTGAGTGAGAGTAGACAGACATAGTTAGGACAACTGGTCATTGACATGAGAGATATCTTCCATGAGAGGAATCTCAAAAGTGACACAAGAAATAATAGGAAAAAGACATTAGAATAATTGGTGATTGTTATGAAAGAGATCTTCTATGAGAGGAATCTCAAAATGACACTAGTGATAGGAGGCAGGAATAGTTCTAACAACTGGCAATTATCTTAAAAGAGATCTTCCACGACAGGAATCTCAAAGTGACACTAATGATAGTAGGTAGATGTAGTTAGAATAATTGGTGCCTATTTTGAAAGAGATCTTTCATGAGAGGAATCTCAAAAGTTACACAAGTGACAATAGGAAAATGCAGTTAGAACAACTACTAAATGACACAAGAGAGATCTTCCATGAGAGGAATCCCAAAAAGTGACACAAGTGATAGTAAGAAGATATAGTTTGAACAACATGTGACTATGGTGAAAGAAAAATCTTTGTGAGAGGAATCTCAAAGTGATACTAGTGATAGTAAGCAGATGTAGTTAAAACAACTAGTGAGTGATGCTAAAAAGATTCCTATGAAATTACAAGGTGTTTCCCTTACATTATTAGAAGATTCAATCAATGGATATGTGAGCAAAAGTATCAAACTAAAGTAGGAAAGTAACTATACAAGAATCTAGAAGATGGGCTGCAAGGTATAGCATTTGAAACAAGAGAAGCCTATTTACTAGGCTTTCACCTTCTTGGTAGAGATTCTTTTTTTGCTACCAGGATCTGTATTTTCTAGGTTTTCATCGATGACACTATTTTTTTTAAAAAATTTTTTTTTTGTATTTTTCAAATTTTCAATTTTCTTACTATTACCAAGGTTATATATTGCTAGGTGTTCGCAAAGGTAACAATTTTTTTAAGGAAATCTAAGTACATACATAGAGCTTTTGAAATCAGATCATTTGTAGAACTGCTTCTAATGGAAAGTATTGATGGGCTCCTTGAGCACCTCTCCCTTGACCATTGAAAGTTGGTAAGCACCAGATCTGAACATTGTAGTGACTATATAGGGACCAAGCCAATTGGGTTTTCTCTCAAAACAAGATCACCCAATTGGAAGTCACATGGCTTAACTTTCTTATTTTAGCTTCTATATGTATACCACTGATAAGCTCTAAGATGATCAAAAGCCACTCTCTGATGCTTATCTAATAATTCTAGCTATTCAAGACAAGATATCTATAGTCATCATCGGTAATGAGGCCCTTTATTAAAATTATCAAAGTAGGAATCTCAACCTCAATGGGAAGTACAACATCCACTCCATATAACAAAGAAAAGAGCATTGCACCCTTTAGAGTTCTAATACTAGTTTTGTAAGACCATTAAGTTGGAATAATCTGAAGGTGCCAATCCCTTCTAGATTTTTTAACTTTGATGCAAGATCTTAAGGATCACCTTGTTGGATGCTTTTGCTTGACCCTTACCTTGGGGGTCATAAATAGAAGACCAATATTGCATGATTCTAAACTTTTTGTAGAACACCTTAACATCCTTATTTTTAAACTATCCTCCATTAGTAATAATGGATGAAGGTACACCATACCTACATATGATGTAATTTATAATTATTAGTGATATAGATTTTCCATTTTCTATAGAAAGAAGGACTGTCTCTATCCAATTAGTGAAGTAATCTATAGTAGTAATTATGAACTTGTGTCCATTTGAAGAGGATGGATGAATCTAACCCACAAGATTAAAGGTCCACTATTGGGATTTCCATAGCATGATAGATAGAATTAGCTCCTTATCTAGAGCATGAAAGGGATTTCTATGGAGCTAGCATTATTTGTAGGACTTGGCATATTTGATTGCGTTTTTCTCCATATTCGGCCAGCAATAACCAACTCTAATAAATATACAAACTAATGTCAAGATGTTAGAGTGATATCTGCAAATGATCTCATGTACATAGATTAATGCATGTTTGGACTCATCGGACAGTAGATAGCTAAGGAGTATTCCATTGAGACCTCTCTTAAAGAAGTCATCAAAATAAATAACATATCATGAAGCATTGCAGATAACATTACATTTTCCATTCTGGGTTAGATTTTCTGGGATGGTTTGGTCATGCAAGCAAGAGTATATGTAATGGTACTAGGATGAGTCATGTCCTACAATAGAATAGATCATTGAAGATTCTAGAGAATTATGGGTAGGGTAGAGTAGTGTTTCCACTAGGAAATTGTGTAGAAGATCATTCTCTAATATCTATAACATGGAAGAAAGAGTAGCCATTGCATCATCTACTTTCTTTCCTACCCAAGGATTTTTTTAAAGGCTATGTGTAGGATCATGGTCAACCAAACTATGCTCTTAAGTGGCAATAAAAAATTAGAAAATTACGGTTATGTCAACTTGATGTACAATTTTCTACTTGTTATTAACTTTATATAAAAGAGTTGAGATAAAAGAATCTCTAGCAAATGGAATCTAGTTTCTAAACTACTAGGACTTAACTCAAAAAAAAAATGATTGGTCAAAATTTTGAATTTTATTGTAATATTATGAAAACTTTAGAACAAAAATAAGAACTAGACGTATGTCTAACCACCTTAATTAAAATCAAATGATATTATTTTTTAATAATATTCTAGATATAAGTAGTAGACCCATGCTTGGTTGTGACACATATTTTTGGGTATTTTTATTCTCAATAAATAACTAATAATTAATTTTTCACTTTACTATTTTTGGAATTTAAAAAATCTCATTTCTAACCACCTTAATTAATTCAAAAATCTACAAAATTCAATTTTTCATTTTTTCCTCATAGTAGAAGAAACATAGAATGTGATGCATCTTTTGGATTTAAAATTGTTGTACCATTTGAAAGTTCTAGTTATTTTTCAAGCAGTGTGTTCGCTAGCACTTTATATGTAACTCTATTAGAAAATAAGTAATAATTACTTACTAAACTCATAATTTGACAAACTTTACATTTATGGAAAGATAAGAACATTCTTAAGAAACCCTTTTCATTTCATCAAAATTTGGTGAAAGAAAAGTTGTTAGCTACATGTTTGAAGTAAAAATCACATAAAAACAAGTTGAAAACACATTTTTAGGATGTTTTTAAAGTTGACCATATAGGTTTGGTATCAAAAGATATAGTAGACCGTATAAAGATATTAATTGTTATCATTTAGTATCAGGGTGGGTGGGAAAAAAGTTGGAATAGATTTCGAAATGGTTTGAGATATTTTAGAACTATAAATTTTTTAGATCACCACTTTTTGGCACACCATGATCCTGCACATACCCTAAAAAGTGATGTGAGAAAAGTATTTCCTCAGGTAATCTATTAGGCATTTATAAGGAATGAATTTCTCAACCTCCATCTAGTACACATCATTGACCTAGTTGATTATGACTTGTGAATCACCAAAGCTATTTAATTCATCCACTCTCCATTCAATTCATATTCAGAAATATATTTTTACATAAGTAAACATTATCTTGTATGGCTTAGGTAGTGAATACCTCTATGGTGTTATAAATAATAGCATAGCATTGGATCCTTGTTGTGTGAAGGAAACATCAAAGAACATTACCAAAGTTTGATGTGTAAGCATTAGAATTGATTAATTAGGAAAATCATTGTTAGGTGGAAGAATAATGCATTGGTGCTTCTTCTAACTGATTAGTAATCACTTGCACTTTGATAGCCTTTATTTCAACATATTGAATGTCATAATCCCATAAGATCATGACCCACTTAGCTAACCTTCATACTACAATTACCTTGCTGAGTAAGTACTTCAATAGATCAATTTTAGCAACCATTCACGTAGTATGAGCGAGCACATAGTGTCTTCACTTTTGGGAAGTGAAGACAATAGCCAAGAAAGCCTTCTCAATAATACTATAGTTCATTTCATAATAAATCAGTGTGTGACTTAGCTAGTAGATACATCATTCCTTTCTATCATTGTCTTCTTCAGCTAGCAAGATCCCAAGAGATTACTTTATTGTTGAAATTTACAAAATTAGAGGCTTCCTGTAGATAGGAGGCATCAAGATTGGTGGACTAGCAAGATATTTCTTTACCTGTGTTAGAATCTGATCACACTCTTGACTCCAGATATATTTCACACCTTTATGTAGAGTCTTGGTAAAGGTTTGTGGCCTATATACCAGCTATGAGATGAAGTTGTGAATGGATTGAAGTCTTCCTTCTAGGCCCCTCATCTGACTAATATTATGGGGTGGAGGCATGTCCATGATTGCTTGAACTTTCTCTAGATAAACCTTGATTCCTTTGGCAGACACAATGTAGCCACATTTTTTCCTAGATGTTACACCAAATGGACATTTCATGGGGTTGAGTCTTAGACTAGATATCTCCATGTGATCTAGGATAGGTCCCAAATCTTGAAGGTGAGTGTTTCATTTTATGCTTTTTACCAAGGTATCATCCACATAGTCTTCCATTGTTTTATGCATCATGTCATGGAAAATGGTAATACCTACCATCTAATATCTGGCACCAACATTTTTAAGACCAAAAAACATCATATTCCAATACAAGGTTCCCCATGCACAAGTAAGAGTAGCCTTTACCTAATATTCTCTTGCGATTTTGATTTGATTATAACTAGAAAATGTGTTTGTGAGTGAGTACATTTCATATCTTGCTATCATTTACACTATTGTATCAACTTTAGGGACTGGAAAATCATCTTTTAGACATGCTAAGTTCAAATCGCAAAAAAATGTACAAACTATGATAGATTTTACATGCTTGGAGACTAGAATAATATTTCATATCCATTCAGCATAATCAATAGAATGGATGAAACCAACTTTTAGAAGCTTTTCCTATTTAGCTTTAACTAGTAATGCAACATGAGGATGCATTTTCCTAAGTTTCTATTTGACTAGTTTAACTCCTGGTGATATAGATAAATGAAGAATTATGAGGTCAAGATCCAAGCCTGGCATGTTTGAATATGTCCATGCAAAATTTATACTTTTCTCTTGGAAGAAGGAAATAAATTTCTCTAGAGATAATGACTATGCAAGATGTATCATGTGAGGATGTTCTTTTGTTCCCAAGTTGATCAATTGTGTTGGGTCTATCAACATTAATTATATTTCCTAAAAATGACTAGGAAGTGCATCAAATATCTCATCTGCAGGAACCTCAGAGAGGTTTTCACCTATGGATACATCTTTTATTTTCACTTTTTTTGTTTTAATACTGCCACAATGTGGTTATCACCATCATACCTTTTATTTCTTTCCTTTTTTATTGTGTTACTAAGATATTTGATGTCAACTTTAGTCATGTTGATGATTTGTTTGTTGGTGGAAGACATTATACATTAGACAATATTTAAGTAACAAGCAAGATCTTAGTCATTCTAGAATGTAGGGACTTTATTAGATGCATTGGAATTCCACTCTATGAGCTTGGGATAGGTGAGTGAAAGAGATGTGGTGGGTTTGATTGCATTGATGGTATAATCACCAAATGCTTGGACAAGCAATTTGAGACCTAGAGAAGCTTTGTCCACAAGTGTATTTGAATGCTTTCAAGTTCTAACATCATTAATCAAAGACTTGATGACATAGTTGGACGAGACTCAAACCTAACACTAGAAAATTCACCTACTTTGAGTTGATTTTAATATACATGAACTTGATCTATCTTTGTCTATACTTACTTCTAAGACAGAGTCAAATTCATACTCAAGAATTTGTGCTACATGGAGATAGACCGTACAATTCCCTAATAGTGATAGGGACAAATTTTTAATCATTATCTAGATTTTAATAAAGTTGCTCAACTTGACTCTCCTTGTTCTTTTTGGGTATGGTGTGAATCAATTGTATCATTAGAAGAATCACTATCACTATCCATAGGGCTGACACATAGTACAAAGTCATCTGGCTCTATGAAGAATTCAGCAAGATCATCAAGAATTGGATAAGGATAAGGATCCTCATCATCAATATTGTCCCCATGGTCATTTGACTTAGCTTGTGACCATTGCTAAGATGAAATCTTAGGTTTTGGTATAAATTTTTTAATCCCTAGATGGAAGGGATTTTTCTTGAATCCTAGACTAGATATGTCTCAATTCCTTATAGCTATCAATTTGATAGGATCAACCAAAACATTTTTGTTGCATCTAATAGGATCATTCCCATTGTAGCCAAAGCATTTCATGAGTTTCAGTCCTGGACCATAGTTTTCAAGAGTAATTTCATGAGACTATTCTATGATGTCAACTAGAGTTTCATCTTTGTATATCCATGTAGCAATGTCTATGTTATTAGCTTCCTCTTCAAGAGGTATAGTAGCTTTGACAATGGTTCCATTGTACATAGTTTGAGGTGTCAACACAAAAGGTCTCTTCATTTTAGATAGTCTCCCAAAATGACAGGGCAACATAAGAAGATATGTTAGAGATGGAATTGATTCTATGTGTCATTGACCCATTCCAATATCTTTCAATTTGAGTGATTGCTTGATTTGCTTCAGCTTCTTATCATGATGTTCTATAGATTCCCTATTAGAAGGTATCAATAGATTTCAGCATGTTATAGGTATAGCAAGTACTTTCAGTTATGGTTAATTCAAGAGTGTGAAATGGGAACTTTACATATTTATGATAAGTTGAGGGCATAGCTCACATTTCATGTATCTATGGTCTTTCTAGGAGAATATTGTATGATAAGGGAATGTTTAGAACTTGACAAGTGACACTTCTTTCTACAAGACCAACTTGGAAAGGCAACACACAAGACCCAAATATTTGTGCTTGACTTCATCATATAGTTTGATAGCTATCCTGTGACAAGGATCAATGGACTCTTCAAAATTGTCCAATTGTCTATGAAAAGTAGTAAAGGCAATGTTTAAAATAGCTCTATTTTCAATGAGCACATGATGAACACATTTTTGATGTATCATTACTTTAATGTGTAGAAATAGGTTATGTTGATGACTCAGTGAATTGTTGTCCTCATTAGAGAAGGACATTTACTAAGGTGAGGTCATATGGCCTACCATAGATTGGAACCTCTCAAGATCAAGATCTTGAGATATGTTTTCTTCAGTGAGGGCTTTGTCTAGAATTTTCCTATGAGAAGGGAAGACTTTGAGTAGTTCAAAGATCATGATTTGACCATTTTTTTGTTGTAATTGATCAAGGATATTCTAGCTACCAATTGTAAAAAAATGTTGTAACTTTTTTCCTTTGCCAGATGGACTAGCAAGAGGTCTATCTTTATGTTGGTCTCACTCAAGAATAGAAGGTGTAGTGCCTTTGAACACTAACTTGGCATGGGAATGCATAACAACATTGAAATGAGATTGTGATGGTTCATTTTTAGATGTATTGTATGTAGGAACAACTAAGACAAATGGTGTCTTAGGTTTAGTTTTGTCTTGTTTTCCTTTGATGGTGATAACATCACCATACTCAACATCCACCAGTTCAACCATTTGGACTATCTCATCATCATCATTAGAGTATATATATTTGATCTTGTTATTAGAATTTTTTTTTGAGTTTTCTCCTTTTTCATGAGACAAGAATGACTCTTTGAAAGCCTTGTGATCTATTTTCTTGTTGTGCCCATCCACAATAATGTTACCATCATCAATTAGGTCTTGGAATTTGTGATGCAAATTGATGCAATTTCTAGTTTTGTGACCCTTTCTTGGTGGTATTCACATGTGGTTTCATTCCACCATGGTGGTTGTGGTTGTGGATCACAAGGACAAGAGTTACCCAATGGAGAAATGAGCTTGTAGACTACTTCCAAAGGTTCACGAAGGGGTGTATATTCTCATTTTGGAAGTGTGACCCAAGATGAATTTTTTGGTTTGTTTCAAAACATCTTGTTGTCAGAAGGAGAGTTCTCAACATGCTTGGATGGTTTGAGATTGTCTGTAAGATTGAAAGATTCCTTAGCAAGTCTAGGAGTATTGTGGTTAGTAAATTCATCATACACAACCTCTAGGTTCTTATTCACATACTTGGATTTTTCCTTATTGGAGGTGGATCTTTGTTTGGTTTCCTTTTGAAGGGTTAGTTTAACCCTTTTTACCATGAAGTTCTCTATTTGAATAGCTTGTGTGACCATGTCTTCAAAGGTATGTGGACCTTGAATTTCAACTTTATACCCAAACTCAATAAAAAGATTATTATTAAAGATGTCAAGCCTTTTTGTTTAAGGAATATTTCATGAATATTCAATGTAAATATGTCTCCATATTTGAAGGAATGTGAGGAAAGGTTACTCAACTTTTGTTTAAGGTTATACAAGTCTTGTATGTTAACTAGATGTTGTATGTTGTGAGAGTACTATTGAACAAACAAGTTAGCAATCTCATTGAATGTTTTGATACCAGTAGGAAAGTGTGCAAACCACTCCTTAGCCTTGACACCTACATTTCTTAGGAATAAATGCATGAGATATGTCTGATTACCCATGAATTCCATATAAAAGACACTTAATTCCTAGAAATGATCTTGGGGAATGAAAGTTCCAATGTATTTATTGTACTTAGGTAACTCGACTCCTTTTGGGAAAGGAGGGATGTCTATACTATTGGAAATATAGATGGAGTAACTAGCATGGGGGGTGAATTAGTTACCACAAAAAGAAATCAACAGATCCCTTAGATGTCAAATAAATTGCTTACTATTGTCACTCACTAAACATTCATAAAAATGTTGTAACTCGATAAGTGTAGTAAATGTTATCCATTAATTAGATCTTATCATGCATCAAATAATTGCAACCATGAAAAGTAAAAGCATGAACACAATAGACACCAAATTTAACATGGAAACCCAATATGGGAAAAACTACCAATGTAATTAGTTACTAATTTTCACTCTTCTGAAGTGAGCCCTATTAGGAGCCAACCTAGTTAGAGGTTACAAAACACACTATTAGGTGTGACCTTGTTAGAGGATTTAATTCACCCTATTAGGAGTGGCCTTGTTAAAGGTCTTTAGAAAAATTCAACTAAACTGTCACCATTAGAGAATTTACAAAATAGCTATTAAGCTAACTCTGTTAAGAGATTTTGAGATCACTATTGCAATGGTTAGAAAGAAACAATGAAATAACCTGAATATAATACAACTAAATTTGTTGATTATAGATCTTTTTTGTATACCATTAGATCCCCCTTGATCAAATATAGCTTTGCTACTCCTTAATGATCTCTAACCATCCTTCAAAAGTCACTCTCTCAATAATCAGTTCACCTTCCCAATCACATCAAATCCACTTGACCCTTTCAAAATTTGCAACTTGACCTTTCATATATACCATTAAAATTATTAAGTTGGCTCAAATAAAAGTTACAATCATTTATAATTATTACCATAGTTGGTTGGAGATAATACTTAAAACAATTAAGAATTAATCCATAATTTAACAAATTACTTTGCTGGCTGACCCTACTTGGTAAGCACTACTCCAAAAAATAATTTTCTAAGTTAACCAACACAACTTAGTTAACACTATAAAATCTATGAGATCCTTTTCTTGTCGAGTGAGCTCAGTAAGAACTAAATTTCCTTTGCTAACCTTGAGAGCTCAATAGCAATTGTCTTCTACTACAATTTCCTTCAGTGACTGAGTGAGCTCAGTAGACACTGTTTGTAGAAGATAAAGATTGGAAATGCTTAGTAGACATTGTAAATCTACTTGCAGACCAACTAAGCCTTGTAAGGGCTAACAAATAACTGGTATGAAATTTGTGTAACATCAAAGACAATACACAATTGGATAATTTTATCCAATAATCTCCCTCCTTGAAATTGATGGAAACACAACATATCATACAATATTGAAATTTTAAAAATAGGACTTTCTCTGATAAAATGTTTTCTCCCTCTTTTAGTTGTCTCCCTTTATAATAGCAAAACTCTCCTTCTTGCATAAGCTTTCCTTCTTGCATAAATTTTTTAGAAAGATATGACAGTAACACTCTCCCTCTTTGACAACACATGCCAAAGACAACACAACTCAAATAAGTTCTAGTGTACCTTAAGTATTGATTCATATGCAATGTCTTCATTACTCTGCTACATCAACTGATAGATCTTCAACTTTGTTCCTATTGATGCATCACTAAAACTGTATTTTAGTGAGCTTCAGATAGGGGAATGACCCCTAACTTACCTCTTAGATACAAAAATGCATCACTGGGTAGTGGCTTAGTGAATATGTCAACAATTTGTTCCTTTGTATGGACATATTCCAATATGATTTCCTTATCCTACACCAATTCTTTGACAAAGTGGTATTTTATTGAAATGTGCTTAGTTTTGGAATGCATCACTGGATTCTTTGAGATGCTAATTGCACTTGTGTTATCATAGAACATGACAACTGATTCTTTGATTTCTACCTTCATGCCTTTCAATAATTGTTTAAACCAAACAATGTTAGAACTATTTACTGCTGCTGCAACATATTCTGCCTCTGCTATTCACTGAGATGTACAATTTTTCTTCTTCCTTATCCAAGATACCAGTATTTTACCAAGAAAGAATGCACCTCCACTTGTACTTTTTCTATCATCAATGTTTCCTACCCAATCTACATTAGTAAAAACTTTTAAATCTAGATTTCCTCCAAGTCTATACCATAATCCATAATCTTCTATCCCTTTCAAGTATCTCAAGATCCTTTTTACTACCATCATATGATTTTCTCTTGGTTTAGCTGAGAGTCTTGCTACTATACCAACTGTTAGGGAAATATCAGGCCTTGTATGAACAACATTTTTCAATTTTCCAATCATTGATTTGTATAAGGTTTGATCTACCTCTTTTGATTCATCATCCTTTGTGAGCTTTAGTCTAATACACATAGGAGTTCCAATTGGTTTACAAGCTTCCATACCAAATTTTTTGAGTATCTCCTTGATATACTTTAATTGAGTGATGTATATGCCATTCTTGCTTTGTTGTATCTAAAGACCAACAAAGAATTTTATCTCTCCAAAAATAGACATCTCAAATTCTTTGTTCATTTGCTCTGAGAATTATCTACATTCATCATCATTCCCTATAAACAAAATATCATCGACAAAGATTTCTACCAAAATAATCTTATTATCTAGTCCCTCCTTGATATACAAACTATTGTTATCATTAGTCCTTTTAAAACCAATTTGAATAAGATAGTTATGTAGTCTTTCATACCATGCTCTAGGGGCTTGTTTCAGACCATATAATGCTTTGTGCAACCTTAAAACCATGTCTTTTTTGTCTAGATCAATGAATCCTTCAGGCTGCTCAATGTAAACTTCTTCATCAAGAATACTATTGAGAAATGTAGACTTGACATCTATTAGATAAACTTTAAATCCTTTATGTGCTACATAAGCAAGTAGTGTTCAAACACCTTCCAATCTAGCAATAGGAGAAAAATTCTCTCCATAGTCTACACCTTCTTCTTGAGAATATCCTTTGCACACTAATATAGCTTTCTTTCTTGACACTTGTCCATCTTCATTCAATTTGTTTCTAAATACCCATTTTGTTCCAATCACATTCTTGTCCTTGGGCCTAGGTACAAGAGTCCAAGTTTTGTTCTTCTCTATTTCCTTTATCTCTTCATTCATAGCTTCAACCCAAATTTCATTTTCTAAAGCATCTTTGACACATTTAGGTTCAAAATTAGCTAGTAAACATGTATCTTTAAACTTACTTCTAGTCATGGTACCTTATGACTTGTTTGTAATGATCTGATTTGGTGTGTGATACTTCCTACCATACTTAACCAACACATGTTGCTTGCCTTTTGAGTGACTTGCATTGTTCTCTTCTTGTGGTTCAACTTCTTGTTCTAGTTGCTCAAGCTTGGTAGCTACTGAGTTGATAGCTATTGACTTGGTAGCTTTAGTCTATGACTCAGGTCCCTATGACTCAGTCGGAACTATTTCCAACTCGATAGTTGAACTAGGCTTGGTAGGTACTACTCTATTGTTGGTAGGTGTATCTAGTATTGTGTCTATGAAGATGAATCCTCTGTAATCTTTAGGTTCTTTTTTACTTTCTTCTACTATCTTTTTTGAAAACTCATCAACTTTTACATGTGTGCTCTCTATAACCTTGTGAGTAGACATTCAACCATTTATATGCCTTTCTTTTTGAAGAATATCCTAAGAATATTCCTTCATCTCATTTAACATCAAAGTTTTCTTTTCTAGATTCTTTCAAAATATAACATTTACTTCCAAATACTTTAATGTAGCTTACATTAGGTTTGTAGCCATACCATAATTCATAGGTAGTTCTGAATGAGTCATTCTTCAATTTTACTTAGTTGAAGGTATGAACTGCAGTGCTTATTGCTTCCTTCCAGTATTTGATAGCAACTTTCTTTTTGATCATCAGGGTCCTTGCACAATCCATGATGGATCTATTCCTTCTTTTAGCTATTCCATTCTACTTGAGAGTTTGATGAGCTGGTACCTATCTTTTGATTCCTCTTTCAATACAAAAATTATTGAATTCATTTGAGATGAATTCACCACCTCTATCTGATCTCAAGCGCTTCAATCTTTTACTTGTTTCTTTTTCCAGTCTTGCTAGATACCATTTGAACTTTTCAAATGCTTCTAATTTCTCTCTTAGGTACATGATAGTCATCATTCTAATGTAGTCATCAACAAAGAGAATAAATAATTTTTCACTAGTATAACTTTCTACTCCAATGGGTCCACACAAATTAGTATGCCCAATTTCTAGTATATCTTCAGATTGATAGTTTTTATTTTTGAAACTAGTCTTTCCCATCTTACCAATTTGACAATTCTGGTGTATACCAATATTAGGTTTCTTCAAATTTGGAATGCCTCTAACTTTCTTGAATTTTCTAATCTTTACCATATTTTCAAAGTTTACATGACACAATATTTTATGCCATAACCAACTTTCTTCAAGTTGAGCAATAAAGCATGAGCATTCACCAAGTTCAAGATAGAACAAATTAGCTTTTGTTTTTTTTCCTAATCCAACCACCTTTCCTTTTCTATCTAATAGTCTTGCTTTTCCATGCACAAATTTCACCTTGAATACAATGTTAATCAATTGTGCAACGCTTAGCAAATTGTGTTTCAGTCCTTCAACCCAATATGAATTATCACATACAAGTTCTTTGGTTAAAGAAATTCTTCCTCTTCCTTTTATACAACAAGGTTCATTATTACCAAACCTTACACTTCCACCATCGTAGTCTTCAAAGTTTTCAAATTTTTCTTTATCACTAGTCATATGATGTGAACATCCACTGTCTATGATTCAAGTATCATTTTTGCTCACGTGAGAGATAAGAGCCATCTCATCATCTTTTTCATTATCATAATCAAATTCATTCTTAATAGCAATGTAAACAATTTCATCTTCACTAGTATCTAAATCTTTAGAATCTTTAGCCATGAAACATGTCTTCTTACCTTTGTCCTTGAAAGATTTGTGATTTTTGAAGTTCTTCTTGTCATTGCACTTGTGGCCTTTCTTCTAATCCTTGTTCTACTTGTTTGGACACCAACTTGAAATATGACCTATTTCTTCACATGAAAAACAAATCAAAGGAACTTTACCTTTGTATTTACCTCTGCTTCTTGAGTATTTCCTTGTAAGTAATGCTTGAACCACTTCAAGATCACTGTTAGAACTTTCTTCTAATTCTTCTTCACTATCTAGTTGAATGTTCTTCATCTTCTTTCCTTTCTCTTTTAGTGAAAGCTTGGCTTCAAATTCAGATTCAATGTTCTTTGATGGTAGAACATAATTATCAAAATTATCCAATTCAAATGTTGTCAATCTTGTCACAATGGCATCCAAAGTTATGTTATGATTTTCTTCACATCTCCTTTCTTGACTAGTAGACACTCTTATTACATAAATAGGAAGTAATGTTTTGAGAACTTTACTTATAACTATTTCTTCTTTGATTTCTCCACCAAAGGCTTTGATTTCACTAATGGTGGCCTTGATCCTTTCAACATATTTGCCAATGTTCTCATCTTCTCTCATTTTCATTTGATCAAATTATCCTCTTAGACTTTCAAATTTTTCTCTCCTAACATTGTCATCTCCTCCATATATTTCCTTCATCTTTTTCCATGTATCATTAGTAGATTTGTAGTCCTTGATTTTATCAAACTCTTCATAGCTTAGGGAAGATACAATATCTATCATCATGTTTTTGTGAGTCTTCTTTTTAGCAATATCATTAGAAGATAATGTGCTAGTAGGCTCTGCATATTCTACATCAAGATATTTCAGTTTTGTATCACCAATGGAAGCTAGATGTAGTCTCATTAGTCCTTGCCATGCTAAGAAGTTATCCTTGTTAAGTCTTGGAATTTCCCTTTTCTAAGACATCCTAATCTTTAGCTCAGATCCTTGAAATCCTTTCTTGCAAGCACCAAGAGCTCTAATACTAATTGTTGGAAATGTAGATGGAGTAACTAGGGGTGGTGGGATGAATCGGTTACCACAAAAAAAAATCAATAGATCCCTTAGATGTCAAATAAACTGCTTACTGCTATCACTCTATAAACTTTCATAAAAAATGTTGTATCTTAGTAAATGTAGTGAATGTTATCCATTAATTAGATTTTATCATGCATCAGATAATTACAACCATAAAAAGTAAAAGCATGAACACAATAGACACCAAATTTAATGTGGAAACCCAATTCGGGAAAAACCACCAATGTAGCTAGCTACTGATATTCACTCTTTTGAAGTGAGCCTTGTTAGAGGTCTTTAGAACAATTTAATTGAATTGTCACCTTGTTAGAGAATTTACAAATAGCTATTAAGCTAACTCTATTAAGAGATTTTGAAATCATTTCTACAATGGTTAGAAATAAACAATGAAATAAGCTAAATATAATGAAATTAAATGTGCTAATTACAGACCTCTATTCTACACCATTAGATCCTCCTTGACCAAATATGGCTTTGTTGCTCCATAATGATCTCTGACCATCCTTCAAAATTTTCTCTCTCAATAATCAATTCACCTTCCCAATCACATCAAATCCATTCCACTCTATCAAAATTTTCAACTTGACCTTTCATATATACCATTCAGATTATCAAGTTGGCTCAAATAAAAGTTCCAATCACTTATAATTATTACCATAGTTGGCTAGAGATAATACTTAAAACAATCAAGCATTAATCCTTAATTTAACAAATTCCTTTGCTGGCTGACCTTGGTGAATAAACATTGCTCCAAAAAATAATTTCCTGAGTTAACCAACACAACTCAGTTAACACTGTAAAATATGTGAGATCCTTTAATTGCCAAGTGAGCTCGGTAAGAACTAAATTTCCTTTTCTAACCTTGAGAGAGTGGTAGCAACTATCTTTTGCTACAATCTCCTTTGGTGACTGAGTGAGCTTAGTAGACACTTTATGTAGAGGATAAAGACTAGAAACACTCGGTAGACACTATAAATCTACTTGTAGACCTACTGAGCTCGGTAAGTGCTAACAGATAACTAGTATGAAATTTGTGTAACATCAAAGACAACACACAATTGGATAATTGTATCCAACATATACTCTTATCAAAAGGAAGTAGACAAAGAGTGTCTAAGGTGTATGATTTTGTAGGTTTATCTTTATTGCACTTCATTTGGGCTAAATGTTCTTGCATGATCTTCAATTATTTTTGTAACTTAAACATTTTAGTTTCCTCTTTAGTTGTAATAATAGTTTCAACCTTAAAGTGATAAGGTATCTTGACTCCCTCTTGAGAAAGTTTGAGAAACTATTTATATTTCTCTTCATTAAGAAAGATCTCCCTGACATTTTGCAAGTTTTTGTCCTTATGACAATTTTCAATATGTTGAGTAGGTATTTCTACCTCTTCCTCATTCTCATCAGTAAAAGGTTCCTTATGTCTTTCGTTCCATTGGTCATCTTATTCTCTACCATGTTCTTTGTATTCTAGTTCTTGATCAGTCATTTTAGGAATGTAATAAGTTTTAGTGTATGTTGGTTGAAGAGGTTGACTTAAAAATAATTTTGTTGTGCTTTTTGGAGATATATGATCTTTTCTAGTTTCAAGAGTCTTGATACATTCTTTGAACATGAGGTGATCTGATAGGTGAAGGAGATTATGAAGACTCCTCACTAGATGAACTAAACATAGACCATGTATGAACTTAGAAATGACCTCTACCACAATTATGACCCCCCAGCTCTACCTTGTCTAAGTCTATGGATATAAAGCACATTTTTTTTTCTTGTTGCCGCAATCATAGACAAGGACAAAAACAAAAATCCTAGACAAGGACCACACTAGAATGTAGTCTCAAAAAAGTGAGATAAGATTGTTGTCTACTTAAATATGAGTCATTTGAGTAATGGCTATAATGGCCAAAGATTATGAATATCATGACAAAAATTATGACAAACATGAAAGGGAAAGAACAAGATAGACAAGTGATGAAACTAGTTTGTGTGTAGATCACAAGTTGTCAGCTTAGCAAGAAGTCATTATTTGACATTGTTTGCCGACAAAGAAGTGGTAAATGTTGTAGAGACAAATCTAGCTTGCACCGTAAATAGAACGACTAGAATAGTTTGAATATTTTTCAGAAAATATCCCACTCAAGGATCCTCAGGAAACCACATGAGAAATAACAAAGAACTAGTTGAAGATTTAAAATATTAATTTTTGGATAGTTTTTCTGCATGAGCACTTGCAAAGAGCCATGTGAGGAGTTGATAAACCAACAAAAAGGAAAAAAAAATTGGCATAAAAGACACTTCTTTGGAAAATATCATGTGGGAATTCATAGGATATCATGTGAAGAAGTGTATAGAGTCATGTGAGGAAAGGGTGATAGGATGTTTTCTCAAGTGAAATTTTGCAAAACTAGGTGCAAGAATATAAACAAACTCACAATTCTTGACTAGAATTCTGAAGATTTTTTAAATGTTTTTGAATGTTTAGAATGGATTATTGGTTGAATTTATAGATACCAAATAGGTAGCAAGATAGTTTTCAAGTTTTGGACAAAATATTAGTCTTCAAAAATATAGTTGTTTTCAGATAGACACAGGAAGCAAGAAATAGCCACAGACAATCCAATTGAGGACAAAGAAAATCAAAGGGATGAGGGAGTCTTAACCTTTTGTTTGATTGGGAAAATTGGAAAAGTTCAAAGACTCAAAATAAACATGCTTTATACCCATAACCAAAAATGGTAGAGGAATCAAAACCTTTGTCTCACAACTTATGCACATGCGTTCACCTCACACAGTTGTGTCACCCACTAGAGGATGCTCATGATTTTGGTCTATTCCAAGGAATCAATAACATATATGATGAATGAACACTCTTGTGGGAGGTTCTAAGTGTGTGTACCACCTTCTAGGATCTAGGTACATGCCTATGGTGAGAATTTATACTAGATATTCTCCCCCCTCCTTGCACAAAGATTATGCCCCCTTTTAGAAGTGAACTAGGTAGCAAATAACTAAGAGCTTTCTAGTTGGATTTCATTCATATTAATCACTGGTGGCTTCATGAGTAAACTTGAGGCCTATACCCACACCATCATCTATAATTGCACACGCTTGACTAGCACGACTAGGGCTGGTGCCAGCCAATGCAATTTACAAAGCGTCTTCTTGATATGTGATAACAAAATGAAAAAGAGGATATTATATGGCTTTGGAGTCTTTTTTCTACAAAGCTTCTTTGTTATAGTGATTTTGAATCTCTAGCAAAAGAGTGTGCTCACTTGGGTCATTCCTAGATGATGGACCACTCTAGGAGGCCCTCTAAAGGTTAAATTAGACTAGTGGTTCTGATCTAAGGGTCCAAGTTTATGATTTCCCTCAAGGGGAAAGATCATACTCCTCTACCTCATCACCTTTCCCAAACATGCAAGGCATGCTAATCACTAAGTTAGCTTATCAATCCAAATTTGTCCTTTCTCAATATTTTGATTTCCTAAAATAAAATCATCATCCTTTCATAGAAAATAATCATACGTGAGAACCTCTAACTTGATTTCCTCCCTTAGGCACCATCTTTGAAAGATGTCTAGGTTTCTAATTTACTCTTGGGTATTAGTTCCAAGTAGTAAAGAGAATACTCTCCTATTCCTCTATATTATACCCTACAAAGTTCACAAGCCCTATTTATACTATGTGTAAGAAATAAGTAAAATAAAATGTGATGTTTAAGTGGATTTAAAATGATCTCTTTGGGATGTGTATCTTCAAAAAAAATCCTACAATCAAAAAAATAATAAATGTATCAAATGTTTGTGACAAGGTATCCTTGACAAACATCTTACAAACTACTATCAAGTTGTAGAAACTCAAAAATCATAAATAAAATTACTTTAGAAAGAACTTGTTAGTCAAAATATGATGATCCTACAATCAAACAAATAATAAATGTATCAAGTGTTTGTGACAAGGTATCCTTGACAAACATCTTACAAACTACTATCAAGTTGTAGAAACTCAGAAATCATAAATAAAATTACTTTAGAAACAACTTGTTAGTCAAAATATGATGATAAAAACTAAATTCTAAAAACTGCATTTGCATTTGTTGATGCAAAATTTTGCGTGAAGTCTTCAACAAGCCTATGTGAAAAAATGTTGTGTATTGTGTAGGAAACCACACAATTATACCTTTTTCATGCAAGGAAGTTTAATGAACAGGGCAAAATCTTAGTTTCTTCACACAAAATATGAAATTTTTTGTCCAAGAATCTAGAAAATTATACGGATGATAGTGACAGAATAATAAAAAATGTATAAAAATAGAAAAAATGAGTCTAGAAACTTGATTTCTCAGCCCCATGATGGGTGCCATAAATATATGCATTAATTATGGCCTATTAATGAACCATACTTCAACATGATCATTTCATGTGAAACCATCTTGGAATGAACATTAAGGCATTCATCTGAAATGATTCAAAATTTTGATCTATTGTCTCCTAACTAGATGGATTATGCTATTGCTCTTAGAATGAGAAGCTAGAAACAAGACCTCTAGGATGAAGGATTTTGTAAAGATAAATGAGAATGGAATATTTAAAGCTAAATGAAATGCAATTAATCTAAGAATGAAAGAAAAAAATTTATAATATACGTATGCATATTAATCTAAGATGTTATTATAATGATATAAATTGTAAAAGCTATAGATGTATGAGGAACCGAATATTTCAAGATTAATTTGATACCAAATCAATTCAAACTTTGTAATGAGGAATTGAAGGCTCCTTATATAAAATCCTAGAATCGATCAATGGTTGAGAACAATTGGAATTTGTGGTCAAGATTGAAGATGAGATTCAGCTATAATGGAAAATTCCCTATGTAGGTGAGGATAATTAATTAAGATCTGAGTGTGATGGAGAGTTAACTAAGTTAATTCCATTTTGAGAGATAGTTCAGTCAAAATTTCCATTCTTGAACTGGAGAGAAGATTTTGAAGAAAATGTTTAATTTAATAAAATAGGATATGAACTCATAAATGCATAATTTTGATTAATTGATTAAATAAACTCAATAATTAAAAGCCAAAAATTACCTCATTAAATTAAATACATATTTAATTCTTTTGTACAATAGCTAAAGAGGTAATTTAAATTTATTTAAATTACAAACACTTGTAATTAAATTTTTCTTAATTGATAGGTTTAATGTAGCTAATTTGAGTCAATACTCAGGAATTAAATAAAGAGTGTGATTAATTCAGATTAGGATTCTCTACATTTGACACTTCGGTCAAGTAGGGAGTATCAGAATCAAAATTGCCTAATACAATAGGACATAGAATTGATTAGATAGACCAGAATTGGTTAACATGGCAGTGTGCCAATTTTGGGGTAATAGATGACCTTGATTTAAATAGCTAGAAGCAGTGCCTTGGGTAAGCAAGTCCATCAAAAAATTATATGAGCTTGATAGTAGAAGAATGGAAGAGGTACAAAATCCCTACTCTAGGAGACACTATTAGTTTAGAAGAAAATGGTAGGTAGCCTTACACTGATTTGATTTAATAGCTTTCTCTAATTTTAGCATGTATGAATCCCTTTTACTAGGATACTATCTAGTAATGCATTTCCATCAACAAAACCCTAAAATATTGGATCTCCTCCTCCTAATTTATCTTGAGATCCAAAAGTGCCATTAAACCTACTACCTAAGATAGCCTTATAGGTAAAAGTACAAAGTTGTGTCACCTTTCAGGAAAACTTATTAGAATGACTAAATGTGAGTATTTCTATCTAAAATTTATTTATTTTTAAACATATGATCTAAATAAATTCATTCTAGCTAAATTATATATGGTCTCACACTTTTGTAATTAGAAATATCTATTAAATGCATGTCTTGTACTAGTTTCTATCCAATTACTAAAGAAATAAAATTATGTTGGAAAAGTAACGTTTCAATAACTCTTACTATTTTTTTATGATTTTTTTAATAATATATAAACACCATTTTATAGACCTCAGATTCAAGAATATTCTCATGTAGATTTTATGGTGTTTAAATTAGATATAGTATATTGTAATCAAAAAATTCCACAACCACATATTTTAACACTAAAAAAGATGTCAGTTTTGAGAAAGAAAAAAAACTAAATCCCATCAAGTAAATCTAAAAATTATATGACATTCTAAAGGAGAGAGCCCTCTTCAAGAATGCATAATTTTTCTCATGGTTAAAATAGATTAGCTTGAAAAAATATTGTGGGAGATGAAAACTATCGATTTCAGGTGAGTGGAAATTTCAATCCATATAAACGAGAAAATATAGGTCTAAAGAATATTTTTATTTTTCATTGTTCTAGATATATATGTTATCTATAACATAGTTTGAGATCAAAGAGAAATATGTTTGTTTCAGTATAGTTTTGTGGTGGGAACTAGACCCCTAATTTTTAGCATTTTTTAGCACCTAAAAATTTATGTATAAAGATTAGGAAAATATATCAATTCTTATTCCAAATAATTATTAAAAATTATATTCCTATAATTCATTTATTTCTACACATTTCATTAGTTTACTTCATTTCCAAATTCAAAGTATTAACACCAAGTTATGTCATTGAAGGTGAGCAATTATAATTTTGTTAGTATTGGGGTTTTTTTTTGCACGAAGCCAATGACAAGAATCCATTATGAAATTCCTCTCTTGAAAAGCTAATCCTTTTGGGATCAAATCCAAGGTTCCTTATTTGTCTTGTGATGCACAAAAATTTTCTCAGTTGAAGATAAATGTGATTTTTTACAACGAAGCCTCTTCTGGTCCCATTATAATCTCAGAATGAAAAAAACATGTTGTTGTCTCAGAATCACACACTACAAGAACAATATATTTTTGTATTTTTTTCTTCTTTGATGAACACAAACTACCAATGTAGATAAAATGGATTCCTACTCTAATACAAGGGGGTTAGCAAAGAAAATAATGAAATTAAAAGGAAATAACTTGAAATTGAAAAAACATGAAACTAAAATCTAAACAGAGATAAGCTATAGACCACAACACGCTATGAGTTAAACCTTCAAAGAAACTAGTAGAAAACCAATGAAGATAGGAGCAACACTTCCTAGAATCCACTAATGCAATCGTCAAAAAGAAACTTTAATAAACATATGATGTTTGACCTTCCATTGAATCACAAGGCCACAAAAAGTGCACTTATGTGAGACAGAAAGATATGTAGACACAAATTGGTGATCCCTTCCCAAGCTTGTTACATCAGTGAAATTCATATATTTATAGCAAACACTAGAACTATATAGTCACACAACTAGAAATCACACAACAAAATTTTGGCTGAATCACAATTTTATGAATAAGATCCACAAAACCATGACACATTCAGGCAAGAATTACTACACTCCAAATGCGAGCACCAAAAGCATAATTTTATTTCATAATAATGGCCACCCTTGTTACATTTTACAATGGTGTATTTATAAGAAGTTGTCTCCTCAATTTGTGTTGAGAGGGAGAGATATCTTTCATGCAATAAAATGCTTTTAATTAATAAAAGACACTAAATATATACAAACTAACACTTAATTTGGTGCTTAGAGAAACTCCATCCACATTTTATTCATTAATTGGATGCATGAGCCCCTTTACCAAAAACAAAGAAAGAATGAGAGAGAAAGTAGGAGGAAGCCTTTAGTCAAAATAGAAGTGCATGGAATTGTCAAAAATGGAAGCTAGCCCTTATCTAGAAGTATGTCAGAATTAACTTGTCATCAAAATGTGCTCCCGATGCATGGGAGGGAACTAATTGTTAACTATAGGTGCACCTTTGTATTGCAAAGCTATGAACCTATGGAGCTGGGAACTTGTGAAGCTATGGAGCTGCAGACCTACATGAAAATGTGGAGCTAAAGACCTCAGAAGCTCAACTCACCAAAAAATCAAAGTTCTCAATTTTGAATATGGTTTCTAGGTTTTTCTCAAATGGGGTGTTACATCATTTTTTGTATACATTATTTGCCTTCTTTTGATGATTTACACCTTCTTTATAGTCAATCACTTTCATAAACTTTAACTCCTACTTCTTCAATCTAAAATCCCAAGCCACTTGCGTTGAATCTTGTCATTAATAGCTGCATAATATGAGGAACTTGTTCTGCTTCATGTGTCCAACCTCTATATCTTCAACCTTTTTCTTCTCTCCAACTATCCTATCCTTCCCAGTGAAAAAACAAGTAATCCAAATTATCCAAAATAATCAAATGTTTGAAACTTTCTCATATTTTTTCACAATTGTTTTCTAGACAATTTTAAATGTCTTTTTTAGAGGTCTTTTGCTCAAAATGTCAAGTCAAAACCTTTTTAAATCCCTAAAATTGGCTAGCCAAAGGCTCACTATTTTAGAGACTAAAATTAGATCTTCTTTTCTTCTTTCCAATGATGTAAACGGTTTTGATTTTTGAGTGACAGGTCAAAAGTTATGACCCTGACAAGTTGAGGATGTTATTTTAACCTACACAAAGAAGCAAACATTAGTCCATAGAGAGTTGGCAATGCATAATAAAGAAAAAATTTAGTGCCATTTGAAAGACAAATTTTAGTACACATTGCACACCTTGGAGGTTCACTAGGTGTGTCCTTTTATTTTATTTTATTTTTTAGAGCATGCTGAGTGGAACCAGTACATGTTGCTTCATGGGTGTCCACGTGAACATGCAATACTTTGTGAGCACGTGTGTAGATGGCGTGACTGCGCAACACCTTTGGACATGCATATGATGGCGTGATCCTACACGTGGCAGTGCAAAGCATGGCATGATGTTCTCGGTGCATGACGACAGTGCCTTTGGATGCATGCACAACACCTTTGGCACTCGTGCATCACCACAGTGGCATGTGTGGTGACACTTTTGGTGCCCTCACGGTGGTGTGCTTTGGCACCCATGTAGCGCCTTTGGTGCAAGTGTGGCAACATTATCAAGTGCACAATGCACCTTTGGTGCCCACACGTGTGGCACTCTTTGGTCACGCATGTGATGTAAATTCTCAATGATTTTTAATTTTTTTTGTATTTTTGTATTTTTAATTCTTTTTCAATTTTTTGACCTTTTTTATTTTGATTATTTTTTGTGTTTTTCCTAATTTTTTCTATTTTTTTGTGTTTTTTCAAAGTTTCTAATCTTTTTTTGCATTTTTTTAATTTTCTTATTTTTTTTATGTGTTTTCAAAATTTTGACTAAAAGATTATAACTCTAACAAAACTTTCTTCTCCTAACTCTCAAACTATGAATTCGGGAGTCAAAAAAAGTAGGGAGTCCCCATTCTTGGTGAGGAATGGGGCATGTTTTTTGGACACCACAATAGTTACCTTTTCCTTTAAAAAAGGGTGACATAGGTTTGTGCTTTTATCCTTATGTGAGCCCAAAATATTGATGATACCTATAAGTAAACCACATAAGATTTTATTTCTTAATATATCTATTGGGCTATAAACATTAGTGATCATAAAGAAAAGGTAAAAGCCCATGGCTTCATATACAATCTAGTCCAAATTCATGTGTAATAGTTTCATTTGAGATTTGATCTATCTTTGAAAAGTAGCCAGGCCTAGGTAAGCCATTAGAGAGGGAGAAAGAAAATTGTGTAGTGCCTCATCAAAAAATTGCATTTCTTGCAATAAGACTACATCAAGCCCACTCATCAGGATTTGATCCTTGATGAGGTTTGATTTTTTAGAGGCATTAAACACTAACATTCCAAGACATAATCCTCATTGTGCTCTTGGAGATCCATTCACTTTCCTTCTATTGTTAATTAGTTTGAAAATGAATGCCACTACTTTCTCATTACTTTTCCTTTGGGTTTTTTCAAAGTTCAAAGTCAATTGAATACCTAAAACTACTTTGTCTTTGATTTTCTTACATTTTGGAGGTCTACCTTGGTCTTTCTTTTGGATTGAGAATACACCAATTTTAGATGATTTAGCAAAAAATTTAGAAATAGATAATAGCGGAGCATGATTCTTCTATTGAACAATGCCTTTGATCTAGTTCTCCTAAAAATCAAGAAATTCAAACAAAATAAAACCCTCTTTGTCAACTATCTCTTTTACTTGCTCATCAACCACCTCAAGAATAACTTTAGAAATAAAATATTCTAGAGAAGATTCCATTAGACCATATGATGCAAGGTTTGTATGAAGAAAATCTTCCTTATTTAAACCAATATCTTTGCTAACCCTACAACTTTCACCTACTAATTCATCCTAGACATCATCATCTAAATATATTTCCTCCTATATGGATAGAGATATATTACCTACCTATCGTCCATATCCATCCTTTTTTAATACATCATAGTTTAGTGGCTTATTAATAGGTCTAAATTTTCTTTAGTGGTATTAGACAAATCCCTTTGGGCATAAATGTGTTGATCATATTGATGTTGATTTTCCCGAAGCTATGAAGGGTGATGCAATCCCTTAGAAAAAACCATTGTACCCTAACCCCCTTTGAGACATTTTTCCATTTTTTGTTGAAACCTCAACATAACCATCGTACATATAATCCTTCTAATATAACTTTAGAGTTTCCACCATCATCCAACTGTTATTAGTAGTGTCCCTCTTTGGAAAATAGACAAAATTTTAATTTTTCATGTTGACTACTTGATTCTTTTCCATTTCCTTTTATTTATGTCATTTTAATTATTTAATTAATTCTTATGTTTTCATTCTTAGATCTCAACTCAACTATTTCTTCCATCTTTATGCTAATCTCATGTTTTGCATCGACTAGCTCATTTACAAAGTCATATTGGATCTAGCTCAATCCCATGATCTGGTCATCCTTTGCATCTAATATTGCAATGATCTTTCTCTTATCATATTCAAGCAATATTTTCTCATGTAATTTTTCTATTCAATGATTTAAAAAATCCTTGTAGATTGTAATTATGCTTCTTTTGTAGCAATTTAATCTTCTAGGTCATGTGTT
The DNA here is from genome assembly GCA_028749045.1 of Cupressus sempervirens. Classification (NCBI taxonomy): domain Eukaryota; kingdom Viridiplantae; phylum Streptophyta; class Pinopsida; order Cupressales; family Cupressaceae; genus Cupressus; species Cupressus sempervirens. The sequence continues at coordinate 206,827,571 of CM053790.1, read as the reverse complement.
CTCTCTTCTCAATCACATCTAATATTATATTTTTTGATTCATCATACATGTTTCCATCGGATAGTTCCTTAATCACACCTTTTAGATATGTTGTGTCACTAATTTGATGTGCAAGATCCTTTGTTATATTCTATAATTATTTTATCTTCTATTGCATTTTGTTGATTCAATTTACATCCATCATTATTTCCAACTTCTAATTCTCAATAATTGTATCAAGCCTATGCCTTTCTATGTTTCAGGTCTTTTCTTTAAGCTAATGAAACCCCTTATTAAGATAACTATCTTTGTTTCAAATTATTGGGTACTTTAGAAAAGGCAGGATGTTGATAAGTGAGGTTGGAGGGACTAGGGGGGTGGAATCAATTTCATTAAAATTTTAACACTTACTCAAATCTGAATTTCCCTTTTGACTTACACACTTTGTAGACATTAAAATTTATATATTCATACTCTTGAATTGTCTTCTAAGTGTGAATGACATAAATTGATAACCTACGACCTTGCAAACCAAAAATTTCCTTTGCAACTATCTATATTATTATCACAAAAATTTATGTTGACATCACTAGAAAACCAAATCATGAAAGCAACATATGGACACTCAAGGATCACTCCAAACATACTATTCATCCCCTAGTCTTCCACATAAAAATTCCATCAACATTCATTCTAAAAGTTTTTGTTACTAATTTTTGGCTTGACATATACTAAAAATCATTATGACATATACAAAAAAATTGATGATCTACATGTTTTAAAATCAATAGAAGGCATTTAATAATTATCTTGTAGTAAACTAAAATAAAATGAATGACTAGAACCAACCTTAAAAGCCTATACAAAATGATGGCCATATAAATCTTATTTTTAAGGTGATCCTTGAACTATAATCCACAACCAAGAAATGATGAAGAAGGTAGACTTGAGTAAATAGTAAGATTGCATTGTTAGCAGATGCCATGAAAGAATATGAACAAAACATAGAAAATGTTTATTAAGAGGACAATAAAGAAACACTATGAAAGTTACATGCACCAGAAGCATCTCAAATGATGATGTCATTTCTAGTCGCACATACAAAATAAGTTAAGAATAACAAGAGAAAATTCATAAATCTAGTATCTATTTGGCTACTTTTACACATGAAGGGTATATAGACTATGAATGACATTTATTGGCTAATAATACAAATGATAAGAATAAGTAAAATTTATGACGAAAAAAATAGCTCAAAACTATATTGGAAAGGAGTATGCCAAAGAAATGTGACCAAATAATTATGAATGAGTTAAATGTAATAATATTAAAATTAAGCATACCTCCAACAAAAAAATATGTGTAGTAGAATGAATTTACAAGAGTAAAATACCCAACAAGATCATGTATATAAGATGAAAAGATGTAATAAAGACCATACTAATACAAGAGAGAAAATAGGCAATATAAAATATGTGAGTATCCATTTAAACCATAGGGTATTGTGTACATACTTCAATGAAATGGAAGAAAAATTTCCCATTGGGATTGACTAATTGCTTTTCAAATTAAAAAATAATAGGACAGAATTTGCATGGGTTGGATTTAGCTTGTGGCATACACCTATCTATCATTAGCTTTTAGGAGTCAAAAGTAGGGAGTTAATATTTTCGGAGAAAGTAATCCCAAGTTGGCTTTGATGTCTACAAGAGGTCAAGTAGTAAATTAGATTTATTTAATGATACTAATTAATATTGAAATTAGAAATTTACAATAGATAGATAAAGTCATGTATAATTTTAGTTTTATATGAAGCCAATTTTTGTGCAACAATAAAAATAAATTTTTTAGATTTTATTCTCCATATAAGTCAAATATTTTTATTATTGTGGCATCTGAATATTTTCCTTGTTGAGAAGTTATTGCCCCATGAATTTTGTGTGAGCTTCAAGAAGCTCTCGATTGTTTGTATGCAACCCTAATTTTTTGTAAATTTACTTTTTAATCAATATATAATTTATTTCTTTCATTTTTTACTTTATAGTTTGAGTTACAAATCATTGTGTTTCATGGATTTGGAAATTTTAATTCTTTGATAAGAAGAATATTTGTCCATCTTGGTCCTCAAATTGAATATTAATCATATCATCTTAACTAGTGATTTTATATGATATTGTATATATAAACAAATACCGTAAGACAATAACTACAATATACTATCAATAACATATCACTTCAAAAATTGGTTCTTGAATATACAATAATCAATATAAAAACAACAGAAAGCATCCAAATTGAGTAACAATGAAATCAAGGAGGTACTAACAAAAGTGCACATCAATTTATGTTTGAAACAAATCATAATAAAATAATGAAACAAGTTGAAGGGGTCATAAAGCAAGGGTCCTACTCAAACTATAAGACTTATATGTAAGAGTGTTGATATAATCTAATTGGATATGGATGAATTGGTTCAATATTAAGTTATATAATACTTGATGTAATCTCCAATGCTCTAGGAATAGAACAACACTAAGTATATGAAACACTGATTATTTGAATATATGAGAATGTATTTTACTTAAACCAACATTCTAGCACTCTGGATTAGCCACCAATAACCAAGATCCCAAGTGGGGAATAACTTAAAGAGGTGCATAAAAATATAGAGAGAAATGTTGGTATGATTTGAACTTTCTATAGTCATATACCTATAAGGTAGTATCTAAACAAACAAACAAAAATTGAGCTTTTCGAAATTGAGACACATGGGGTATCATTTGGATGCAATTGAGCTCTGCTAGGGTTTCATGAGAACTTTTAGTTTTATCACATAAGACTCTTTTTCTGATCTTTCCTTCTATTATTTCCACTTGTCAAACCACATTTATTGCATGAGCTTTTAGGCTAGGTTATAATGGCCCCATTTAGTGGTGTCTTAGTTTTTGTTACTAGTGTTCACACTGCTATTTCAGATAGCCATGGTGTCTCCATTGAATAAATGCCATAGAGAATTCATCTTGAAGGTTTTTCATGAGGTAATCCTGATATTATCCTTCCTTTACAAGAATTTGATGTTTCTTGTGATTGTTTAGAACAACATAACCTAATTGGGTATTTTGTGGGTAGGACTCCTCCTAAAGCTATGCTTTGAGAATGGATTAACAAGAGTTGGACTCCTCATGGAGTCTACCTTGACATTGTGGAGAAACTTACCAAGGTTTTTCTTCTTCTTCTTCTTCTTCTTCTTTTCTTTTTTTTTATTCTTGCTTTGCTAACCCATCACAATAAGAAATAGTTTTTATAAATGGTCCTTGGTCTATGTGTTTTGTTGGCGCTAAAAATTGCATGGTCAATTTTCAGCACTACTAAAAAAATCAAGCCCTTAAATGCTTTTAAAATGCATATGTACCTGGTTGTACCTGGCTATTCCATTGAAGCCCCAGAGGTGTTCAATGTTTCTAAAACCTTCCATTCAGCCTGTCTACCTATTCCATGATGATAAATCATCATTCTGAGCTATTTGGCTAAGTCCTATTTCAAGCATTTGTCAAATTTGCAATTCTGCCCTAGTGTCAAACAATGACAGGAGGCTGTGTTTAGTAGTGAATATCTTGCACCTAGAAATTTTTCATGACTTTCCATTTTGAGATTATATGGTGTCCATACATGAGAAACTATGTTTCAGATTTTGAGTTGTTTTGAGTTCATTTGACAAGGATTTGAATCCCTCAAAGTTGGTAGTTTAAATGTATCATGCTTTTGCACTTTGCACCTGATTCTGGAAAGCCTTGTTTGACATGCTATAAATTTTGACCAGTTGACCAAGATGCTAAATTTCTTTTTACATTGCATTGTAAATGTCCAAAACTTGTTATGTTTCAAGTTTTAGCTTATGATGAATCCGTTTGATCAGTTTTCAAATGCGATTCCAAACATAATTTCTAAAGTTTTATGTGTCAGCATTTGTAGATTTGTCAGGACCCCTATTCATGACATCATAACTCCTAACCCATGATTGGTAAGATCAAATGGATTGTACCACTATGTTGTCCTCTAAGAATACTCCCAATGTGTCAATTTGTAAGTCGTGATGAATACATATGCACACTTTTCTAGGTCAAGTCCATTCACAAAAAATGCTTTTTGTCAGCATGTCCAATCTGTAAAATTTTGAGTACCCTACTTTGATTGATCTCCATTTGCGCCCTATGATTCGTCATGAACCCAAATTGCATATTCATATTCATCTCATGACATAGAATCAATATCCCAGTTTTTATTTCCCCTCTGCTCATTTGCACAATTTTTTGAGCCAATTCCAAGCCCAAGTTGTTGTTTTCTAACATATTTACTTGCGGGTGATTCTGAGAAGGTAACTTTGATGGCGAATATCTTGTGACTCCAAATTTTTCATAAGGCAAGATTCAACAAGGTGAAAATATATAGAACAGAGATTCAGTGTGTCAGGTTTCAGTGCTTGATCAGTTGTTTGGGTCATATTTTAAGGGCAGTCAACAGACCTCCTGACACTAGTTTGACAATTTATAAAATGCTGGCAAAATGAGTTTTTAAATGAGGGTTCAATGATCAAACTTGTTTCTAATTAGTTCAAGATGATCTGTGGATAAATCTGAGAATACAGTTGTTCGAAAATGAATTTTTTTTTTTAGCCAGACCCACTCTGGGGTTCGACTGATTTCATTAGACTAATAAAGGTTTGTGCAAGTCAAAGATTTGAAGAGGAGATGCAACAAAGTAAATGAAGGTTTTAAAATCAAAAGTTAAAGAGCGTGCGAAAATAACATTGAGTAACCAACATCAAGTCTGAGTGGAGATTAAATCTTTCTTTGATGGAGTAGACTTTTCAGAGCCTTTGACAAGAGCCCGTGTTGAGGAATCAAACAATTATCTATTTAGGAAAATCGTGGATCCTGTTAAAAAGGCAATGGATGATGTTGATCTATAAATATTAGGATCAGCAAAAAATGGTTTCAATTCATGTCTTTGAAGGTGAATGAAGTTTGACAAGTCATTGTAAGAAGGGAGTTTCTGCCTATGCTAGTCAAAGAAAGAATGAAGCCGCAATTTTCTAAAAGAATCCTCTTGAAGTGCAAGATTAGGTGTGCATTAGATTTGAGGCTGCTGGAAGCGAAGGAACACATTGAAGAGTTAAGACATTAATGCATGGGCTATTAAAAGGAGGTCATGCATTTTTAAAGAGAAAACTCTCAGCGCGTATAAATGAACAAAGGTGCCCATTTCAAATTGTAGTTGTGCTAAGCAACAAGAAAAGAGACCCACGTTAACAGAAAAGGAGGATGTGGCTTTGAAGCTCTTGCCAAGTTTGGAGCCGCAATCACAGAGTAAGTCATGGAGTCAAAGATAAGAACCAAAGGCCACATCATTGAAGAAGATCATGCCAAATGTGAGCAGAGCCGTAGCATGAAAAAAGAATGTCTCTTCACGCAAGGAACATAGCAAATCAATGGCAGCAACCAAGTAAAAGAATAGATCATGCTTCAAAGATATAGCATCAAGCAGAGATGAAGAAAATCCCACACAATGAAAAGAAAAAGATGCCATTTTAAGGGAGGCTCCACATAGTCAGTGCCATTTTAAAGCTGTAAATGTGCAAGAAACAAAAATAGAGTATCCCACATCTACCAAATAGAAGGAAAGGTGCCAGTTTTAAACAAGCAGAATCCATGTAAATCAAAAAACTAAGAGACTCATGCATTAGAAGGGGGTAGAAGCCATCCAAAGAAGAAGGAGTGACAAGCAAGAAATGGCAAACAATGATAAGGAAGTTCTAACGCCAAGCAATAAAGAGAAATGCAAGCAGAGTATTCAAAGAAAAATGACCCCATGCACAGTTTAAGAGGACCTTGCACGAGAACAAGCTCACAATTTGGAAAGGTGAATAAATCATAATAAGTGTGGAAACAGTGTAGGAAACCATTGAAATCCTTTATCCCACATTGGGTATACAAGGAGGCTTTTAAAACATTATATGCACTAGTGCTTTACATACTGATTTTCTTAAGAGACAAGCCTTTTGAGAAGGCGAGTAGGCATGGGGCCTCTGTATCCAATCTGAACATGTATGATGTTAGCTAGCGGGTGCAAGTAAAGTACAAATTTTAATCAAAGTTGCTCATATGCTGATGTGGCATGTTCGAAGGCAGATGCAACACGATGATAACAAGTGGCCAGAATTGATGAATGGTACTTCCCTGAAAAAAGAGTTGCGCGGTAGATAAATAATGTGGGGATGTGCCTGGGTGCTACGTGGTAGTGGGCCTAGGTCGTAGTTCAAAAGTGGCAGCTCAAATGGGAGCGTCAGATTTTGCCACGAGGCAAGATCTGACGGCTGGCGCTTCCCCGCAAAAAGAGTTGCCCGGTAGATAAATAATGTGGGGATGCTCATTTTTGACATGTAGCGCAGGTCTTGGCAGTGCTAATGTGGTGTCTAATGCAGAGGTAGGAAAATCAAAATGTGCCATGTGGCGTGGGTCAACAGAGGTTTGACCTCAGAATTGAAGGGTTGGATAAAAAATTTAAAATTTCATTTTAAAATTGTTTTCAAAACTCGATGTTCAAATTCTCTTTAAATCAAAAGAGGTCATTTAATATAAACTTTAAACTTTAGATATTTAAATTTTTTTGATAATTTTAAAATTTAAAGTGCAGACCTGAATACTTCTAGCAGAGGAGTCATTTTCAAAATGATTTTCAGGGTGTTTCTGGGAGGCTAGATAGGTGATGTTATATATCGCCAAAATTGGAAGAAGCCAAACTTTTCGATTTCAGAGTCAGTTTTTGCAAAGGTATCATTCTATTTGAGCTAGACAAGGTTTTCTATCAGGTACCTAAAGTACAACCATATTCAGACTAGGAAGTTCAGATTTCATTTTTGTCATGGTCATGACCTGAATATGGTTAAAGCTCAGTAAAAATTTTAGTTTGGGTTGAATTATTGTAGCATTCACTTAGTAAAAATTGAAATTTCACCAAGATTTCATAAGATGTTCAGATTTTAATGACTCAAAAGGTTTTCATCATATGAACAGAGATATTTTAGAAATCAGTTAGAGTGTGATGATAAAAACCAAATCAAATCAGATGGGTAAAGAAATGAAAGAGGTTTTTTAGTTAGAGGAGATGGATTTCCAAGTTGACTAATGGTAGTTGCATGTGAGATCCAGGAATTCATCTCCTTGCTATATTATTCTCTCTTTCTTCCATTTGAAGGGTTCTAGTTTTTGTTGTTGAGAAACTAGTAGGTTCCAGTTTTGGGGAGAAAATTTTCACATTACTATGAGACCATATTCTGGTTCCATTTTTGATGTTTTTCCTTGACTATGATACCATTCTTCATCATATTTCTCTCATGTGAACAATAAGTGTAAAGACAATACAAATAGTTATGAGATGTTAGGTTGTTTTCATGTTTTGATTTCATGCATCTGAATGTATATTTTCAAAGTAAATGAATACATATGAGCAATAATTTCACTAGTTTCATTCTATTTCTTGTCTCCTGTCTTAGCAATATGTAAATCTTATGTGGTCTTGGAACAAAGATCTAAGATCCATTTGCATCCATTTCAGGTTGTATGTTTGATGTAATTTGTTTTTGGACCAAAGGGCCGATTAAATGCTTGATATGTTTAAATAAGGTTACTGGTTAATTGAGAAGGATATATTTTGAGAATGAGACCTAAATGAACATTGATGTCTAAATCACAAGGTGATTAGATAGATCTGACGTCTGGGTATACGAAATATGTCCTGATTTCATAGATGTATGTTTTGAATTCATGGAATTGCCCAATGGATTAGGCATTGATCAGTAATAGGATCACTTGTTATCTTGTTGCACGTTTGAAGATTTGTTGAAACTCAACATCAATAATCAAATGATTTTCCCTTTTCATGTTGAAGAGCTATAATAGAATGCCCTCACTCAGCTTATGAAGTTCCTAGATTTTCATTTAGCTACTGTAGATTGATGTTATTTCATGAGTTAACAAGAGAAATAAGGGTTTTATCTGCTTTAATTAGATTCAGTGTATGCTTTGATAACTAGTACCATATAAAGAATCTGTAGGTCCACCCGCCTAGGTTTTGTAGAGCCTAAAGAAAAAGAAAGGTCATGCCTTATAGTTGGCCTAGTGTCTGAATGGGCATGTTGAAAATGGGAGTTAGCTGCCCCTAGATGTGTTTTGTTCTCATCAGGGTAATTGGAAATCGGTAATGTTTTCAAACACCAACAAAATGGCGACTCTACTAGGGAGTCTATGAAGAAATTCATTGTTAGAATTACTGGAATCTCTGGTTTAAATAGCAAGGTCATTAAGTATTTTTCGTTTCTTTGCTGAAGATTCATGTCCCCCACTATTCTTATTCATTGACAGTAGAAGTTTAATTGAGTTGAATGATTTGCAATATCAAAGTCACTTGAAGTTTTGATAAGTTGTTGTCAAAATTTAGAGTTAATGTATGTTCTTTTAGTTTGTCAAGAATGTGAAATTTCCGTATTGTTGAATACAATTTGCAAATACCAGTTGTAAGTTCAGGACCATCTTGTTTTGTTTTGCAAGTTGGTTAATCTTTTCTCACTAAGTGAGTGGCAACTCAAAGTAAAATCTCATGACCAGTGCTTCATAAGTGTGAAGGTATTATAAAGGGAACAAAAGTGGGAAGGTAGATTTGAAAAGTTCATTTCAAGTTCTTGACACTGGGTAAAAGAATCAAACAATATGGAATGCAAGTGTTAATAAATCTGGTTAAGATTTGAATATGTTGTTATTTGCAGCATTGAAGTAGTTGCAAGCATCCATATTAAAAGATATTTTCCATTCTCATGTGAATTTATTTACATCAAAGTAAAGATTCACAAAAGTTTCTCCATCAAATGGTTTATAGAATTAAATAGGATATTGGTTCAGTACAGTTCAACATGCTTTGTGTGAAGTAGATTCAACAAAAGTGTTTTATATGTCAAAGTATGTTTGAAGTTTTGAATTGGTAGAAAGAACTCTAGATCTGCTACAATTAATAAATTCTGAAAGTGTCTAATGGTAAATGAGTCTTGAGTTTGAAGAATGTTAAGTTTCATCTCATCTAGTATGCATCCTGTTAGTGAAATTTTTAGATATGTTTCTACCAGGAGGTATATGCCATTGAATTTTAATCATATTCATGGTTTCCTAAATACTATGCCTTATGATCTCAGAAATTATTTACAAAAGTTTAGTAGAAACCATGAAAATTCAGCTAGTCATCATGTTCAGTTGTTTAGTGACTTGGATGGTGATTTTGAAATTGCTAATGAAGATGTTTAGATGAAGTTGTTTGTTCAAACTTTAGAGGATGATGCTAGGGACTGGTTTTCTTTTTTACCAGCATGTTCAATTTCATCTTGAGATGAATTACTGTCAGCCTTCATGATGTAGTTTGGGGAAAGAGTAAGCATCTCTGATTATTTTGATAAGTTTTTGAAAATTCAAATCAGGAATAGTGAGTTAGTTCCTGAATTTAATATCATATTTGCAAAGGTTTTAAATGAAATTATTGAAAGTTACAAGCCGGATGATCAAATTTGTTTAGTGGTTTATCTTGGTGCATTTGACAAGAAGATGAGCTATCTATTGAGAGATAAAGAACCCAAGATGTTGCATCAAGCATTCATGACAGCAATAGAGATTGAGAATAACATAAAATATGGATTAACTAGGAATCACTTCTCTAGAAATATTTTCTGACAAGATGAGGTGCAAAGCACAAGTCAATGTCATATAGAATGTTTGATTTCAAATCAGCAAATAAGCACCCTTGCTGTTGTAAATAGTTTTGCTAAAGACTCAAAAATAAAAACATGTGAGCATGAAATATCTTTGTTGCAAAGAAGAAATGATTCCATTCATGTTGAATTGAATGCACATGGTTATGGTATTACAACAACAAATGATAGAGTTGATTCACTTGATGAGTTATGCATGCAATATATAAATCCAGTCATTCATTTTTCCATTGATGATTTGCATTGTGTTAAAAACATAATGAATCAAGAAGAGGAAATGTATTTATCTTGATATGAGGATGAAGAACCTGGAAGTGATGCATCAAGTGATAAATATGAAATTGTTGATCTAACATATTGTGAAGAAGCATCATGTGAAGACAATGGTGAGACTTTTTGCTCAAGTCAAGAAGAGGATTGTGATAGTACATATGCATCTTCATGTGAATTAGATGCTGATTGGGAAGAACAGAGCAATGACAAAAGTGAGTGCTCTTATGTCAGTAAAGGTATGAATTCTTTTCTTAAATTTGAAAGTGAATCTTTAGTTTAGAATTGTGCGTATCAGTTTGAGGTTGAACATTGTGAAGAAGAGTTGTCTACACAATATGAGGATAAAAGGATTATTTATAAGGAGGAATTGGTTAGTTGTGTAGATGAATGTCTTTAAGATACATGCAGTAGTAATCAACAGTATAGAGAAGATTTTGAGGTTAATGCATCAGCACCTAAAGATGATTCACTTGCAAGATGTTTGAATCACCTATATGCAGACAATGAAAGTAACTTTGATTTGTATTGTACATGCTTTGTTGATGGAGTGGATGTTGAGTCTTCATATGATTCTGATTTTTCTTCCTCATATGCTGAAAGTGTCCGTGATAGTGATGTTAGAAATGGTTTTAAAGTTTTCACTAATCCATTATATGGTAAGGAGTTTGATGTTGATCAGAACATCACTTTTCCTAATGTCTATGAAGGCACTTTGCATGGAATTATCAATCCTCTTTTTGAAGAACACATGGACAATTCAGATTTAGTTGAGAATGAGTTTGATGATGATACTTTGTCTTACTGTTGTAAGAGGTCAGACTATTCTTCTTCCAAATATGATAATGAATATGATCATGATATTGCATATGATTATGATAACAAGGTGTTTGACAAAGTTGTTCTTGAAAATCAGCATGCACCTTGTACTATGTTTTATGATGAATATTTTAATGTGATGACTAATCCACTTGCTGATTTCAGAGAATCATTTGAAGATCCCAGATTAGTTTTAGATTCTAATGTGGATGACATATGCGAGTATCAATCAGATTGTTCATTTGATTCCTATCCGGTTATACAAAAGGATACACATTTTGAAGGTATGAGTGGGCTTTTTCCCCAAGTTGAATATGAAGCCTTCGTATTCGAGAATGATAGCATGCATGAGCCATTAAATGAAGAGATTTTTCAATTTCAATCTAATATGTTTAAGCATGCTGATCAATATTTTCATAATGAGCTAACGGTTGAAGATGAAGTAAGTTTTTATATGCATTATGAAAGTAAGAGTGATAATTTTGTTTTGCCAAATGATTTGTTATATGATGATAACATGATTGGTGAAACTAATAGGAGAAGAAAAATCAGTTTATCGCATGAAAGTTCAGATGAGAATCATGTTTATGACAAGGTTAAACAATTTTGCTAAATTTTGGTGGCCTAGGGCCATCGTGTGTACATAATCTTGGTAGTTGTAGTTGTTTCCTTGCTTTCAATAAGCTGTTCGAGAGAAGTTTTGAAGTTTTTGGGAATGGTCCGCTTCCTCTAGAGATCTGAATCCTTTCCATGCCTGCAAGGGACATGCATCCCCAAACAGAGCCACTGTTGACACTAAAAATTGCATGGTCAATTTTTAGCACTACTGAAAAAATCAAGCCCTTAAATGCTTTTAAAATGCATATGTACCTAGTTGTACACAACTGTTCCATTGAAGCCCCAGAGGTGTTCAATGTTTCTAACACCTTCCATTCAGCCTTTCTACCTATTCCATGAAGATAAATCATCATTCTGAGCTATTTGGCCAAGTCCTATCTCAAGCATTTGTCAAATTTGCAATTTTGCCCTAGTGTCAAACAACGAGAGGAGGTTGTGTTTGCCAGGGAATATCTTGCACCTAGAAACGTGGCATGATTCGCCATTCTGAGATTATATGGTGTCCATACCTGAGAACCTATTTTTTATATTTTGAGTCATTTCAAGTCCGTTTGACCAGGTTTTGAATCCCTCAAAGTTGGTAGTTTAAATGTGTCATACTTTTGCACTTTGTGCCTAATTCTGGAAAGCCCTGTTTGACATGCTATAACTTTTGACCAGTTGACCAAGATGTAGAATTTCTTTTTTTGTTGCATTGTAGATGTCAAAAAATTATTATGTTTCAAGTTTCAGCTTATGAAGAATCCATTTGATCAGTTTTCAAACGCGATTCCAAACACAATTTCTAAAGTTTTACTCGTGTCAGCATTTGCAGATTTTTCAGGACCCCTATTTGTGACTTCATAACTCCTCCTAACCCATGATTGGTAAGATCAAATGGATTGTACCACTATGTTTTCCTCTAAAAATACTCCCAGTGTGTCAATTTGTAAGTCGCGACGAATCCATTTGCACACTTTTTCAGGTCAATTCCATTCGCAAAAAATGCTTTCTGTCAGCATGTCCAGTCTATTAAAATTTTCTGAGTAGCCTACTTTGATTGATCGCCATTTGTGCCCTATGATTCTTCATGAACCCAAATTGCATATTCATATTCATCTCATGACATAGAATCAGTATCCCAATTTTTATTTCCCCATGTGCTCATTTGCACAGTTTTTCAAGCCAATTCTAAGCCCAAGTTGTTGTTTTCTGACATATTTACTTGCAGGTGATTCTGAGAAGGCAACTTTGACGGAAAATATCTTGCGACTCTGAATTTTTCATAACATGAGATTCAACAAGGTGAAAATATACAGAATAGAGATTCAGTGTGTCAGGTTTCAAAGCCTAATCAGTTGTTTGAGTAAGTTTTTAAGGGCAGTCAACAGACCTCCTGACACCAGTTTGACAATTTACAAAATGCCGGCAAAATGAATTTTTAAATGAAGATTCAGTGATCAAACTTGTTTCTAATTAGTTTAAGATGATCAGTGGATAAATCTAAGAATCTAGTTGTTTGAAAATGATTTTTTTTTTTTAGCCGAACCCACTCTGGGGTCCAACTGATTCCATTAGACTGATAAAGGTTTGTGCAAGTCAAAGATTTGAAGAGGAGACAAAACAAAGTAAATGAAGGTTTTAAAATCAAAAGTTAAAGAGTGTGCCAAAAGAACATTGAGTAACCAACATCAATTCTTAGTGGAGATTAAATCTTTCTTTGATGGAGTAGACTTTTTAGAGCCTTTGACAAGAGCCCGTGTTGAGGAATCAAACAATGATCTATTCAGGAAAACCATGGATCCTGTTAAAAAGGCAATGGATGATGTTGATCTATACCTATCAGGATCAGCAAAAAATGGTTTCAATTCAGGTCTTTGAAGGTGAACGAAGTTTGACAAGTCACTGTAAGAAGGGATTTTTTGGCTAAGCTAGTTAAAGAAAGAATGAAGCCGCAATTTTCTAGAAGAATCCTTGCGAAGTGCTAAAACAAGTGTACATTAGATTGGAGGCCACTGGAAGCAAAGGAACATGTTGAAGAGTTAAGACATGAATGCATGGAATGTTTAAAAGGAGGTCATGCATTTTTAAAGAGAGAACTCCCAGTGCGTATAGATAAACAAAGGTGCCTATTACAAATTGTAGCTGTGCTAAGCAACAAGAAAAGAGACCCACGTTAACAGAAAAGGAGGAGGCAACTTTGAAGCTCTTGCTAGGTTTGGAGCTGTAGTCACAGAGTAAGTCATGGAGTCAAATATAGGAACCAAAGGCCATGCCATTTAAGAAGATCATGCCAAATGCGAGCAGAGCCACGACATGAAAAAAGAATGCCTCTTCACGCAGGGAATAGAGGGAAACAATGACAGCAACCAAGTAAAAGAATAGATCACGCTTCAAAGATATAGCGTCAAGAAGAGATGAATAAAATCCCACACAATGAAAAGAAAAAGATGCCATTTTAAGGGAGGATCTACACATTCAGCACCATTTTAAAGCTGCAAATGTGCAAGAAACAAAAATAGAGTATCCCACGTCCGCAAAATAGAAGGAAAGGCACCAATTTTAAACAAGAAAAATCCACGTAAATCAAAAAACTTAGAGACTCATGCATTAGAAGGGGGTAGAAGCCATCCAAAGAAGAAGTAGCGATAAGCAAGAAATGGCAGACTGCGATAAGGAAGTTCTAACGCCAAGCAATAAAGAGAAATGTGAGCAGAGTATTCAAAGAAAAATGACCACATGTGCAGTTTAAGAGGACTCTATGCAAGAACAAATTCATAATTTAGAAAGGTGAATAAATCATAATAAGTGTGGACATAGCGCAGGAAACCATTGAAACCCTTTATCCCACATTGGGTATACAAGGAGGCTTCTAAAACTTTATATACACTAGCGCTTTACATACTGATAGTCTTAAGAGATAGGCCTTTTGAGAAGGTGAGTAGGCATGGTGCCTCCGTATCCGACCTGAACATGGATAATGTCAGCCAGCGGGCATGGGTAAAGTACAAATTTTAATCAAAGTTGTTCATACACTGATGTGGCATGTTCGAAGGCAGATGCAACATGATGATGACAAGTGGCCAGAATCGACGGACGATGCTTCCTTACAAAAAGAGTTGCGAGGTAGATAAATAATGTAGGGATGTGCCTGGGCACCATGTGGTAGTGGGCCCCGGTCATAGTTCAAAAGTGGCAGCTCAAATGGGAGCATCAAATTTTGCCATGTGGCGAGATTTGACGGCTGGCGCTTCCCCACAAAAAGAGTTGCATGGTAGATAAATAATGTGGGGATGCACATTTTTGACATGTAGCGTGGGTCCCGACAGTGCTAACATGGTGTCTAATGAAAAGGTAGGTGAATCAGAATGTGCCACATGGAATGGGTCAACAGAGGTTTGACCTCAAAATTGAAGGGTTGGATAAAAATAAAATAATTTTAAATTTTCATTTTAAAATTGTTTTCAAAATGGCACTTTCAAATTCTCTTTAAATCAAAAGAGGTCATTTAATATAAAGTTTAAACTTTAGATATTTTAAAATTTTTGAAAATTTTAAAATTTAAAGTGTAGACCTGAATACTTCTAGTAGAGGAGTCATTTTCAAAATGATTTTTAGGGTGTTTCTGGGAGGCTAGATAGGCGATGTTATATATCATCGAAATTGGGAGAAGATGAACTTTCTGATTCTGGAGTCTATTTTTGCACAGGTATCATTTTCTTTCAGCTACACAAGATTTTCTATCAGGTACCTGAAGTGCAACCATATTCAGACCAGGAAGTTCAAATTTGATTTTTGTCATGGTGATGACCTGAATATGGTTAAAGGTTAGTAAAAATTTTAGTTTGGGTCAAATACTAATAGCATTCACTCAGTAAAAATTGAAATTTGACCAGGATTTCATGAGATGTTCATATTTTAATGACTTAAAAGGTTTTCATCTTATGAATAGAGACATTTTAGAAATCAGTTAGAGTGTGATGATAAAAACCAAATCAAATCAGATGGGTAAAGAAATGAAAGAGGTTTTTCAGGTACAGGAGATGTATTTCTAAGTCGACAGATGGCAGTTGCATGTGAGATTTAGGAATTCATCTCCTTGCTATATTATTCTTTCTTTCTTCCATTTCAAGGGTTCTAGTTTTTTGTTCTAGTTTTTGTTACTGAGAAACCAGTAGGTACCAATTCTGGGGAGAAAATTTGCACATTACTATGAGACCATATTCTGGTTCCAGTTTTGATGTTTTTCCTTGATTGTGATAGCATTCTTCAGCATATTTCTCTCATGTGAATATCAAGTGTAAAGACAATACAAATAGTTCTGAGATGTTAGGTTGTTTTCATGTTTTGATTTCATGCATGTGAATGTATATTTTCAAAGAAAATGAATACATATGAGCAATAATTTCACTAGTTTCATTATGTTTCTTGTCTCCTGTCTTAGCAATTTGTAAATCTTATGTGATCTTGGAACAAAGATCTAAGATCCATTTGCATCCCTTTAAGGTTGTATGTTTGATGTATTTTGCTATTGGACCAAAGGGCCAAGTAAATGCTTGATATGTTTAAACAAGGTTATTGGTTATTTGAGAAGGATATTTTGTGAGAATGAGACCTAAATGAACACTAATGTCTAAATCACCAGGTGATTAGATAGATCTGATGTCTGGGTATACGAAATATGTCCTGTTGTCACAGATGTATGTTTTGAATTCATGGAATTTCCCAATGGATTAGGCATTGATTAGTAATAGGATCACTTGTTATATTGCAGCATGTTTGAAGATTTGTTGAAACTCAACATCAATAATCAAATGCTTTTCCCTTTTCATGTTGAAGAGCTACAATAGAATGCCCTCACTTAGCTTATGAGGTTCCTAGATCTACATTTAGCTACTATAGATTGATGTTATTTCATGAGTTAACATGAGAAATAAGGGTTTTATCTACTTTAATTAGATTCAGTGTATGCTTTGATAACTGGTACCATATAAAGAATTTGTAGGTCCACCCACCTAGGTTTTGTAGAGCTTGAGGAAGAAGGGTCATGCCTTATAGTTGGCCTGGTGTCTAAATGGGCATGTTGAAAATGGGAGTTAGCTACCCCTAGATGTGTTTTTTTCTCATCAAGGTAATTGGAAATGGGTAATGTTTTCAAACACCAACATGTTCCTCTCTACTTGTTTTTCAAAGATGGTCAAGAGACTTCACCATCTTTGACAACAAAAAAAATAGATCTCCTATGTGGTTGAGTTTCTAGGTCTACCCTTTCCATGTTGGCCTTTCATTGAGTCTATTGCCAATATCCTTGGCAAAGTTATCACAAAGAAAGATGAGAATTTTTTCAATGCTCGCCCTCAAAAATGCATTTGCCTTGAGATTGATCTTTCCAAGTATATTAAGGATTCTATGGAAATATAGATTAGAGCTCAAACCTTCTCTTAGAAGGTGCTTTACTTGAACCTACCTAACACCTACTATAGGTTCTAGTTAGTGGAACATAAGATTAGTTATTGCCCTTTAGCTGGGCCTAGGGTTAAACCCCCACCTAAAGAAGTTCATGCCAATCCAATAGAAGGGGAAAAAATAAGAATGCACTACTTTGGGAAGAAGGGAAAGGCTCACTTGGATCCTAAATAGTCATATGTGATGGTTGTTGTGGTTCCTCCTATTTCAATAGGAGCACAAACTGTAGCCAATTTAGGGATGTGAGTAGTTTCTTCAAAACCAAACCATGTTGTTTCATAGGTTTCAAACCCTGGTGTCGCACAGGGGATTAATGTGGCCACTAGGGCTATGCCTTGACAAAACATCAGGCCATCAATTCATAGGATCTTCCTTCTGGCTTTAATCCAATTTCATCCTTCTTACAAAATAGCTTCTCCTCTCTTGAGGATGAGGAAGATATGGAAGAATTTTCATGAATTATTTATCATGGAATGTTGAAGGTCTCACAGCCTCTCTACAAAGTACTATGTCAAGGATACTTGTCATAGACTCAAAAAATTAGATTTTCTCTATATGCAAGAAGTTAAGATCTCTATTTTCATGATTTCTTCTAAATGTCATGTGATTTGGCCTAATGGCATTATGTTTTCCTCTCAACACAAAGATGGAAAAGGTAGTGTAGTTACTATCTTGTCACCTTTTCTTCATTTTGCTATTATTTCACATGGTTGTGACCCCATGCATAGAATTATTTGGCTATTTCTTTCCATTGACAATCATTCATTTGGAGTCATCAATGTTTATGCTCCTAATGATGTTGTGGAAAGATCTCAAATGTTGGGTTGGATGGCTAATGACTTGCCCCTAACTACTTGGGTTATGTGTTGGAACTTCAATATGGTTGAGGTGGCCTCTAACAAAGATGCAATTTTTCCTTTTCACTAGAAAACTAGGTAAAGGGAATCTTGGTACTACATGCATAATAAATTGGGACTTTTTTATCCCAATACTAATTGCCACCAATATGGTGCGGTTTGGCAGACTTGGTCCAACTTTTGAGATGGCTCTGAATGCATATTAAAGCATCTCAATCGTGCCATGATTATTGCACAATATTTTTTCTCATTTTCTAAGAATCATGATTTACTTATCATTAACTTGCAGCTGTGATGTTATCTAACGATTATCCTATTTATTTTACCATTTTAAGGCAAACAACTATCCAAAAATTTGTCAAGTCACAGTTCTTCCTCAACATGTCTATGTTGATGCATGCTTCCACTATTACTCATATCCTATGTGTCTAGAATCTAGAGCCACATACACATTTCTAGATAGGTTGGATTTAGTGGTGGAATGATGCCATTATCAAAACATCTTTCTTTCTATGCATCTATGGATGATAGTTGGGGGTTTTCAAAAGAAAATCTTATGAATCCACTTCTTGTGTGCTCAAAAAAGCTTTTGAGGCTCTCACCCTTTATCCCTTCGATGTTGATTTGCAAATCCATCTTGCCAAACTTTTCCATGATAAAAAAGTTGCAATCAAGTATGCTACTCAAGGAGCCCAAATCAAAGCTCACCTCCATTGGTTGGAGGTTGGCAGTGAAGCTCCAAAAGAGTTCTTCCAGGCTCTTCGAGCCCATCATACTAATTTTGGGATCAAAAAAATAAAACATGGCACTTTTGTTCTCTCCAATCTCCTTGACATCCTATAAGCATATTTTCATCACTATGAGAACATTTTTTCTTCATAGGGTGAGTTTTTTTCTTAGGAGGAAGCTTTTAGAAAATGTGTTTCTATTATTCCAAACTACCTAGTAGTTGAATAGCATACTTTTTGTGAGAAACTTCTTACCCTCTCAGACCTTAAAGAGGCATTTTTCTCCATGTCATATTATAAATCTCCAGGGTGTGATGGGTTTCCTTATGAATTTTGCAAAAACCTCTAGGAGCATATTGATCCTCATCTACAAAATTTTTATCTTGAAGCTTATCATTCTAGAAGTTTAGGAGTTATTATAAAAAAAGGAAACATTAAAATCATACCTAAAGCAAGAGATCTTGAGGATATTTGCAATTGGTGGCCCATTACACTTTTGAACATGTCCTCTAAGATTATTGCCAAGGAAATTTCTTTCAAAATTTGTGACCTCTTATCTTTAATTGTATGGCCTGAGAAAACTAGCTTTATCAAGTCTAGATATATTCTTGACAAAATTATTGCTATCTGTGAAGGAATGGAGTGGGCTTGCTAGTCTAAGTAGTTGACTATTATTTTTGAAATATAATTTTGTTAAAGCCTATAAGTAAACTGTATGGCCTTTTATTTTGGCTATGCTCTAGGCTCCTAGTTTTGGTCCCAATTTTTTTAAGTCCTTGGAAATGCTCTTTGGAGATGCTAATGCTTGCATTACCATCAATAACTCCCAATTTGATCACTTTGGGTTTTTTTTGTTCCATCAGACAAGATTTCCCTCTAGCTTAGATGCTTTATGTTCTCGCTGCTGAGGAATTTGGCTATTTGCTAGCCCACTCAATTTTTGCAGGTTTGGTTTGTGGCATTCACTTGCTAGAATCATCTTCCTAGTTTCTTAGTGGTCATTTTGCTAATGATTCCTTTCTCACTCTTTTGGAGGATGAAGAAAACATAAAAAATGCCTTAACTTGCCTTAACACTTTTTGCCAAGCCTCTGGCTCTACTATTCAATGACATTAAATGTTCTATTTTTTATAGTCTTTTTTCCAATGCCACCTTGGCTTAGCTGGTTTGAATGGAAATGGGTTGCTTATAGGGAGATCTACTTTCTAGGCATTTCCTTTTCTTTTCAAGCATTGCTAGTTGATCTGTGGAATGTAGTGCTTGCCAAATTACTCAAAAGTTGGATTGTTGGCTTACAAAATAGCTTTCTTTTGTTGAAAAATTCCAAATTTTGTTGAAAGTTATTTCAAAAACTCATGTCTATTATTCTTCTTGTTCAATTCCTTCTAGAGCCTCCTATCAAAAATTAGAATGATTATTCATTGATTTTCTCTAGGCCTCTAGTTCTAATCATCATGGCTTCCACAGAGTTTCTTGAGATTTTTGTTGTCTCCCAAAGAAATTTGGATGCCTTGATCTACTTTCTACATAGAATAAAGGCCTTTCTCTATGTACCAAATGGATTATTTGTGCCATCACTAGAGACGAAACCTGGAAGATTTTTGATTTAGCATAGCATTTATTCTAGCTTTCCCATCAATAGGCCTACATGGAAGTGAATTGGCCTTCACACCTTTCTTATCATATGTGAGCACATGTTTATACATGGATCTTTTGATATCAAGAGAATATGGAAAGCTTGGGAAGCTATCAAGCATTGGCTTCACCAGTCTAGTGATGAGTTCCATATTAGACTCTCTTTGAATCAACAAAACATTTGGTGATCTCCTTTATTTTCCTTCCAGGGTATTCCCCTTGCTAAGAATCAAGGTGCTAGTGCTTTGCATTTTTTCAAAAAAGGCATTAAGACTTCTAAATATATTTTCTCTAGGGTTTCCATGAGTTTTAGATCTTAGAAAGATATTCAAGTTCAGTATCGTGTTGCCTGTTCAAATTGACAAACTTTTGATTTATTACTTTTTGTAGTTCTAGTGCACTTAATTCATAAAGTGGGTATTTAGGTTATTAGACCTTGGTGGACTGATTAGAAGTGGTATCCTACCATTCCTTTCACAAGTTACAAACCAAGTTTGGGTTATAGATGGCTTTCTCCCCACCTTTTAATGGTGGATATGCTCAATCAAAGATGAGCTTTGCAATCTTCTCTTCTCAATGGAGAAAGCACTTTGACACTATTTGGAATGCTATTATAGAACCTAGGATTTTCCATTTTGCTTGGTGCCTAGTTTTTCAAGGTCTTCCCCTTGGGCCTCTCCTCAAGAATATTGGGGGTCCAGATCCTACATGTCCATTTTGTGGACAACCTAAGTCTTTTTTGCATATTGTTAGGTTTTTTAGACATGCTAAGAATTATTGGCATTGGATTCATAATTTCTTTAAGTCATTCTAGTCTATGTAGAACCAGAATCAGTATGCAAAGAACATTAACGAATAAAGTAAACATTCACAAACCAAAAAACTAAATTGACATATATTCTTAGACAAAGGAAGAAAACAAGAAGTGCAAACCTCACAAGAAAAAGCACTCCATGCTTTCTTGATTCTGTAGATGTGTCCTTTTGTTGTGGATGTATGCTCAAAATGCTCAAAAGTTTCTTCAATGGAGATGGGTAATGGAAAATTGGTAGCTTTGTGAGCTCTCAATTTGGCATTATAAGGGTATGGTTGATGGCTTTGGTTCTCAAAATAGCATGGTAACTTTAGCTCAAAGATTGTTGATGAAATGGCTTGGGATGGGATTCAATTTATAGGCTAAGGGGTAGAGGGAGGGAGGGCTTAGATGCAAGGATGGATGAAGGCTTAAGGAGGGCTAGGATGCACTCAAAGGAGAGCACATGGATTGTGCTTGTTTAGCACCAATGAGAAGGTGACACTTGTCACAAGGAGGATGAGTGTGAGAGGGTAGGGTAAAGGGTTGGTTAAAGTCATGATGAGTGGGGTTGAGTATGTAAGAGGGATGTAAGAGGAATGAGTGTGGAAGAGGGAAGAGTGTGGAAGATGGGTGTAAGAGTCATGAGTGGGCTTGTAAGAGTCTTTTATGTTTTGTAAGAGCACTCATGACTTAGTGGTTGGGTTTTTTGAGGGGAGACTTTGGTTTGGATTAGGAAAGTCTTAAACTTGTTTAAGGAATGTGACAACATTAGGGGGTGGATTAGGCTTGGGTTTAGGATTAGATTAGGGATGTTAGAGATGTGCAAGTGGATGGCATTAATGAAGGTGGGTGAGTTAGTGGCTAAGCTTGGTTAGTATGGGTGGATGGGGTGGATTAGGCTAAATGGAGGTTTAGAGATAGGTTAGGGGTTTTTGAATTTGAGGATTTCATTTATCAAATAGATTTATTTAATAAATGGGGATTTTTGGAATTAGATAGGAGAAAAGGATTTAATTGATAAATAATAGATTATTTTATTTATCAATTAGGACTATAGATGATTAATTAAATTAATCAACTAGGGGATGACAAAGGATTAATTAAATAGAAATTTAATTAATAATGCCTTTTTAGATAACTAAATAGGATTACGAAAATAGTGTAATCAAATTTAGGTGTCTACATTTTGCCCCTCTTTGACATAGTGTTAAGACAACACTATTTCAAAGAATTTTGAATGAAGATGACACGAGGAAGATGTTTTAGCAACAAGGTTGCCCCAGTCTCGGATAAGAAGAGGAGAGACTAGACTTAGATGATGCCCCCTCAAGAAGGCAACGGAGAGAGAAATGAGGCTCAACAACTTCTTGAAAAGTACAAGAAATTGAGACGAGCTGAGACGTAGGTTGGCAAAGAGAAGGGGCTGAATTAGCTCAAACTCTCACTACGGGAGAATGATAAAGGGAAATCAGAGGCACAAAAGTAAAGCAAGCTTAAGACTTTCCAAGATTGGGGGGGGGGAGATGGAGGAGCGGAGCACTATAAAAGGAATCCATGGTAGGCAGATGGATGATAGAATGATAAAGTTGATGCAACAGGATTTCAAAGAGTGAGACTGGCGGAAGATGGGTTTCGGAGATCCCTAGGACTAGGATTGTGGATCTCAAAAGATGAGGCTTGGTGGATTGATTTTATTGGTGGATCCCTAAGACTAGGATTGTGGATCCCTAAAGCTAAGCGTGAGGAGTGATTCAAAGAGATACTGATGCATAAGCTGGGTTAGGAGTGACAGATGTAGGATATGGATGGGGGATAATGGAGATGAAGGGAATCCATTGAAGCTTTTTGAGCAGGGGGATACTTCAAAGAGAAGTACCACCATGTAGTTGAGCACTAGATTTGCTATAGGATTGTTGGTTAATTGCTAGGGTTACCAAGAACATCAAGGCCTTTTTACCAACTATCTAGAGGACTGACAAACTGACTCGAAACAAACACGCAAGGATTGCCCCAGTATCACACATGAATCCCAGAGGAAGCAGTGTGGAAACGACACTAGGTAACCCACAAGCAGAAAAAGAAAACAAGAAAAAGACCTAATCAAGACCTTACGCTCTAATTGCCCCATTCACAGCATACCATGATATGGAAGATCATGGAAACCTTGAGGACGGAACAAGGAGATTGCTTGGAAAAGATATTTCAAGACCCAAAAGGGAAGATCCCAAATCCAAAGAAAGCAAAAATCCAAAAGAGAACTGTTTGCCAATGAGATGGGTAGGACGAGGTAGTAACGGACCAAGATCAGACATGAGGAAAGCTATATCCTACAAGGATCTATCAGAGAGCACCTAAGCTGATGGATCTGGATGAGTGATGCATCTGGCAAGCTGAACTAAGAAGGATAACACTTTGGTGACATGATATCTAGCCAAAGGATGCATTGGAATAGCTAACCAAGGGTTGTGTGATGTGTGCAAGATGTTGAGCAAGGAGGAACTGACACGAAAGCTAGATAGATACAATGGTACTAAGCTAAAGAGGATGTACAAGCTGACAGACCAAGATATGTTACAAATGTACAAGTTTGTTCATGTTTTGGTTTTTTTTGTGAGATGGAAATGTTTGTGAAGGATGGGATGTCTATAATAGTTGATAGGTGGATAGGTAGATGGTTTGTGAAAATCTTAAGGAAAATGGGATTCTGTGTGTGCATGTGATAGGATACAAGCTAGGATACAAGATTATTTACAAGCTGAAATATGGTACAAGCTTTGGACAAGATTCGAATATATACAAGGTATGGTACAAGATTTAAAAGGTATAATACAAGCTTTGGTACAAGATTTACAAGCTGTATAGGAGGTATTGACAAGCTCCATCAGATTTTGGATATTTGATTGGAACACCAAGGGAACAAACAAGTGTTTCATGGGATGGTGGGTGGATGGATGAGGGATAGGATAGTGATAGATAATGGATTAGTCTTTAGCACACAAGGTGCCTGAATTATCAAGTTTTCACTAAGGTACCTATCCAAGGCGCTTGAATTGCCAAGTTTTCACCATTGGACGCTTATTTCTCTTTCCTATTTTTTTTTGTATTTTTCAAAAGCTGGGTATACCAAGGATCTTCAAGCATAGAACTTCTTGAGATGAATGATGTTAGTGGGATCATTCAAGAGTTCTCCTTCTGGTGTAGATAATTGATAGGCTTCAGAGCCAAAGGAGGCAGTAACCACATAGGGACCAAGCCATGTAGGTTCAAACTTGCCTTTCTTTTCTCGATCTGCTTGGACTTTCATATTTTCTTTGAGGACCATGTCACCTGGCTGAAAGTGTCGTGGGAGCACCTTCTTGTTGAAATTCCTTTTGAGATGAGTTTGATAGACTGTGAGATGGTCATAGGCTTGTTGTCTCTTCTCGTCTAAGAGATCTAGCTGGGTGAGTCGAGCTACTCTGTATTCTTCATCTGAGATTTTCCCTCGCAAAGATATGTGTAGTGAGGGAAGTTCAACTTCTATAGGTAATACCGCTTTGGCACCATAGACTAGGGAGTATGGAGTTGTGCCTATGGATGTACGAAAGAAAGTTCGATAGGCCCATAGAGCTGGATTTATTTGAAGGTGCCAATCATGGCCGGAATCATTGACAACTTTCTTTAGGATTTTGAGGAGGGTTTTATTAGTTGTCTCTGCCTGGCCGTTACCTTGTGGGAAATATGGGCTAGAAAAGTGGTGATGGATGCAGAGGGAAGTGCATAATTCTTCCATGTTGAGATTTTCAAAATTACCTCCGTGGTCAGTAAAGATGGCGGATGGGATGCCAAAGCGGCAAACAATGTGGTACAAGATGAACTTGGAGACTTGAACTCCTGTAGCTGAGCCTAGGGGGACTGCTTCCACCCACTTAGTGAAATAGTCTGTAGCTGTTATTATCCATTTATGTCCATCAGATGAGAGAGGTGTGATAGTTCCAACTAGATCAAGGCCCCAACAAGAAAAAGGCCAAGATGGTGCAATAGGCTGTAGATCCTGTGCTGGAGCGTGCACAAGATTTGCATGTTGCTGACATGGGAGACACTTTCTAACAAAGTCACAAGAGTCTTCTTCAATGGTAGGCCAATAGTAGCCTACTCTAAGGATTTGTCATGCTAGGACAATACCACTCGTGTGGGCACCACGAAGTCTAGAATGTACTTCTTTTAATGCCATCGCGGCCTCATTTTCATCTAAACATCGAGAGAGAGTATCGTGATAACCCCGACGATATATGGTATTGGCTATGATAACATAGTGGGATGATTTTCGAATAAGGTTCTGGCATTGGGTGCGTGTGAGGTGAGGGGATATAATACCATCGTTAAGGTAAGCGTGAATTTCATGGTACCAAGGGGATTGGGGACCAACCAAGATACAAACACGGTTTGAATCCTCATTCGCATAGGCAGGTGTGAGGAGCTGCTCAACTAAAAACTCATACTGCATAGCTTCTTGGGGAATTTCCAAGAGCGAGCCGATAGTGGCCATGGCATCTGCTGCCTTGTTCTGCATTCGAGGCACTTGTGTAAATTGAAGCTTTGTAAAATGCTGGGTCAGCTGATCAACTAGCTCTTTGTAGGGTAATAGCTTTTCATCTTTGGTTTGATATTCATTTAAGACTTGTTTGATGATGAGTTGGGAATCACCAAAGACTTGTAACTCAGTGATATTCCATTTTGCAGCTATCTTTAATCCTGCTGCAAGAGCTTCATATTCTGCTATATTGTTGGTGCTAGGGAATTGTAGCTTGAAGGCTTTTGGAATGTAATCTCCTTGAGGTGTAACTAATAATATTCCTGCCCCTGATCCATGAGAGGTGTATGAGCCATCAAAATAAAGCTTCCATGGGGGCTGTTCTTCAATTAGGCAGATATGCTCATCTGGAGATTCTATGAGCAAAGGATATGCATCTACTAGAGGTGCATCAGCTAGGTGATTTGCTATAGCTTGCCCTTTGATTGCCTTTCTGTCCACATACTTGATGTCAAACTCACTTAGTAGCATAACCCATTTGGCCAAACGGCCTGTAAGTGCTGTTCTGGAGAGCATATACTTGAGAGGGTCAATCTTGGAGACTAGTTGGATGGTATGACTTAGCATGTAGTGGCGAAGCTTTTGAGTTGAGAAAACAACTGCCAAACAAGCTTTTTCCATAGGAGTGTAATTGAGTTCATAACCAACTAGGGTTCTATTGATATAGTAGATGGATCTCTCTCTGCTATAATCATCGTGTTGTGCTAGAAGTGCCCCTAGAGCAGTAGGTGTTGCTGATATATACAAGATCAAGGGATGACCAGGAACTGGTGGAACCAAGATAGGGGGATTGGTGAGGTACTGCTTGAGCTGATCGAAGCTGCACTGACATAAAAGATCCCACTTGAAGTTCTCATTCTTCTTTAGCAAGTGTGAAAACGGTGTACACTTATCTGCAAGTTGGGAGATGAAGCGCCGGATAGATTGAAGTTTTCCCTGAAGAGAGCGAAGCTGTCGTAGTGTCTGGGGAGGAGGCATGTTTAAGATAGCCTTGACCTTTTTGGGGTCGATCTCTATACCTTGTTTAGAAACTATGAAGCCTAGAAGCTTGCCAGATGTGACCCCAAAGACACACTTCTTGGGATTTAGCATGAGATGATATTGGGCCAACCTATCAAAGACTTTCTCCAGGTCAACAAGATGATCCATGAAGGTGTGAGATTTGACTAGGATATCGTCCACATAATCCTCCAAAATACTATGGATAAGATCATGGAAAATGGATGTCATAGCTCTTTGATAGGTAGCCCCAGCATTCTTTAGGCCAAAAGGCATCATGGTGTAGCAAAAGGTTCCCCAAGGGGTAGTGAATGCTATCTTATGCTGGTCCTCTTCTGCAATCTTGATCTAATTATACCCAGAAAATCCATCCATAAGGGAAAGAATTTCATGTCCAGCTGTAAGATCTACAATCATATCTATGTTGGGCAAGGGAAAATCATCCTTTGGACAAGCTTTATTAAGATCTCTAAAATCAGTGCAGATTCTGATGTCACCGGAAGGCTTAGTGACAGGGACAATGTTGGAGATCCATTCTGAGTAGTCGATAGGTCGGATAACCTTAGCAGCTAACATTCTTTCTAGTTCATCTTTGACTAGTAATGCCACCTTGGGGTGCATTTTTCTAAGCTATTGTCTGATGGGCTTGATCTTTGGATCGACTGCAAGATGATGAACTATGAGCTTTGGATCAAGTCCTGGCATGTCCTGATATGACCATGCAAATCGGCCAATGTTCTCTCGTAAAACCTCAAAGAGGAGGTCAGCTTGGTCTTGTGATAGGGATGCAGCAATGTGAACAATTCTAGGGATCTCTAAAGAACCAATGTTGACTTCTCTAGTATCCTCTATTAGAATACAAGACACCTCTGGTCGATTATCTTGAGGAGGCAATACTAAATCCTCATGTTCTGCTTGTGGCTCTAGATTTTCTTGCTGAGGGGTTCTCTTCGTTGCCTTAGCTAGTCCCAGATTTACCTTAGTTCCAATTTTGGGTGTATCGAAACTAGGCTAGGGATTTTCTCCAAAATACCCCTTGGGATCTAGCTTGCAGATGTAGGCAGAATCTGGCTTTGTCTTCTTATGAGGAGTTTCGGCTCCCATGAATCTTAGAAGTGCTTCCTCTAATGCAAACTCATCAATATGTATGACACTTGGTTCTTCCCAATCTATGAGTTGTGGATGAGCAAGTGGTAGGTCAATGAGATGGATGGATAGTTCTTGGAGAATAGAGTCTCCTAGGAAGGTTTGGTCTGGGATATCATCGTAGGCTCTCTTTTCAACTTCCTCAGGAATGTCTTTGATTTCGACAAGGTCATGGTGGATGTTTGAAAAAGCATGACCGTTCTCATTGGTACCCCCAGTTGTGGGTACGACAAAGCCAAGACCTGACTTTATTTCCCAATTATGTGCTTCGATGGGACATTGCATGCCCCTTTCTTCTGGTCCTAGTCCACCTCCTTGATAGTTCCATTTTTCAGTGATGACCTTATGTTGTTGGGGATACTTTTGGCTGAAGTGATCAAGGCGTGCTTGATTTCTTGGAGGTGCATCCTTATGTAACCAATTGTTGATATCTAGAGTGAGCTCCTCATGAAGAGGGGTTTTTGAGGACACAAAGGTGGTTGGGCCAAAATTTTTGTATTGAGGAGGTGGAATCTCCTTAGCTTTGTGATATGTTGGCAGTCCATGGGTATGTGGATCAAGTGGGATTGCTCCGACAGTAAATGCATCTGATAGACTATATTCTCCACAAACTTTGTTGTTGATCTTTACAGTAGATAGGGTGGAGGCAAGGATGGTTTCTGTGTCATTACAAGTGTGGGATGAGTTGGCAATGGCTGTGCCGATGTCTATTCTAGGGCAATGGTTTGTATATGAAGCTTCAACTGCATTGCAGTAAGCAAAGGGTCCTAGATCGGCATGGATGGTTACCTCAGTGCCTTGATGCAGAAATTTGATGCACTGATGGTAGGTGGATGGAACGGCCTTCATAGCATGAATCCATGGGCGATGGAGGAGGATGTTAAATGGTAGGTTTAGATCAACAACATGGAAAACTGTCTCTTGAATGACTGGCCCAACCTTGATTGGTAGCAAAATAGTCCCTTCTATGGTCCTCTCCAAGTTATCATAAGCTTTGATGGTGATAACCTCACTGATCATATCTGCCTTAGTATACCCAGCTTTTTTTATGAATTTTAGGGTGCAAATGTTCAAGGCTGATCCATTATCTATCATTACTCTTTTCACGGAAAAATTGGATACCATGATGGCTATGCGAAGCGAAAGGGTGTGATCTGGCTCAACCACGGGTATGTCAGTGGGTTTGAAAGATAGGGCACATGAGGATGAAAGGTGTCCAACAAGATTATGAAAATTAGTAGCATTGATATCAGAAGGGACACGGGATTCTATGAGAGCACTGTCAAGGATGTCTTTGTACACAGGACTAGTGCGAAGAAGGTCTAAAATGGATATTTAGACTGGCATGTTCCCAAGGTGTTCCAAGATATTGTACCGGCTTTTTGATGGAGCTGATGGTGTTGATGAAACTGGTGGGCCTACGATGTTAAATTGCACTGTTCGAGTGGTGACCGCACACTCATTGTCTGGTCCTCGGATATTGATAACATTGACAGAAGGCTCTTTCTCAGATATACAACCTATAAGGCTACCATAGTCTATATAGGATGAAGTGTGGTCATTGTTCTTCCCATGCTGTTGGTTTGGCTGGCGGTTGTTGGTGTTGTTTTGGATAGGTGCTTTTCCAGGATTTTGGTTGTTGTGTGGAGGAAAAGCATTTTGATAAATCTGTAAGCCTGCATTGGGAGAGGTTTGGGCACCAACAGTGATTTCCTTCCGATCAATGAGGTCTTGCACATAGTCTTTTAGTTTCATGCATCTGAGGGTGGTGTGACCGTTTACCCTATGGAACTTGCAATACTCATTGTCCTTGTACCGTGCAGCTTTGGATTGGCTTGGATCAATTTGCTGGGTAGGAGGAAATTTGATGAGGTTTTCCTTAGCCAATTTCTCAAAAATAACATCCAATGGCTCACCAAGGGGTGTATAGTTTCTAGGTGCAGGTTCGAATCTGGGCTTTTGCCCTGCAGCTACATTGATGGCATTAGCTTGATTGTTAGACCCTTGAAAGTTGGGTCTTGTATTGTGGTTTTGATAGCTTTGGTTATTTCATTGTTGGTAATTGGTAGCTTGTTGGTTTTTTTTTTGATATGGTGGGTTAGACTGGTTTTGAGAAGGACCAACGATATTCACATGTCTGGTGTCAGTAACCCCATCTGTTGCAACATGCTTGTTTTTGTTCCAATACCTAGACTTGTCATTGGAATGTGATTAATTTTGGTTGGCCTCTTTGTAAATCTTTACCACACCATCTTTGATGAGTCCTTGCTCAAGGATCATTCCTTTCTCTTTGATATCCTTATAGGTCTGCAAACAGTTCATGGTCATGTGGTGAGCCAAGCTGGGATGTGCATTATCAATAAAAATTTTCACCACATGGTGTTCTGGCAAGGTGCAGGATATGCGGGTGGTAAGGTTTTGCCATCTTTGCAGGTATTTGGCAAGGCTTTCTCCACCTTTTTGCTTGGTGTGGACAAGATCAACTATTGATAGCTCTGTTTCAACAAGATGGGCATATTGGGCTACAAATGCCTCAGATAATTCAGCAAAGTTTTTAATTGTGCCATAGGGGATTCTATAAAACCATTCAAGAGCTGGTCTAGCCAAGCTTTTGGGAAAAAGGTGCAAGAGGAAGACATCATTGTATGCCACGTCCTAGCAATGCATGTAAAATTATTTGATATGTGTGACAGGGTCTCCTTTTCCTCTGAATTTGTCAAATTTAGGTACCTCAAAGTCTTCAGGAAATGGTGTCGTGGTAATGGCTCTGTCAAATGGGTAAGGACACACATTCTCAAACTTGAATGTCTTTGGATCATTCCCTTCTTGGATGGCTTTCAGAGCTGTCTTCATTTGCTCCCACTCTCAATTGATAGGTGATGGTTGGGGTGCCCCCAATGTAGGAGTGCCTTGAGGTAGGTATGTGCTGGATGGGGCCATTGAATATGGATGGTTATGAGAGATTTGCTGATAGGGATTGTACATTGTTTGGGCAGCTGCATGGTGGATGACAAGTTGTTGAGGGGGAGGTGGCGCATATTGCTGCATGTGCTGCGAGGCTTGCTGTTGATATGGGATTTGAGGTTGGGATTGAGGAACATAAGCTGGCTGTGGGGTAAATGGA
The DNA here is from genome assembly GCA_028749045.1 of Cupressus sempervirens. NCBI lineage: Eukaryota > Viridiplantae > Streptophyta > Pinopsida > Cupressales > Cupressaceae > Cupressus > Cupressus sempervirens. The sequence goes on along the minus strand of CM053790.1, from coordinate 206,796,774 downwards.
TTGCTTTGTGGAGGTAAGCTATAATATGGTTGTGAGGCTTGGGGAAAGGATCAGAGGGCTTATGGGGTTTGACCAATATATGTGGGTTGTGCCCCCATTTGGGATGGCATCTGCAAATAATTGGTGGTTGGCTGGGGTGGTGGATTACCTCCTAGAAGTGGCATTGAAAAGTAGTTGGTAATTGGAGGTAATGGATTAGTTGGTGGTGGAGGTGGTGGGAATTGAAAGCTTGGGAATGGAACTGATGGGGTTTGATAGCTTTGTGGCTGGATTTGGAAGCTTGGTAGAGTGGTGGTGGGAGCTGGGGTCACTTGGGAGCTTGGTAGAAGATTGGCAGTAGCTTGTGGGATTTGATAGTTTTGTGGAGTGAAGGTAGTAGCTTATGGATTTGTGGCTGGTGGTATTGAGCTCCCAAGACTTAATGGAAATGATGGGATTGTACTTTGGGCTATGGTGAACAAGCTGGGGGCGATGAAAGGTTGATTACTTGGCCCCATGGGTGGCATCCCTATTGTATATTGCTGAGGTTGGCCAAAGATGCTAGCACTGATTTGGGAGATGGGTGGATTTGGAAGGCTGGGTTGGGGAGTAGCAGCAATAGTGAAGGGGGTGAACGGTGAGGTATTTTGAGTAAAGGGGGTTTGGAGCGGAGAGGTATGAACCAAGGATGGAGTGGTGGTGGCTGGGTTGGCTTGCGGCATGGAGATTTCAACTTGGGTGGATGATGGTATGTTTGGGTCTGTTGGGTCATATGGATTAGCTGAAGGCTCTTCTTTTGGAATATATTGAGGATAATTTGGATCATAAGAGCCTATGGGTGGTGGCAGCTGCCCAAACAATGGGTGAGATGGATCTGATAATGGAGGGGGTCTTCCAAAGTCAAAGGTTCATACATTGTCCCTTCGAAAATTAGCCATGATTGTCTCTTTGTTTTTGTCTATAATGGCGTTTACCAATACTGCATTTCCTGGTTGGTTCATGAAAGCTTCAATGTCAGTAGGTGATGGCATAGCTTGCTCTAGGCTAAAGGATGGTTGAGTGCTCAAGAGGGGTGAGGCTGTTTGATTCAAATGATAGGGTTCCATTGTTTCTTTCTTCTTGGCTAAGCGAGTGACGGGTGGCATGAAAAATACTCCTAGGGATGAGATGCAATAATGCTGATGGATGCAAAAGGGGGAAGGCTTTTCTATGCAAATGATTTCCTAGGTTGAGGCAAAGCTATATGACAAAACCTAAGGAGGATCGGGTTGGGGATTCTAACTTCAAAGATATGTTGTCAAAGCACAAAAGGTCTACTTTCCTATGTGCAAGCTTGGTGGTGATTGTGTCAACTTAAGGATAGACTGATGATCCTTTAGGAAGAACATGAGATTGACCACTTGCGAATCCCAACCTTTAGCTCAAGGTGATGAGGGATAACAAGTGACAAAGCTAGATTACCCTAGACAAGGCTCTGTCAAAGGGATAACCTTGGTGAGATTGGTGGATTTGGAAGATTTTAGGAATGGCAAACTTTTAGCAAGGTGACAACAATTTTGAAAGCTTAGATGTGCAGATTTTCGATTACTAGCTAGATGGTATGATTCTAAATGAGATGGATGAGCTAATAATGCTTAAGGGGATAAGCTAAGATGGCTGGCTTTTCTACAAAGATGACTCTAGAGTGAAGCTTATCCAAGAATATGTGGAGAAACAAGGGTGTCTAATCATAGAAATCATGCCTAGTTGGTAAGGTATAAGCAGGATTAACTCTTGGATGTTGGCTAAATTTGATGGTGCGCTCTAACTAGGCCCTCTTGAAGTGCTTCGTCGGTAGCTTTGTCCTCTGCTTTGTGGAGTTTGGAAATTTGTGGGCTTGGTGTTATTTCTTTTCTCTTGGCTGAAAGTTCTTGGTATGCTAGAGATGGCTTGAGTTTGACCTTGTGAAACTTCTATTTGGGTTTGGGTTGTTCCGACATAAATTCCTGAATTTGCTTGGCTTTGGGAAAAATCTCAGTTGTTTTGCTTCAACTTGTTCAACTTCCAAAATAGGCAGTGACTACGCTAAGTGTGCCCTCAGCTAGGATTGACCAAGTTTGGAAAAAATTCATTCAACAAGTAAAATAAAAACAAGCAATAGATAGGAACACCCAGATAGAAGTTTTTGGTTCTCAGAATGTGATACTTGCGCCAAGGAGTGTGTATGTTCTACAAATGTTTCGATCAGTCACTCCAAACACATTAACATCCTAGATGGTTTTCTGCAAGGCTGACAATTGGTTTAGCTAGGGAGTCCTCGATATACGCAAGGTACGTGAGGCCCAAATCCGTAGATGAGACCAAAAGGATGTCACACAGTCGAGAGGAGCGGTAACCCACTTCTCCTCTTTCACTTCTCAAGGGTATAAAGTTCCTTGAGGCTTAGCCCGGATGACAAAATCTTGATCCCAAGAGAGGTGTCTTTCGATTCACCTCCCGATTCTTATACTCCGTCGGAGCACTGGAGTTGAGGTCGTCCAAGGGGTGATGAAATCCCCAAGTAGGCCTCCTAAAAAGAAATAAGGTTTTGGATCCTAATCTTATGCACCCAAGATGGCCTCGAAAGATGACAAGGGGAGAGAAGACTCGGATGACCTTGGGCTAAAAAACACGCTTGTTCTTTTACCAACTGACTCTTATGTGTGCTAATCTAGACTTTGCAAGCACTCAGGTTTAAGAGACAATGTTCAATTCCAACTTGAAGTGCCAACAAAAGTAAATCGATCGAAGAATGCAAAAAATAAGAAGAGTTAGGGTCAACAAAAGCAAACTCGCGTGCCCGGAGGCCCTCCACGTCAAGTATTGATTAATTTTCTTTAAGGCATTCAAGATTGAGTGTGAGTTTGTTTTAAGCCCAAAACAAAAGTGTGTGAGATTCGATTTCAAGCGCGTGCCCGGAGGCTCTCCACGTCAGTTGTTGTTCAATTTTAGTGCCCAAACTTGAAGTGTGATCGATTTAATCTAGAGTTTTGGCCATTTAAGAATTTTGATAAAGTTAAAGAAAACATTCAAAGACCAAGTGAGTGAGTTAGATTGTGGAACATTTAACACCTTTTTCAAGTAGACCCATCCCCATAAATGGCGCTGAGATTGCAACCAATGGTTAATATTTGATGGGTGATTAGAAAAGAGGTGAGTCCAAGGAACTACTCAAATTGATTTTTGTAAATTTGTATTTTAACTTAACAAAGTTTCTTAAATGTCCAAAAATCAAACTTTACCTAGATTGCATGTGAAAAAGAGATTTGTTTTGTTCAATTTTAGAAGCTCCAAATGAAGTGTTTGATATTGTAATGGTTAATTAATCCTTGGCATTCAAGATTGGATTTTTTGTTTTAAACATGCATTCCAAAGAAAGTTGATTTTAATCCATGACATTCAAGAGTTTGTTTTGAGCAACATTCATTCAATGGAAAATGTGTTTAACCATTCAAGTTCATTTTTTTTTTAGCAACATGCATTCAAAGACAAATGGTTAAACATTCAAGTTCATTTTTTAGCAACATGAAAACCTGCAAGAAACATGGTTAGTGGTTCCATATGTGCTCCAACCTACAATGAGACAAAAAAAAAAAAGCAATTTAGTTAGTTAGCCAAAATCTTCAAAAATGAGAGCTTAACTATGGGAAAAAAATTTTTAACTTTTTTTGTTATTTTTTCTATGCGTAAAAATGCTTAAAATGGTCTAGAAATAATAAAGCAGAAATGGAACATAAGCAAGCAGAGAAGAGAGTCTGTCAAAATACGAAGACGCTAAAATAAAGAGATGCCAAAATACGAAGAGGACAAAACAGATTTGCAGCACAGAACACAGGTGACAAGCAGATACGCTGATTTGCGCAGATATGGATTTTTGCAGATGACAATTTTTGCAGACGCGAATTTTCGTAGATGTCGATTTTTGCAGACGCAGATTTTTGCAGACGTCAATTTTCACAGACGTGGATTTTCGCAGACAGAACAGGTTGCAGACGCCAAAACTGTGCCAAAAAAAGCTGAAAAATGCAAATTTTTTTTTTTTAGATGGTATTTCTTCTTCCTAAGTGCATTCTTTAACCTGCAAAAACAAGCAAAACACCATCACAACACACTCAAACAACAACAAACATTAGATGGTTAGAAAAATGACATATAGATGAAAATAGATGATTAAATGACCCATAGTGGGGTCCCACCGGGCGTGCCAAAATGTAGAACCAGAATCAGTATGCAAAGAACATTAACAAATAAAGTAAACATTCACAAACCAAAAAACTAAATTCACATATATGCTTAGACAAAGGAAGAAAAAAAGAAGTGCAAACCTCACAAGAAAAAGCACTCCATGCTTTCTTGATTATGTAGATGTGTCCTTTTGTTGTGGATGTATGCTCAAGATGCTCAAAAGCTGCTTCAATGGAGATGGGTAATGGCAAATTGGTAGCTTTGTGAGCTCTCAATTTGGCATTATAAGGATATGGTTGATGGCTTTGGTTCTCAAAATAGCATGGTAACTTTAGCTCAAAGATTGTTGATGAAATGGCTTGGGATGGGATTCAATTTATAGGCTAAGGGGTAGAGGGAGGGAGGGCTTAGATGCAAGGATGGATGAAGGCTTAAGGAGGGCTAGGATGCACTCAAAGGAGAGCACATGGATTGTGCTTGTTTAGCACCAATGAGAAGGTGACACTTGTCACAAGGAGGATGAGTGTGAGAGGGTAGGGTAAAGGGTTGGTTAAAGTCATGATGAGTGGGGTTGAGTATGTAAGAGGGATGTAAGAGGAATGAGTGTGGAAGAGGGAAGAGTGTGGAAGATGGGTGTAAGAGTCATGAGTGGGCTTGTAAGAGTCTTTTATGTTTTGTAAGAGCACTCATGACTTAGTGGTTGGGTTTTTTGAGGGGAGACTTTGGTTTGGATTAGGAAAGTCTTAAACTTGTTTAAGGAATGTGACAACATTAGGGGGTGGATTAGGCTTGGGTTTAGGATTAGATTAGGGATGTTAGAGATGTGCAAGTGGATGGCATTAATGAAGGTGGGTGAGTTAGTGGCTAAGCTTGGTTAGTATGGGTGGATGGGGTGGATTAGGCTAAATGGAGGTTTAGAGATAGGTTAGGGGTTTTTGAATTTAAGGATTTCATTTATCAAATAGGTTTATTTAATAAATGGGGATTTTTGGAATTAGATAGGAGAAAAGGATTTAATTGATAAATAATAGATTATTTTATTTATCAATTAGGACTATAGATGATTAATTAAATTAATCAACTAGGGGATGACAAAGGATTAATTAAATAGAAATTTAATTAATAATTCCTTTTTAGATAACTAAATAGGATTACGAAAATAGTGTAATCAAATTTGGGTGTCTACAGTCTAAACTCTTTTCTTGGTACATGGTTATTTTGGGTGATTCTTGTAGGATCCCTCAGGAATTTACCCAGATTTGGCATATATTTAGGATGCAAATTTTATACACTCTGGGGAAAGATGCAAATGTTTTCATTTAAACTTGGAGTTTTCTTGATATTAATGTTGCTATGTACACTATGGTATGCATTTGTAATAATGTAATTATGCAGATTCAAGTTAAAGCAAATAAAGTGGCCTTGAAGGTGGTCCACCTACAAAAGCCTCTTAATCACTAGGGAAATTCCCCTTGTACTATTGGTAGGGTTCCTCCTAATGCCTTTGTTGATACCTTGATTCTTAGAGGCCACCATCAGTGGCACAACTCTTTAGGCTGCCACTCACACATGTCTTTGATGGCCACTAAGTTTGAATGTTATGATCCCCCTTCTATAAATAGATTGATTGGATTATCACTTGTTCACAACAATTCCTCTGAGAATATAAGAGTGACTAGCAATAAAAAAGGTGAAGAAAATGAAATTACTTTGCGTGCTAATGACAATAGCAATAATGGTAGTGGTGGGCATGATAGGTAATATATGATTTCATTTGTATGTGTGTATGTGTGTGTGTGTGTGTGTGTGTGTGTGTGTGTGTGTGTGTATATATATATATATATATATATATATGGGTAGATGAGAGTGGAATTTAAGACCTCCTATGTAATAGACATGATGGTGCCAAAACCAGTTCCTAAGCCCAAAACTCAGTCTAACTACAAAGAAACCTACATGAATGATGATGGCTCTTATTGCTATCAAGTCGAAGCTTGTGGCACCAATGAAAATGTTGAACCACTTGAATATTCCTATGGAATTAACTCCTGCATGAAGTGGCTACAATGCACTATTGTTAGATGGGAATATTTATGTTGACCGTTGCAATGTGGGAATGTGTCCTGACAATCAAGGATTCTGCTATTAATCTCTTTGCTCCACTCAGACTTCTCTCTTCCACTTCTGAAAATAAATAATCTTTCATGCTTTCAACTTTATTATTATGCTATCATAGTTTAGTTATGTTTTATTTGATCAGCTTGTGATGCTTTGGCATACTCTAATGATGCTATAGAACTCATCTTATATAATAAGGTATAATAAAGATATGTGTTGTTACACTATATCATTTTAGTATAATGTAACTCATTTATATTAAATTATTTATTATTATATAAATTGTTCATGTTGATATAATATTAAATTTTGATAGTAATGATATCTGATTTATCTTTATCATTGGTTTTTTGAAAATGTATGTTTATCTAAGTAAATTATAGGCACAATTTAGCTATACAATCATTTTAAAAGAAATGATGGTCATTTTATTGCATATAGTAGATTATTTAGTAAGAACTAGAGAAGATAAAAGGGAGATCATTATATTTTATCCTACAACATCTAACTTGATTAAATTGATTATATATAATAGGAAGATGTTTACTTTATTGAATATAGTATAACAGTTTCTCAAAATGGACATAGATCAAAGGTAAATAGTTATCTTTTATCTCTTTCATGTATATTAAAGAGATCTAGATGGTTATATTTTATTTGTAGCATCTTGTTTTCTTATATTGATCACAAATAAAAGGTGGGTACTATATTTTCATAGCTACTATGTTAGTTTCTTAGAACAATAATAGATAAAATAGAGATGGTCACTTTAGGCTCTACACACTAGACCAAAGTTGTATAAATTATCTTGATGATTTCTTTATCCAAGTTGATGATGATAGTTAGATTCTCGCAAAATTATAGAAGTGATAATGATAGGGGAATTAGAGATATTATGTCCTATTGGTGAGTAAATCAATTGTTTATATTAGCCTAATGAGCTCTTCCCCATAAACTTTGTATACGTTTATGTGGAAGTATATTTTTGGTAAATAATCACAAATTAGTACTTATTAACATTGGTGCAATAGTGCTACCTATCATCCTAACAGTTACATTACTATCCTTGTTTAAGGATAGTTATCTTAAAGCATTAACAAAATATATGTGTTTTCTAGTTGTTCCTATCTTGAATTGTGTTAAAAGATATTCACTATAAACAAAATATAAAATATTCATTTACTTTTAGCTTCTAATAGAAAATACTACTATTAATGTATCTAGATGAGTTATTGAGATAATCTATTACGTGTCAACCATTATTTTTTATGCGTGATCTAGTGGAGTAATCAGTCACTATAAATTTAGAAAATTCACCACAATAGGAATATGTTGCATTCCTACTTTTCATTGCATAAACATGAAACAAGGAGATGGAGTAAGTTTTTCTTATTTCTTTTTTTTAATTCTTCCCATAATTTAAAAATATTAGAAGAATGAGGAACCAAATAAGAGAAAGATGGCTATTGAAAGGAAATTTAACAATGTCTAAGAGAATTTCAAACAACAAGAATAGTCAAGTTACAAGTATATTTTTTTTTTTCAAATTTTCTTATTAAATAGAAAATAATATATTTTATATAACCAAGGAGAGAATAGTGAAATTCATGATGATGGGGAATTCTTTCATCTCCCTTTTGGGACATTGGGTATTTTGGGAAGATTTGCTTTCGGTAATTCTAGACTGTGTAGATTTGTAATGGAGTTCTAGAGTTAGGTTGTGCTATACAAAGCTATGCTAGGGTTTAGAGAAGCTGTGTTTTTTTGTAGGTAGATCTTAATGAGGATGAAGACCAAAATAGATCTTTCTAGTATCTTCACTATTGGGTGGGTGGTATATGGGTAGGAGTTGTTCCTCCAAATCCCTCTACTTTCCTAAGATGCATTAGTGATCTCTAATGTAGCATATTGGGGCTATTTTTCCTTGTTGTATTTCCTTTCCTAGGATCTGTTGGTGGTCTCTAGTGCTATAGATTTGTGCTTGCTGGCCCTATTGTCTCTTCTTTCTCTAGACCTCTCTATGTAGGTGTTATCCCTACCCAAGACTGTATTCTGTGGGGATTGTGGTGGTTTACGGAGGGTTTATGGAGGACTTTGGAATTGTGTTTTAGGATGGAGGGGTTCTCTACCTTCAATAGATGGGTCAAAACTCTCCTCCCGTATAAAACCCTTAGTCTTTAGTTGAAGTGTCCTTTGGTCTTCTCCTTCAATTTTGAGTATCCTATTGAAGTGGAGAAACCTATTGAGGTGGGGGAAAAGCTTAAGGAGGTATCTTAAATTATTGGGGGAGAGTGGTGGTTAATTGGTTCTATAGGTACTCTCCTTTTTTTGTTGGCAACTATCCCTTTCAAATGTGTTTGAAAAATATACTTCACATGGTGAAGAATTTATAACTTCTTAGATAAATTCTTTGATATGAAGATGGGCATTACTTCTTTCAAGGGTGTCTTGGGTCTTCCTCCTTGCCTCTAAATTCATAGCTCTTATTGATGTGGAACAATCTCCTAGTGAGGTGTAGATCATATTTGGGAAATGGAAAGTAGAGGAGACTCTAATCAAAATGTTGCATACATGTGCTACTTTTGGTAGTTTGGTTAGAAAAGGAAGGGGAAGAAACTATTACCTTTGGGGTTGGTCTTCCTCCTCCCCTATCCTCTCATTTCCATTATGATGTGGGATTTTTTCTTTTTTTCTTTTTTTCTTTTTTTTTTTGGGGGGGGCGGGGGGGGGGGGGGGGGGGGGGGGGGGGCAGGGGGGGTGGGTGGTTAAAAGACTTTTGATTGAATTTTCCAAAGCTAGATATTGAGATTTTCCTAAACCCATGGTTGGAAGATATATCTTATATTTGCTAAGGCTAGAGGTATAGTCTTTTTTGGTTGTATATTATTGTGTAGGATTTTGATAGGTGTGAATGTCCTCAGTTTATATCTTTGTTTCATTGATCATGTTTAGTTTCTCTTTTCCTTGTGGTCAAGTGATTACTGTCAGTTTTAAAGGCTACACTCTAGTCCTTCATTTTTGTTTTTGGTTTAAGTCTAAAGCTAGTATAGGGGTCTATCCCAAGATTTTTAGTGACAACATTGACCATGGTTGGTGGATTAGTCACTTGTGGACCTTTGTTTTTGATAGAGGAAGATTTGATAATATGGCATCTTTTATTATTACACACTAGTAATGTTTGGTTATTGGTGTGTAGAGATCTAATTATACTCTTGGTTAGCACCCACTTATTGTTGTTTTCCTTAATCAAAAACATTTGTCAAATGGAATGAATAGTCAATTTACTAGAAAAAAATGCATTTATCTTTGTATAAATATACAAATAAAGATGATTATGGTATAATTAAATAGATTCAATTATATTCTTTTGATTGTGACCATATTCTAATGTCAAATAAAATAGGCACATATATTGACATCATATTGATATAGTGACTTCAAAAATATCTAATATAGATATAGGATGAATATGGCTCTATAATTTTCAATTGAATTTTCTATGTAAGCTTATTTCAAGATATATTATACATATTATGCATTCATAATCAAGAGTTGCAAACATATAAAATTTTATATATTAATTTATTGCACTCTGAGAAGAGATGAAGAAGTCAACAAAGAAAAAACAAGTTGTGAATAATTGTTAGCCAAAATTTCAATGATCTATTACTCATCTTCTATGTTAATTTATAGAGATCTAAATTTATATCTTCAATATTTGAAAAAATATTTCTTCGATTCAAACTCATTCAATGTTTGATATAATTAAGAAAACATATTATGTAGACTACTAATTGAAAGTCTATTAAATAAGGCTTCTACATGATTCTTGAAAATGTTATATATTTTGTCTTAATAATATTACCAATTAGTAGGGACTTACATGTATATTCATCAAAATGTATTCAAATGGAGCTGAAATTGGCTATGAACCAATCCTAAGGAATCATACTCCAATTATTTGTTGCTCCTTTCTTATTCAAGCATGATAGATCATCAAGCCAGTTAAAAATATTTGGTGTCATGGTAATGAAAAAACATCTTGGTCTCAAGGGAAATCTTGCATCACCAAAAAATATGTTATGATCTTGGTGGGAAATATTCACTACCACCTCAGGTTTTTGGTGCAATGGTTCATATCATGTGGTATTAGAGCCTCCACCTAGGTTCAAGTATCAAAGTGGGTGGCAACATTGGCATTGCAGTGTTCATCTGGGGCTCATACAACCAAGGGAGGGCCACCATATGGGTGCACATTTAGCCTAGAGTCTAGACTGCAAAACATGGTGGGATGTCATGATTCTGGTGGGATGCCCTCACTAGTACCTCCAAGTTTTGGTGCAGTGGTTCTTACCCAAATATTTATGTTATTTTCTTTTCAATAAGTTTCATTTTAGTGCAGTGTTTCCATTTGTGGAGACATATTACTTTTAGTACGTTGGTTATACGAGCTTAAATTTTTCTCATTTTACAGGGGTAACTTCATCTTCATTATCATCTTGGTGGTCAAATTTCTTCACCATACCATCTGTATCATTGAATGTATTATGATTTTTTTGGTATAAAATATATGAGCTCAAATTTGAAGGCCTTAGAATCTATAAAATGAAGTTGAACACTGGCTAATTTGTGAAGGAGATTCTAAAGTATGAGAAAAAAAGGAGTTTAAGATTCCTTATATGGGATATTAAAATGAGTTGGATTCATTTATGATGTATCTAAGTCTATAACATCAAGATGTAAAGGCTAGAGAAGTAATATCTATATTTCTTTTTTGATTGGTTTTTCAATTTGTGTATTGTTTCTTAGCCTTACACTACCATGAATGACATGTGAATCATTTATAATATGTGATGTGGGAGCATCTTGAATGAAAATAATGGAGGAGAGAGAAACTGAGAAAAATTAGACAAAAAATAATTTAAAAAATTTTAAAAGAGGAATTTCTATTTTTGAGGTGCATTGGTGGCGTAAATAGAATATTAAATAAAAAGGTTGTCATTATATTTATCAAGGTGTGTAGGTGGAGTTTTAGAAGGTTGTGGATATTTCATTAGGTCATTTTTTTAATATTTGTTGAGTCACGTAGTGGTGCTTAGTTTTATTTGGGTGGGAATTAAATATTTGTTCAAAGGTAGTTGCAAGATCTTGGGTGGTAAGCTCCTATTTAAGTAGGGCATATGAGCATTTTTAATCAAGCTTCAAGGTGTGATCTCTTCTTAGTAGAATCTTGGAGAGAAGGAGGAAGCAGAGGGGTGAGTTTTCCCAAGTCTATGAATAGAGTACTAAATGTGAGGTAGTTTATAGCAAGATTGTGGTGGAGTTACAAGCTTGTAAGAAGACCTAGTAGCTATGGTCTAGAAACAAGGAGGTTGCTTGGTGGCTTGAAAGAACAATTTGAGATCTTTGAGGTTTCTACCAGAGTGTGGATCTAGCTACTATTTGGGTTGGATCTCAAGGGATCTTGCAGAACTATTACTTGCTTTGTATTTGGCCATAAGTAGGAAGACCTTACAGCCTGACACATTACATGTAATAGTTATTTTATGAATAAGAAGTTTTGATTTGATATCAAATTTTTCATTTTTGTTGTGTTTCTATTGTGTGGTTATTTTTTGGGGGCTAGGAAATATCCTTTGGGAATTCTCCTACCCTTCACTTCATCAAGTGGTATTAGATTGGGAGTTCCTAAGTGTGTAGATAGATCATTGATGCTAAGGCAGTTTGCATTAGGACTTGGATTGGAGAACTAGATCTAAGTTGATCTTGATTTGGTCTTGTATTCTTCTTTCTGGAGTCCTAAATCTCTTGGTTACAAGGTGGAAGATCATGGTTCTAACTTGTAATTGTAGAGGGCTTGCAAATGGATGCGAAGATGGAATAGTGATCTTTTTGAGGCATGGTCATAGAGATTTTGTGAATTGCAGATCTATTTTCCTAGACTTGTGATGTGGTTCCTATTTCTTCATGCAAGGTGGTAGCCTAGGATTTGACTTGCAAACAATTCAAGGTCATCACAAGGAGTGTGGGAAGGATTTATTGTAGAGGGTTTACAAAGATCTTAGGAGATGAATCTAAGAGGATTGGACCCTAAGATGATTGAAAATCTCCATAATGTGGTGGAGAGGAATTTTTTAAAGATGTCTACTTATTTTGAAGCTACTTTGGCTAATCAAGCTAAGAAGGAGGTTGCTCTATTTGAAACTAGTTCAATTAATCAAGATAAGGACAAAATGAGGAAGGCATTCAATAGATGTTTCTGGAGCTCAACTCTACCGATCCAAAAGAGAGTTATTTGGCCAATTAAGAGACTAGTTTGTGAGAGAAGATAGCATTGTAAGGTCAAGATGAAAGAGGTTGGTTTTGTTGATTATTTGGTGGAACCTAATTCAGAACCTATAGAGCAACTAGAGGTTGTTGCTGAAGATATTCCTAACCTTGTTGATTGTGGGGTGTAGATTGGTTTTCATGATTAGTTATTGAGTTTGACATGGAGATTATAGATCAATCGGTTGTGGATGATCTAGTCGTTGTTGGTGGTGGCTTGTATGTTGTAGAGCATCCTGTTGTGAGCAATGAGACTACTAGTGTTGTGAGTTTGGAATGTGTTGATGGAGATGTACATGTCGCTACTGATGCATGGTTTTTTTCTACTAGTATGGATTCACTATTTGTTGATGTGAATGAGGATTCATCTATGAAGTATTATGTTCAGATTGTTCCTAGGAGTAAGCATGCTGATTGGATGATTGAGATTTTCGTGTTTGACATAATAATGCAAATATGGAAGATTTTCATGTTGGTTCTTGTTCCTTTTCAAGCAGAAACCTTTGGTGAAGATGGAGATGGTTGTAGATCTTTCTTTTGGTATCAAAGTGTGGGACACACTTTTCTATCTACTTGGGGAGTTTGATTTAGGAGCATCTTGCATAAAAAAATTTGGAGTAGAGAGAAAGTGAAAAAAATTAGAGGAAAAATAAAAAAAGAAAAAAGGGAAAGAAGGAGAAAAGAAAAGATGAATTTCTATTTTCAAGGTACATAGGTGGTGTAAATAAAAAATTAAATAAAAAAGGTTGTCATTAAATTTATCGAGGTGTGTAGGTGGAATTCTAGAAGGTTTTGGATATTTTATTAAATCATGTATTTAATATTTGTTGAGTCATGTGGTGGTGCTTAGTTGTATTTGGGTGGGAATTAAATATTTTGATGATATTTTAATGAATCGGGCATTTAATATTTTTTTGTTGCTTAGTTGTATTTGGGTGGGCATTAAATATTTGTTGAAAGGTAGTTGCAACATCTTGGGTGGCAAGTGCCTATTTAAGTAGGGCATATGAGCATTTCTAATCGATCTTCAAGGTGTGATCTCTTCTTAGTAGAAGCTTGGAGAGAAGAAGGAAGTAGAAGAGTGAATTTTCTTGAGTCTGTGGATAGAGCACCGAATGTGAGGTAGTTTATAGCAGGATTGTGGTGGAGTTACAAGTTTGTAAGAAGAGCTAGTGGCTATAGTTTAAAAACAAGGAACTTGCTTGGTTGCTTGCAAGCACAAGTTGAGATCTTGGAGGTTTCTACTAGAGTATGGATCTAGCTATTGTTTGGGTTGGATCTTAAGGGATCTTGCAGAACTATTACTTGCTTTATATTTGGTCATAACCAAGAAGGCCTTATAGCTTGGTACATTACATGTAATAGTTATTTTATGAATAAGGAGTTTTGGTTTCATATCAAATCTTGTATTGCTATTCTATTTTTGTTATATGGTTATTTTTTGGGGCTAGGACATCTCCTTTGGGGATTCTCTTTCCCTATACTTCATCAAGCGGTATCAAAATGGGAGTCTTTGAGTGTGTAAATAGATTGCCAAAGGCTAGGCAGTTTGCACCAGGACTTGGGTTGGAGAACTAGATCTAAGTTGATCTTGATTTGGTCATGTATTCTTCTTTCTGGAGTCCTAGATCTCTTTGTTGCAAGGTGGAAGATCATGGTTCTGTTGTCACTTAGGTTTTCACCCTTGTCCAAAGCCTATGCATAAGCACAACCTAGTGAAACATGGAAACAACCTCCAAGCTATGGGACTTGAACTATGAGGTTGAGTCTTCGAAGAAGGCTGACTTCCTCTTACTATTAGGATGCACCTAACTACTCTTGGAGAGGAAAAGGGAGAAGGAGAGCATGAAAGAAAATTTTCCAAATCTAATCTAAAGAGGCGATGCACCAAAATAGAGTGTTCAGACCAAACTCTACCCATATATGCACTTTTGAACTAGAATGAAACTAAGGATATACACATTCAGACTTGCTTTAATCTAATAATCACATGCAGATCAGAAAACCAAGATGAATGACACAAGGAGGGAGATATTTTCTTATATTATCATTCATAGGCCAAGGAGATACAGTCATGCAAATTACAGGTTTCTACAAAACACTAGTAAAGGCAAAGAGTTCTTGCACTTCACACCAATGGCTGAAAGAGATAAGGAAGAAATCATATAGTTCAGAGGCAAACGGAATTTTACACTAGAATTGCAGAGCGATAGCAAAGAACAATAGAGAATGATCGACCCTACAAAATTCATAAAATTTTGCCTTTATAGCTCAGGCATAACTGGGATGTCCTCCAACAGTAATTACTTTGCAACAACCTACCATTAAGTCCTGCAAAGAACAATCATGGAGAAAATCTGATCTAGATATAGATCCAAATGTAATGATATCTGATCTTGGTTGGAATAGGACCCTAAGAAGATGGAAATGGTGCCATAATTGTGCTCTGACTAGGTAGATAGATAGATCAAGGTGGTAGAGTGTTCTTCTTTGTTTCACATTTACTCCAAGGTGGTTGAAATCGATCATGGAGATCAGATTCATGCAAAACCCTTGATTTCCCCTACTTCTATCTCATGAATCAGCAAGGTCAACAAATCAACCTATCTTGGCATTGGGATGAGCCACATGGACCAACAGTCTTTTATTTTTTTGCCACCGTACAAAGTCTCCCTGAGTTGACCATGTCTTCTAACTAACTGTGCCATCTTCTCAAACTCTGACTGAGATGATCACACTAACTACCAACTGTTAACCATCAATCCCTAAATTGGATCCACTGAGACACATGTCAACAAGGTGCTATGTCACTATGCATATTCTCTAAGAACTTTCCCATGGTGAGATAGTGCCCACTGTTGATATCCTTAGATCTGACGATCGTGAAGACTCACCATATTATCGCACTTTGCCCCCATAAAGTTTTTGGTCCATGAATCCACTTAGCAACCACCTAGCACAACCTAAAATCCTCATCTTGGTGAGTCTTGGCCCCACTAATTCACATGGAAAAATGGAACTATGTCACTATGCATAACATCCTCATGGCTTTCCATAGTGAGATAGCGCTTGTCATGGATTTCCTTTAGATCTATGGTGATCAACAAAATTGTACATCTGCGCATCAAGCTAGCTGAATGGGCCAATGAAATATCACCACTGTACTATGACCCACATGAAAATTGCCACTAAGGGCAAGCCGTAATATCACTTTGGGGAAAGGCACACCCATGATGTCATTTGTGCCATGCGTCACCGAGGTGCTATGTCGCTATGGATAATTTCCTTGCAGCTTCCCATAGTGAGATAACGCCTATCATGGATATTATTTAGATTTAATGGAAAGAAATATGGATCCAATCTATTAGTGTACCAACCAATGAGAATTGGTCATGTGCCAACCTATCTGACAAGTCCTCACAGGGCCCACATTCTACACAGTTATACATTAGCCAATGAAAAATTGATTAATTTTTGATGCATCTGACAAATTCATCCCTAGTATCCAATAGAGCATACTTGGGACCCACTATCCTTCTGACATCACGCACAAAAACTTTTTGTCTAGGTGCTATGTTGCTAACGGTGAGGAATATAGATTTTTTGATAGCGCCATAACGCCTATCATGGATGGAATAAAACCCAATGCTGGAGAAATAAAAAGGTAAAAGGGAGGACCCACCTAACACATGGCCAAAAGGTGCTATGTCACTATGGGAAAGGATCATGCAACTTCCCATAGTGAGATAGCACCAATCGTTGATCTATCTCGATCCAACGATGAGGAACTTGTGGGCCCGCAGATATAAATCATATGGTTTGATCATTTAATTTTTTTTAATTCCTAGGATATTTAAAATAAAATTAAATTGGGAAGTGACCATTGGGCGGGAAAGTATTTTAAAATTCAAATATTTGGTGGGGGGCACAATATGTAACATTTCTAGCGACTCACAGGGGATGCTAGCCCACTATGCATAAGACCAGTGGCCTGAAGCATCCATTGGGCTATAGAGTCCAAAAAAATATGTATATTTTGAGCACTATGAAACCCTAACCCCACCTCTAAGAGGGAAACCCTAAAACCTTTTTCTCTGCAACTAGAACCAGAGATGAAAACCTCCTTCCTACAACCACAAAACTTTGATAAAACTATCTATCTTACGGAGACAATCCTATACTCGTGCACTTCTTGGAAAATAAAGGAACAAACTAGAAATGAAACTAAGCTAAATATGTACATGGAATCTCAAACCCTTAGAAACATGGCTTGAGATAGATCCCATTGACTGCGATAGGGAGAATCTCACCATCAAGCTTGCTTAACTAAAATGTATTGGCCTGCTTGCAACTGACAATTAGATAGGGACCACTCTACAATGCATCAAACTTTGAGTGTCTTCCTAGTTTTTCCCTATCTGCATCCCATTTCAGAACCAAATCTCCCTCCCTAAAGATTCTAACCTTAGCCTTCCTGTCAAAACTCTTTTTTACTTGCTGTTGGTGTGTCTATAGGGTCTGCATAGCTTTGCTTCTCTTCTCTTCCAGCTCCATCAACTCTGCCATTCTTACTATCATGACATTATCTTCAATCAACTCTAGCTGATGAGCTAGCTCTAGGGATGGGAACTCCAATGAAATTGAAACCCTTGCTTCTCTTCCATAGACTAACAGAAATGGTGGATTCCTTATTGACCTTTTAGGTGTTATTCTTTTAGCCCATAGAGCTGTCCTTAACTTTTCATGCCAACACCTTTGGTTATTCTCAATTGTTCTCTTTATGATTTTGATTAGGTTCTTATTGGAGGACTCAACTAGACCATTACCGTGAGGATAGTAGTTTGAGGATGTGCTTAAATAGATATTATGATCCACTACCCATGCACAAATCTGAGCTCCAATAAAAGACTTTGCATTATCTAAAATAATGGTTGAAGGGGCATCAAACCTAGTCACAATTCTATCAAGGAACTCAATAATTGAAGATTTAATGGCATCGTTCAATGCAACTACCTCTGTCCATTTGGTGAAGTAATCTGTAGTAGCTAAAATCCATTTGTTACTAGAACTAGAAGAAGGATTAATAGGACCTATGAAATCCAATTCCCACTAAGAAAAAGGTTAGTCCACCTGAATAAGATGAAGGGGAAGAGTTGGAAGTCTTTGTTTTCTATAGAAGAAGACACACTTTTCACACTTCCTCACATACTTATGATAGTCATGAAACAGAGATGGCTAGTAATAACCAGCCCTCATGATCTTCATTGCAATTGTCCTTGCTGAGAAGTGGCCACCATCAGGACCATCATGAAGTTATTTGACCATTCTTTGAGATTGGTCTACATCAAGACATCTGAAGAGGGCTCCATTAAAATCTTTTTTGAAAAGGATACCATCAACTATGACATAAGGAATTGACTATAATCTATACTGTCTCCTTTTTGTTCTATCTAATCCTTGAGGGTATCCATTCCCTAATAAGAAACTCATCATATCATCCATCCAACTCCTTGGGTCACCATTTCTCACCTCTTATTGCTCTGTCAGTATCATAGAAGCTTCCTCATTAGGTTCCTAAGATGATAACATATGTTTACACAACCCCCTCCCTCTTACCAGCTTGGTGATTTGGATGTCAACATCATATTCCATCACTTTAGTAATCCAACGAGCTCTTTTCTCAGTAATATCTTTGCTCAAAAGGAAATCCTTCACACTGGCATGGGGTAGTAACAAATGAATCTTATTATGAGATAGGAGGTGTCTAAATTTCTTTAAAGCTCTAATGATTGCAAGGGCTTGCTTCTCTACATAGCTGTATTTATCTTCATATTCTTTAAGCCCTTCACTAAAGAAAGCTATGGGTTGCTCTTCATCTTTATCACTTCTTTGAGTTAGGATAGCAAAAATGCTTGACTCACCACCTAGGGTATAAAAAATTTCAAAATTTGGATTCATGAGAGTAGGGGCTAAGGCTATGGCTTTCTTGATCTCTTCAAAACTTTCCTTCCCTTCCTTGGTCCATGCAAAGACCATACCTTTCTTAAGCATAGCTATAAGAGGTTTCACCATGGTAGCAAGATTTGGAATAAATATTCTCACAAAATTTATCCTACGTAAGAAAATTTGCAACCCTTTCTTGTGTTTAGGAAGAGGAAGGGCAAGTATTGGTTTTGTTCTCTTTGGATCAATGGTTAAGCCATCCTTAGATACAATATGTCCTAATAATTTTCCTCAAGGTTAGTAGAAAAGACACACTTGCTTGGGTTAAGGGAAACCCTAGACTCTCTACATCTTAGGAATACCTATCTTAGATGATCAAAATGATCTTCTACATCTTTTGAACACACAATAATATCACTAAGGTAAACTAACACAAACTTGTCAATCAATCTTTTGAAGGCCATCTCCATTACCTTTTGAAATGTAGCACCTACATTGGTTAGCCCAAATGGCATCTTATAATAAGCATAGGTACCCCATTTAGTGGTAAATATGATCTTGTATCTATCAGACTCTTTAACCATCACTTGATTGTAGCCAAAAAATCCATCAAGAAATGAAAATCTCTTTGAAACACTGACCTTGGACAAAATCTGCTCCATAGAAGGGAGAGGATGGTGATCTTTAAGGCAAGCTTGGTTAAGGTCCCTAAAGTCCACACACAATCTAATTTCTTTATTCTTCTTCCTAACAAGGACAAGGTTTGTCTACCCATGATGAGTGTTTGATGGGAAAAATTATATTGGCCTCAATAAACTTGGATAGCTCCTTTCTCATTAAGGATTCAATTTTAGGATTCACTAGCCTCTTTTTTTGTCTTACTAGTTTTGCATCATTAATTAGATCTATGGTATGCTGAAACAACCTTGGGTCAAAGCCCTTTAATTCATCATATGTCCAAGCAAATACATCATTAAATTCTTGACATAGATGAATAAAATTTTCTTGTTCAATTTCAAAACATACCTTCCCCATGTTTAAGGACTTTCCATAAGCAATCATGACTAGAGTGTAGTCATCTTCATCAGCAACTAGGTTTATGGCCCTACCTCTTGGTTGATCATTAGGATTAAAAACACTCTCTAAGGTAATGAGACCTTTAGGTAGCTTGTTGGAGCTGAGGTTAATGATTTGGTCACCATACTGATCCTACAGTCTCAATTGGTTCCTCTCTGAAAATTCTACCTCATTCTATAAGAAGCTCACAATTTTCTAATCAAACTCAAACACTTGCCAATGTATGTTGTTATTAGGGATGGCAGGCCTTACTACCACTCTAATTTGTTGCTTCTTCTCCTCCTCAAGATTCCTTGGCACATCATAAGATGCACCTATTGCTGCAAGTCTATCAGCATATTTGTTTTCTTTTCTAGGGATGCTTTGAATATTAAATGCATTGAAACCTTCAAGAAAATCCCATACCCTATTTTTATAAGACTTGACCAAACCATTCTTGGTGGTATTCTGATTTCTCACTTGATTAACCACCAACTCACTATCTCCATGCACTCTTAAAGCTTGAATTCCTCTTTTTTGAGCAAGTAGGAGACCTTGAATCAAGGGTTCATACTCAACTACATTATTAGTGCAATTAAATTGGAGCCTAAAGGAGAAGTAGTACCTTACTTGTGTAGGAGAAATCAACATCACACTAGCCCTTGATTCATTCTTATTTCTTGAGCCATCAAAGTACATACTCTATATCCCACTCATATCTTCTTTAGTCTCCATAAGATTGGGGACTAGAGCATCTTTATCCAATATGCAATATGTACTAAGACCTACCTCAAGGGCCTCTGACATAAGATCAAATTGATATACATTAGCCCACTTGTCCAAGAAAAAATCAAGTATCTCTGCTAGGGGAGTGGTGGGCTCATTTACTATGTCATTCTCATCCATCTCTAAGATAGGGCAATTCATGTTGATGGAATTAGGGGTGTAGGGTTCAATATGATGGATGGCTTGAGGCTCTACTCTAATTGAAGCATTGGCTCCATATCTCATTTTAAAAGACATATATGACCAATCAAAAGATATGAAATCACCTATTTGGGCAGTGAAGTCTCTTGACAGGCAGATGGCAAAATATGGCTTGACCTTAGCAATAGAGATATCTTGGGTTATAGTACAACCAAGGCATGCATGTAAGGCCATCTCCACATTCCTAAGGATCCCTACAATCTTGACAATACTACCATCCAACTGTAATACATCCCTAACAATGGGCTCATATTTCATCTACAAGGTGTCAGCAACACTCCTAGGCATCATTGAGCTGCTATTATGGACTAGTTTTCCCCCTATAATTAGAGAAATATAAAATGGAGGAGGTCTAATCTTTTTACTTGTTTCTACCTCCCTTGATGGTTGTACTAGACTTGTGGCACTTTCCATACTAGGTGGCTGATCCTTTGGTTCAATTCTTTCCAATTATTGCTACATCAACCTCTATTGCATGGGTATAGTAGCAATAGCATCCCACATGGAGATATTCACATTTGTCTTCTTCATTTTCTCTACTACACTAAATGGCATGGCAAGTGTTTTAGTAGAAGCCTTGGGAGCTATAATTGTATGAGGTTGAGATGGAATATTCTAAGGATCACTTGCATCCTTTCTGCCATGATTTTGCCTTTACTGTTGAAAGGTACTTGATTGATTATTTGCTGCTTGCTCATGAGATATTGCATTTGAAGTTGAGGCCTACTTGGGAGGAGTGATAGCATCTTCCATAGCTCTTATTTTTCTTCTAGTGTTATGGGCAATGGAATCCTGGTTTACATTACAATGCTCCTCCATCTGATGATTCATAAAAGAGAAATCACCCTGTCTTTGTATATCTGAGGCATCTTTAAATTGGTCCTCCTTGTATGATGGTTGTATTGAAGGCTCTTGGATTGTCAAAGCCATAAAATATTTAGCCTTCTAACACATAAATAAGCATAAGAGTAGTTACAGGAGGGATATAAATCTTTATCTTGAGCCATATTGTTTTGAGGGACTATGGCCCTACTTTGGTCTACATTTGATGTCAAAGCATGGCCACCCTACCTAGTCTGATCAAAAGAATTGTTCCAATGATTAGGATTTGGAGGCCTACCACCACTTGGAGTTTGATATTGCAATTGATAAGGCTTACTACATTGAGCTTTCTGTCTTTCTAAAGTCAAAACCTTGTTACTTATTTTCTGCATCATAGAGAAATTATCCTCCAGCCTCTTTCCTTGATCTTCTAACTTATTCCCTTGATCTTGCAGTATTTTATCAAGGTTCTTCTCTCTTTTGTCCATGTTATGCATCAGAGATTGCATCATCTCTTTGATTTCATCTATCCCATTTGAAGATGTGGAAGTTTGAGAGATTGGGACAAGTGATTATGATGTAGAAGCTGTATAGAAAGGAATAGGAGGCCTTGGAGCTAGCTTACCTCCTTGTATCAATATATTTTCTGCCCTTATTGCTATGTCATAAGCATTAGGCAAGGTATCTCCTCCCATAGTTTGGATTGTAGTGGCAATATCATTGTTAAAAGCTCTAAGGTAATGCAAGAAGGCATTACCAGGGGTAGGCTTCACTGAAGTAGGTATTCTATCCCATATCTTTTGAAATCTATAATTAAAATTAGTCATACATTCTTGGGGGGCTCTTTTTATAGTAGTTAACTACTCTAAAAGTGACAAATAGTCACTTTTATCCTACAAATGTTTGCACAATCTTGCTCCTAATCCATCCCAATCTGTTATAGAACCATGAGCTAAACCTCTATACCATTGTAGTGCTTTTCCTTTCAAGGATGAGGCTAGGAGCCTAATTGCAACATCATCCTCTATAATACCATGGATATTGTAGACATTTGCAACCTCTTGAATGTGTTCTGAAGGGGAGATAAAAGTTTCACTAGTAAACTCAAGTATACTTTTGAGTGCAACTACTAGTATGTCATGTCTTTGGGCTAATAAGAGAGGGATCCCACCATTAAAGGTGGTACAAGTATGAGCTCTAAGAAATGCCATATAGACCAGTTATCTATTGATATGTATTGATGGTAGTCTAGGCTGAGATCTAATAGTAGGAGGAGTAAAGATAGATCTTGTAGGTGTATTTGTTACTATTGCACTCCTAACAGGTGATAAAGATATTCTAGTCTTCCTTCTTCTAGGGTTTGAAAATGAAAGTTCTTGATATTGAAACTTACCTCTAGAAGATGCCCTTGTTTCAGCTCTAGGCATGAATCACTACAACTTTGGTCTGGAACTAGATATGTATTTGAAGCTTAGAGTTGCCAAGTATTTTGAAGAATAACCCTCTTGAAGGGTTAGACATTGAAGCCAGTACTATCTCCTCGGTATTGATCTTGAAATCTTCCCTTTCAACACCAGTAGGCTTGAAATTTTCTAAAAAGTTGTCCCACCGAGCATGCCAAAAACTATTGTCACTTAGGTTTGCACCCTTGTCCAAAGCCTATGCATGAGGACAACCTAGTGAAACATGGAAACAACCTCCAAGCTATGGGGCTTGAACTATGAGGTTGAGTCTCTGGTGTAGGCTGGCTTCCTCTTACTATCAGGATGCACCTAACTACTCTTAGAGAGGAAAAGGGAGAAGGAGAAAATGAAAGAAAATCTTCCTAATCTAATCTAAAGAGGTGATGCACCAAAATAGAGTGTTCAAACCAAACTCTACCCATATATGCTCTTTTGAACCAAAATGAAACTAAGGATATACACATTCAGACTTGCTTTAATCTAATAATCATATGTAGATCAGAAAACCAAGATGAATGACACAAGGAAGGAGAGATTCACTTATATTATCATTCATAGGCCAAGGAGAGGTAGATAGATAGATCAGGGTGGTACAATGTTCTCCTTTGTTTTGCATTTACTCCAAGGTGGTTGAAATTGATCATGGAGATCAAATTCATGCAAAACCCTTGATTTCCCTTATTTTTGTCTTATGAATCAGCAAGGTAAGTAAATCAACCTATCTTGGTACTAAGATGAGCCATGTGGTCCAACAATCTTTTCTCTTTTTGCCACCCTGCAAAGTCTCCTCGAGTTGACCATGTCTTCTAACTAACTACACCATCTTCTCAAACTTTGACTGTGATGGTCACACTAACTATCAACCGTTAACCATCAATGCCTTAACTGGACCCATCGAGACACGTGTCAACGAGGTGCTATGTCACTATGCATATCCTTCAAGCACTTTCCCATGGTGAGATAGTGCCCACCATCAATATCCTTAGATTTGATGATCATGAAGACTCGCCGTATTACCGCACTTTGCCCCCATAAAGTTTCTGGTCCATGAATATCACTTGGCAACCACCCAGCACAACCTAACATCCTCATCTTGGTGACTCTTGGCTCCATTGATCCACGTGGCACAATGGTGCTATGTCACTATGGGTAACATCCTCGTAGCTTTCCATAGAAAGATAGTGCCTGTCATTGATTTTCTTTAGATCTATGGTGATCAACAAAATTGTACAATTGCACATCAAGCTGGATGAATGGAGCAATGAAATATCACCACCATACTATGACCCACCTGACAACTGCCACTAAGGATGAGCCGTAATATCACTTTGGAGAAAGGTGAACCCATGATGTCATCTATGCCACATGTCATCAAGGCACTATGTTGCTATGGATAGTTTCCTTGCAGCTTCCCATAGTAAGATAGCACCTATTGTGGATTTTCTTTAGATCTAATGGTGAGAAAGATGGATCTGATCTATTAGTGTACCAACCAATGAGAACAGGCCACGTGCCAACTTTTCTGAGAAGTCCTCATAGGGCCCACATTCTACATAGTCATACATTAGCCAATGAAAGATTGATCAACTACTGACATGTCTAACAAATTCATCCCTAGTATCCAATGGAGCATACTTGGGATCCACCATCCTTCTAATTTTTTCATAGGAACACTTTTTGTCTAGGCACTATGTCGCTAACAATGAGGAATACAAATTTTTTGATAGCACCATAGCGCCCACTGTGGATGGAACAAAACCCAACACTAGAGAAACAACAAGGTAAAAGGGAGGACCCACCTGACATGCAGCCAAAAGGTGCTATGTCACTATGGGAAAGGATCATGCAACTTCCCATAGTGAGATAGCAACAACTATTAATCTATCTTGATCTAATGATGAGGAACTTGCAGGCCCACAGAAATAAATCATAAGGTTTGATCATTTAATTTTTTTGATATTCCTGGGATGTTTAAAATAACATTAAATTGATAAGTGACCATTGGGTGGGAAAGTATTTTAAAATTCAAATATTTGGTGGTGGGCACAATATGTAATAGGTTCTAACTTGCAATTGCATAGGGCTTACAAAAGGATGCAAAGATGGAAGAGTGATCTTGTTGAGGCATGATTGTAGAGATTTTATGAATTTTAGATCTCTTTTCCTAGACTTGTGATTTGGTTCCTGATTGTTCATGCAAGGTGGTAGCCTGTGATTTGACTTGCAAACAATTCAACGTCATCAGAAGGAGTGTGGGAAGGATTTATTATAGATGGTTTATGAAGATCTTAGGAGATGGCTCAGAGAGGATTGGACCCTAAGATTATTGAAAATCTCCATAATGTTGTAGAGAGGAATTTTTCTAAGATGTCTGCTTGGTTTGAAACTAGTTTGGTTGATCAAGCTAAGAAGGAGGTTTCTCTATTTGAAACTAGTTCAACTAATTGAGATAAGGACAAAATGAGGAATGAATTCCATAAATGTTTGTTGAGTTGGAGTCTACTAATTCGAAAGAGAGTTGTTTGGCAAGTTAAGAGACTTGTTTGTGAGAGAAGATGGCATTGTAAGGTCAAGATGAAAGAGGTTGGTTTTGTTGATCATATTGTGTAGCCTAATGCAAAACCTACAAAGCAATTGGATGTTGTTGCTGAAGATATTCCTAACCTTGTTGATATTGGGATGGAGATTGGTTTTCATGATCAGTTATTGAGTTTGACATGGAGATTTTAGAGCAATCGGTTGTGGATGATCTAGTTGTTGTTGTTGGTGGCTTTTATATTGTAGAGCATCTTGTTGTGAGAAATGAGACTACTAGTGTTGTGAGTTTGGAATGTGTTGATGGACATCTACATGTTGTTGCTGATGTGTAGTTTGTTGCTACTAGTATGGATTCACTATTTGTTTATGTGAATGAGGGTTGATCGATGAGGCATTATGTTCGAATTATTCCTAGGAGTGGGCATGCTGATTGGATGAATGATCTTTTGGTGTTTGACATAATAATGCAAATGTGGAAGATTTTCATGTTGGTTCTTGTGCTTGTTGAGGTGGAAACCTTCGATGAAGATGAGGATGGTTGTAGATCTTTGTTTTGGTATCAAGGCATGGTACACACTTTTCTATCTACCTAGGGAGTCTAATGTAGGAGCATCTTGCATGAAAAAAATTTGGAGAGAGAAAGTTAAAAAATTAGAGGAAAATTTGAAAAAGAAAAAAGAGGGAAAAAAGGAGAAAAGAAAAGAGGAATTTCTATTTTTGAGGTGCATAGGTGGTGTAAATAGAAAATTAAATAAAAAATATTGTCATTGCATTTATTGAGGTGTGTAAGTAGAATTCTAGAAGGTTGTGGATATTTTATTAAATTATGTATTTAATATTTGTTGAGTCACATGGTAGTGCTTAGTTTTATTTGGGTGGGAATTAAATATTTGTTGAAAGGTAGTTGCAAAATATTGGGTAGTAAATGTTTATTTAAGCAGGGCATATGAGTATTTCTAATCAAGCTTTAAGGTGTGATCTCTTCTTAGTAGAAGCTTGGAGAGAAGGAGGAAGCAGAGGAGTGAATTTTCCCAAGTCTATGTATAGAGCACCAAATGTGAGGCAATTTATAGCAATATTGTAGTGAAGATGTGAGTTTGTGAGAAGAGCTAGTGGTTGCAGTTTAGAAACAAGGAGGTTTCTTGGTGGCTTTTGAGCACAAGTTGAGATCTTGGAGATTTCTACTAGAGTGTGGATCTAGCTACTGTTTGGGTTGGATCTTAAGGGATCTTGCAAAACTATTTCTTGCTTTGTATTTGGCCATAACTAGGAAGGCCTTACAGCCCATCATATTGCATGTAACAATTATTTTATGAATAAGGAGTTTTGATTTTATATCAAATCTTACATTTTTGTTGTGTTTCCATTGTGTGATTATTTTTTGAGGGCTAGAACATCTTCTTTGGGGATTCTCCTGCCTTGCACTTCATCAATATGTGTATTGGGTCTTAGTATGAATAATATTGCTTCTCCTTTTTATTGTGATTAATTTCATTAATTTTTGAAGATATTGTGACTATTTTGGAAAAAACATTATTGTCTCCAAATATGAGAATCCCTACAAATAGTCACATTGCAAGATTTGGTGTAGACAAATTTTGGATATCTTTGAGAACCTAAATGGATTCATTCGAAGTATATGTGAATCATATTTCATTGGCTTTCAGTTTGATTAAATTTCATTCATATTTGTGGAATTTATACATCTTTTAATGAAACTAGTGTTTAGAGATCTTCATTGGAGTTATAGGAACATATTTGTTGTTGTATAATCATTTATAGACTTTAAAAATTAATTTCTTAAAGATTCTAAAACTAGACTAAAAATTGGTCAATTTAAAATTAGTTTGGGAATTTATTGAGGCAGATATTGGATGCCCTAGCTAGGGTTTTATTTTTAGTTTATGACAACATATATGGGTCTTGGTTCAAAGGTCATAACTTGTAATTGGTTTATTTAATTGGGCTTATATTTGACTATGATTTAGTAATACTTTTTTGGAAAAATTCTTAAAAAGGTTTGGAAATAAATTATTAGGGAAAAAAAGTTATGCATGATGCGATCAAGAATAGAATTGAAACTCTATGAATGAAGAAATGTGGATGAAGTCTGTGTTCAATTTTTTTTTTTAGTAGAGTAGATGTCTCTAATTAACGAATTAATTTAATGAATGCTTAAGAAATCTATACAAATCCCACTTTTCTACTAGTTTGTAGTATTCTCTACATTATATTGGTATCAAAGCTTGAATATCTTGAGTGTGTGGGTAGAGCACCAAAGGAGGAAATTCACATCTAGATATTTAAGATTTGATTTTGATTTGTTGACAAGGTGTTGGTTGAAGGTGCTTATCCATCTAATAGAAAGAAAAAGCTTTGAGGTTTTGCATGTGAAAAACAAGAAGGGGTTTTTCATGACCATCCTCTAGTAGATATAAACCTAAGTAGAAGGTGCAATATGAAAAGAGAGATGCATCTTCTAGTATCTTATTTTGGGTAAGATGGATGGTCTATAGATGTGCTGAAGTAGTGAGACGATGTGGCTTTTTTACTAATAAATCACTTGTGACATTTGAAATGGTCAAGTATTTGAGAAGATAGTTTAGGGGATAGTCATGCATACTAAAATAAATATATGATGGTGATAAAGTCATGAAGAGGCAAACAAAAATGATTACAAAGATGAAGACTTTTGTTCTAATTTTTTATTGTAATTTATTGGTTCCATGTTTCTATGAGACATAAAAAAAATTCAACATTGGGACTATAGGGTAGGATCCCCTAAAGTAAAAGAACAAAATAAGGTTAAGATTCCTTATATGAGATATTAAATTTCATTGGAGTCATTTATGATGTACTTGAGTCCATAAGGTCAGAGAAATAAGTTGTTAAAATTGACGAAGAACTTAATGTGGTCAATAAACTCAAAATTATTATTTGATATGTGAATGGACCTATTTATATCCATATGAATTCATTTGGTACATAGGTTTGGTATGGGATGGGTTTATACGCAAGTTATAATGAAAACTAGCATAAAATGCTTAAAATGATGCCAAAATAAATTCATAATTTTGTAAAGGGTTAAAAGAATGTAAGGAGGTGAAAAAAATTACATGCAATGATAGTAGAAAAATATTAAGAGAAGGTAGTGGATGGCTCTACTACGATTTTTGGTGTCCTATGAGGCTAGGGCCCACATGCCCTAATCTTGTCTATTTGCAGCATTTTTCTATGTATGTGGCAGTACTTCTTGCTACTGATGGTGGTGGGTGTTGCAAAAGGGAGTGGAGGGTGGAGTGAATGCATATAGATTGGGATATTTTGTTGGATATGTGGGATCAAGGCCGACTGGGGCTGGACCTAGAAAGTGTGATCTCCAATCTGTGATGGTGTTTAGTGTAGGGTAGGGTGTTGGTATTTGTGGGTAACTGGTTTCAGCTTGGGGATAGAGTTTTTTGGATTTGGACATGGGGCAATCAGAGCTCCCTTTGTCTCAAACTATATTTTTTGATATGGAGATGGTTGATTCCTCCATACTGATATGGGTTGGGGCTAAGGGCAAGACTAATAAACTCCCATCTAGAGTAAATGCTTCATTGTCGAAAGGTTATGTCTGTATTAAGAAGAATGGATGTTTGAAGTGATCTGATGATTAACTAGTATTGGTTATTCAACTAGAGTAGATTTTGAAGGATGTAGAGTACTGGACAAGCATGCACTCATCTATAAGTTTCTAGGTCTTCATATTTCTCTTCTTATGTTGGAATCATGGGTGCATCAAATTTGGAATCTTGAAGGAGATATGGAGATTCTTCTAGTGGCCAACAAATTTTTTATGGTTATTTTTCAAATATGATAGATAGGAACAAGGTATTTGAAGGTGGTCCATGTTTCTTTAACCAAAATCAGATTTTTATCAAATCTTGGCACATAGGGTTCAACTCTGCTAAGAAAATCCCATCTCAGGTCCCAGTGTGGATTTGTCTTCCACAATTGCCTCTAGACATTTGGAGAGAGGATATTCTTCATTTGTGTTGGTAAAAAAATTTTTCCTTTTGATTTTGACCCTTAAATTCCCAAATTTGAAACAAAATCTGATTATAAATAGTTGAAAAGCCACTTGCAGATGAATGAGTTTCTCTCTGAATTGATAGGTATAGCTCCCTATGATGGATTTTCAATGAATTATGTTTTGTTCCTAAAACTAATTCGGGGTGTGTTGTTAACCTGAGAACAGTAGAGGTATAACCAAGATAGACCTAAATAGAATCTAACTCAGGCAAATAGAAGTTTTTAAACACCCAAATGGTTTTATGCAGTCACACATCTTATGAATTCAGAAAACTTATCTAAAACCTAGTAAATATTGAACTAAGAAAGTTTGAATCTAAGCCATTATTAATAGACTGAAAACACTAAAGGATTTATGTTTGAATGAACAATAATAGTACTTATTATGCTCATTCGTTGCCTCAAAATAGGGGAAGTGAAACTCTATTTCTTACACCTCTCAATTTAAATCAAAAGAAGAAGAAAAAGTAAACTTAACTATATCATTTATTGGAACATAAAATAATTGATATAAAATACCCTTCAATTGTTTCTACAACAAAAAGTACTTCACATCAAAAAATTTGGCAACCTTTTATTAAACATTCAACTTCATACATATAGAGTTTGAGAGATGTCTGTTACAATAGAAGCTTAACTGGTTCATCTTTTGAAAATGAGAAATGGCAAGATGTAAGTTTGTCGTATTACAAAAATTGCAAAAATTACAAAAGAAAATTAAAAGAGGGCATAATTTGAATCACTTGGATTTCTTCCCCTTTTCAATTTTCACCCTATATACTATAGCAACAACTATAATTTGAATTAGCTCTTCATGATTGGGAACATTTATATTAGTGAATCTCAAAAGCCATTTTCAATGTTCCCTTGCTAGCTCTTTCACAACACTTAGCTGATTTGGAAATTCCTCTATAGTGATGTGTATGCATCCACTGATTGCTACAACACTGTTACACTATTTTGACTACTAGAAGCCACTCTAGATAGATTATCCAAAAATGTGGAGAAGTTACTTTTTATCACTTCAACTCCAATATGAGCCTTTCCTTGACCACTGGTTTGTGAATTAGTGTGTAGCCCTCTCATGAGCTGGAATCCTTTATCTTGAGTCTTCTTTTCTTTATCCTCTGTTTCTTTGAGTCCTTTCTTAGTTTGTTGAATCATTTCTAACTTGAACTGCATGCTCTGAAGCTACTCAAATAGAGTTTCATTCCCTTTCTTTAATATTTTTTCTTCGGCTACTTCTTTTGCTTTCATCTAGATGATCATTTTCAAGAGAGAGATGCAATCATCACATTTTTCCATTTCTCCAACTAGAGTATTGCTATTAGATATGATATTATCCTTCTCTATTTCTAATTAAAGGATAACATTTCTGATTTGATCTATGAGAGAAACTTCTTCTGATTTGAGTTTCTTAATGTAATCTTTCCCAATTTGGCCGAAGTTCCCATCTTCCTAAAGTTGAGAAATGAGAGCTTGTACTTCTATAGTAGTAGGATTCTTAGTCATAGGCACACTAGTGATAGTTTCCAGTAGAGTGACCAATTGCTTGATAAACTTATTTAGCTCTTCTAAGTAGGCCTTCATCTTGATCTTTGATAATTTGAGGCTTTCCAATTTTCCTTCTATCACTTCATTACTTGATCTCCATAAGCCAACTTTAGTATCATGTCTGGCTTCTCCAAGATTGATTGAATGCAAAGTAAAATCATTAGACACCATATCCTCAATTATCCATCCTTTGTTTGGCTTGGCTATTTTCATGGTCAAGTGCCCTATTTATAGATCTTGTCCAAGTATTGACAAAGTCTTTTGCTTCTTGACTTTTGTCAATGCAATCCCATAATGAACTGTGATAGATACAATATCTTTTGTAGGGACACTCTCATCTTTTCTCTTCATCTTCCTTTCTAAGGTATCTTCCAACCAAGAATCTATACCTATTACCTTGAAATCTATCCCAAGTGAGTCTATGCTAAAAAAATTCATTTTAGCCTGAGTTACTATCACTGTAGTCAAAGAGAAGCGATTCTTTGGATCTTGGGAAAGGAGTCTAGATGAACTCTGACTTTTATCCACCTCCTAGGTCTTCTTTGCTTCCTTGTTAGATTTAGTAAACTCGCTACTACTACTCTTTCCATCTCCTATTTCTACCATCTGAATAGGGGAACCACTTGACTTCTAAAGAGAAGCACTTGCTGATGGAATAGGGTTATCATGAGGGGATGGAAGTGGAGCAATATAAGGAGAAGGAACTGGAGTAGTGTGTGTAGATGGAGCTGGAGTGGTATGGGGAGACAAGACTAGGATAGTATGATGAGATGGGATTGAAATAGAAGCACCATTCTTTGGCTCCTCCACCTTCTTTTCTTTAATACTAGCTTAGGTTCCAATAACTGGTAGAGAACCACCTTGACAAGTCAAATTTATTGGGACATTCGTATTTTGGGGTTGGTCACCTCCTCCTATAGGTAGAGCTAGTCCTTGAGTAGCTATGGTTACCACATTGGGTGTGAAACTCTGAGAAAAAGTAGGGGTATAGCTGTTGAAGAAGCTTGAGTGGTAATGCTCTTACTTTCACTTCTTTTAGCCCTCCATTCAACCCATTTCTAAGTCCTCTTGATGATTTGAGCCATCATGACATCAAAGTCTTCCTCTATATCAACATAAGGCTTAGAACTGATAGGAGTATTCCTTAATTTAGTCAAATATCTATTATTGTACATATTTTTTCTCATCATCTTCTAGTCCTTTCACATTTAGATTGATGCCATATTTCTTCACTTGCTCCATTGTGAATCTAGCAAAAGCACAATCTTGGCTCTCCAACTCATCCTTGCAATCTGCCCAATAATCCTCTATAGTGGTTACATGATTGATCACACTCCTAATTTAAAGTACATCTCCAACATATCCATTTGGGTCAAACATGGGTCTCACAACCTCATGTTCTTCTAATTTGCACTTATTCTTCAGTGCCTTGAGCATGCTTTTCGCATTAGATTAAGACTCACAACTATAAGCCCCAACCTTCATCAGGAATTCATATCCTTTCTTCCTTAAATTGGCACTTAACACATTCATCTAGATATCTTGTCTCACAATCTCTATCAGCATGACCATGGCACTTGGGTATCTGGGTAGCTTCAAAGGAAATCCATCGATAATTGCAAGATGCAAATATGAAAAGGATGAGAATTGAATAAAGTAACTACCAAACTGACTGATGGCCACCATCGCTTCTAGGTTGAATCTCCTCTTCGGGCATCCTTGGAGTTCTTGGCAAATCCTCACTGTAAACACATCATTAAATCTAACATATTCTACATAACTATTGTGTAACTACAAGCATGGGTAAAATTCATAACTTTTCACATCATCAGGGAAATTCTCTATTCCAGGAAGGCCTAGCCACAATTGTAGAGAGGCTAACATATAAATGAGGAAATAAGACATGTAAAATTTTGTAGCACTAAGGGCTCTAGAAAAATGCTCACTTACCTCATACGCCCAATCAACATACTATGTATTTGAGAAAATGATTTGTACCAAAAATAAATATTGCTCTACAAAGTTGAGTGCTTCTACCTCACCTTTCAATTGATGCAAAAGGACCAAAATGTCTATGATCTCAAGCTTGAGATCAGTGTCAAAAAGATTCTTAGGAACCTTACTTTTAGCTCCTCATGGTTTTTGGAACTAGGACCTCATAATATCCTTTCACAGTACCATCTTCTTCAAAGAGTACTCAAACATAGCTCCTCCTATTGTCAATTTAGAAAACTCTTCTTGCTCTAGAATCCAGAGGCAATTTACTACAGATTTCCTTTCAATTGAGATCAAAACTATATAATTAGGCAACAAAATTTGTTTAGTATCTAGATTATAATGATTTATACATTCAATGATCAGCTTAGGAGCTTGAACTGCCACTGGAAACTTGACTGCTTCCACTAGCCCACTTCCTCAAAGTTTCTTTGTTATGGGGTGAATTCGGTCCATCCTCAGCCTCCTTTAGAAATCTTGCATATCAAAGAAAGGGATGAAGGTGTTTGTAATATTTTGCAATGTTGACTTAATTCCATTCAACCCATTCAATCTAGTGAACCTTGTTGCCATCTTATCTAAGACATGAATGAATTGAGATCTAAAAATTGTGAATAATGCAGGAAGTAGACTTTGCAATTGTGAAATATTTGAAAACACTATTCAATTAAATAGCATATAATTTGATTAGGAGAGAAATATTTTGAAAATCTAGTATGTTTATCTTTATATAGAAATCTTTAATCCACATGTTGATCTTCAAGGTCTACGCCACACAAGTGAATTAAAAGATAAATTTGTTAGTTTAGTAAATGTGGGGGGTTCTAACAGATTTTTCCTTGTCTTTTCACTATTTCCATTGGCCCAATGGTAAATTTATTTTATTATAGACTTACATTCCCATTTTTCATCAAGTTCTAAAAAATTAAGAATGGAGTACTCCTTGGAGAAAAATCCGCTCAGCCAAATTTTTCTTAAGATACCTTCTCGAATGTGTTCAACTTGCTACCATTATCTATTTTAGACATACTGTAATTGATTTATGAGCCAACCATGCTTGCAGGAGTGATTTATCTCTTGATGTGAAAAATTGCCTTCTAGGGTAGAAAAAGCACAGAGGAGAAGGCATTTTCTATTTTTTTGCCCTTGTCTTTATTTTCACTTTTCTCTCTAAGTCAATTTCCTCTAAGCTTTCAAAAAATCTTAAAAGGGCTATGAAAGTGGAAAAGTGACCCATTTACTTGTCTTTCTCTCTGACAAATGCCTTTGTCAAAAAACTAATTTCCTAGGTCAAAACAGGCTGAGGAGAAGTTACTTCAGAATTTTCAGCCAAATGTTATTCTGATCATTTTGATGAATTCTGAGTGATTCGTAAGGTAGAATTCTACAATGTATGGATGATCTACCCATAAAACAACTCATTTCTCTCTTGCTTTAGCTTGTAAACCACATTCATAGACCTCTTCCAAAACTCACCTTCATTGGTCAAAAGCCCACTAAGGAGAAGGCAAATTTGAACATTCTGCAAACTTGATTTTCATCATGTTCAAACCATAATGAGCCACAAGTAAGTTCATCAAAGATAACTTTGTGGAAATTATTATACAATTCAAGGATATCCATTCAGTAAGGTCCTAGACTACCCACAAAACTAATGGCAACAAAGGAAACCCACCTGGTTATGTAATGCGGTAGAAGAGGAAATATGAAAACCCAATGGAGATACTTTTCACTTGAGTAGTGATGCAGGAGCATCCACAGGTATAAGGGCAATCCTGTGTCACCCAAAAAAAATGTACTTAGACTTAGTTTCTATTTCATGTGTTTTCATTTTTGGATACCCATTTGGGTCAAATAAAGGTTCCAACTCTCATAGTTCCACTATCAGTGTTCTAAGATAGAGTATTTGAACAACTTGGGATATGTGTAAATGCTAAAAAATAGAGTATGTAATTGAGCCATCATTTTGGTGAACTAGGAGGTGTAAATTGGCCAAATGAATGTAATTTCAATTTAGAGCATTCCAAAAAAAGAATCAGGTCAAAAGGCCCCACTGTTTGAAAGTTATTGTAATATTCTAGTTTTTGGAGACCTCCTAAGGATGCTTCAAACTTAGGTTAGGGGCATTAAATGACCTCAAAAAGGGCCAAAAAATGGGGGAATAGAAAATCTGGTCCATAGGCCTATAGAGCACTTTGAGAGGTTTTCAAAAATGTAAACGGTTCGTCAATCAGAGCTACGGTTCGAAAGTTATGCCTCCCAGAAGTTTGATTACCATTTTTGGATTCTTCTAGATTTGCACCAACTTCTAACATGGCTTTTGGAGCCTTCTACTAGGTCGGTGGATGCCTAATAGCACTTTCTAGAATGTACTCCTAGTCCTTAACCCTTCGGGGTCTATTTAAGGACATTTTTGGCATTGTAAAAGGCAGTTCAGAGTGGAATTTGAGAGGAGGTACCAAAAGGAGAAATTATCTCCAGTTTTGTGCTATTGTAAGCCCTTAGGGCATGTTTTGAAGTCTATTATCTCCGTACTGAATGTACTAGCTTATTTTCATAGTTAATACAATTTCCCTTTTCTTGTTGTGTCCATTCTATGCATGGATTGTGTCCCCATCAAGTGGTATCAGAGTTGATTTTCTTGAGTGTGTAGACAGAGCACTGACTATAAGGAATTTTGCACCAGGACTTTGTGGTTGTGGATTTGAGTTAAGAAGATGCCTCCATGAATAGAGCATGGTGGAAGGGTCAGAGCTATTAATCCTAAGGAGGTTAGAGCCCTCAAAAGGAAAGTACAAGCATTGCAGGAGGAGCTCCGTAGAGGAACAAATATTGCCACAAGTGACAACAGTGAGGATGACAATGAAGAAGAAGAAATTGGACCAGAAGGAGAATTTGATAGAGAAGTTCTGAATTAGGTAGAGGAAAGGATTTTTAGGGCCATTACTAAGTTTGGGAAAAGATCGACAATTGATGTGGGTGTATTTTCAGGAAATCTAAAACCAGATGAGTTGATCGACTGGATCAATGAACTGGAAGAATACTTTGAGTATGAGGATATCAAAGACCCAGATAGGGTTAAGTTTACAAAGGCCAAACTAAAAGGCCATGCCAAAATTTAGTGGTAAGAGGTTCAATTGGAAAGAAATAGAAGAGGAAAGGAGATCACAAGGTGGGATCACATGGTGGACAAATTAAAGAAGTAGTTCATTCCTGTGGACTACGAGCTTGATTTGTTTAAGAAGATGCATGGGCTAAAGCAAGCAAGAAGATTAGTCTAAGAATATACAGAGGAGTTTTATCAACTTTTGATTAGAGTAGGGCATGCAGAAGCAAATAAGGAAAAGGTTCCTTGTTATATCAGTGGGGTGTGATCTAGCATCCAGAAGGAATTAAGTTTGGTAAGAATGACCAGTGTTGAAGAGGCATACCAGTTTGCCCTACAAGTTCAAGAGAAGATAAATAAGAGGTTTGAAGGGAGACAAAGAGGGTTTGTTCAAGGAGGAAGGGGAAGGGGTAGGTCATCTAGATGCCAAAATGAAACCCAAAAGAAAAATGAAGATAAGGGTACTAGCAGGAACTAGAGGAATGAGGCTTTCAACCGCTCCCATGATCAAGACTTTGGAAATTAGAGAGGAAGAGGTAGAGGATGTAGACAAGGAAGACGAGGCTTCCATGGTACCTATTTCCATTGCAATGAAGAAGGTCATTGTATCTTTGAATTCCCTTAATAACAAGGAAGAACAGATAGGAGAGCTGAGGGTAAAGCTAGGGTTGCTCATGTGGATGAGGATGCACAATCATCACATTCAGAGGATGCAGAGAGAGGAGAGACCTTAATAAATTAAAGGGTTCTACTAAGCGGTAAGATTGAACCAAAAAAAAGGAGTTTGTTCCATACTAGATGCAAATATAAGGATAAATATTGTGATATGATCACTGATGGTGGTAGCACTGATAACTTGGCATCAGAGGAGATGGTCTCTAAGTTGAAGCTCAAGAGGGAGAAACATCCCCAGCCATATCGGATTGCTTGGGTGAAAGATGATCATAAGGTTTTGGTAAGTGAAAAATGTCTCATGAGATTCAAAATTGGGAGTTACCATGATGAAGTTCTCTATGATGTTATTCCAATGGATGTTTGCCATTTATTGTTGGGTAGACCATGGCAGTTTGACAGACATGTAGTACATGATGGTCATGCATGTAGACACATAAAAACCTTTAGAAAATAAAGTTTTTTTATTTTCTGAAAAAGTCCTGATGACATCATCATTTATTAATTAATTAATTATTAAGGAATCCCTCCCAAAAATGTTTAAATCTTATTGAAACATTATTTCCTTATTTATTAATTATTTAATTAATAAATTGACCAAAAAACCCAAAATAAATATAAATTTTTTTTTTTTCCTAAAACTTGGCCAATTTCCTTAAGACCACTAACCTCTTCCAAAATCTTCTAATCCTTCTTTAATTTTGATTAAAGGCTAATCCCATCATTTCCTACCCCTAATCCCAACTCAAAATATTTAATTAAGATTAAATATTAATCCTCATGTTTATTAAAAAAGTTTTAATAAATATCTCCTCAACCCAAACCCTTGAAATAAATAAAACTTTATTTATTTCCTAAAAATCTAATTTATCCTCATCCTAAGAAGTTCTAGACTCCTCTAGAAAGTCTTCATCCTCATCCTAGAAAATTCTAGACTATTCTAGAAAGTCTTTATCCTCATCCAAAGTCTAGACTCTTCTAGAAGATGTCTTTAAATCTAATCCTAATCCCCTCCTAACCTTGTCACATTCCCTAAACATGGGTTAAGAATTACTAACCCAAGCCAAAGTTAACAAATATCTCCTCCTTCACCCACCCTCATTAAATGCCATCCACTTGCCTATTCCTAAGCTAATCCTAAACCATCCTAATCCATCCTCTAATCATTTGCACAAGCCTAAAAAAAGCTTAAAACCTTCCTAATCAAGTCCAAGTCAAAATTTCTCTCATCACCCTCAAAATATCTCAACCATAAAACTTTATGAAGCCCACTAGGTCATAAATGACTCTTACAAGCCCTTTTATTGCTCTTACAAGTCATTATGAGGGTCTTTATGAAGATTTTATCCCTTGAGCCTCCTTTTTTGACTCATCCTTCCCCTTTCCTCCATCCTCTCACCATGTGACATGTGCCACTCCTTGATTGGCTATAAGGAAGCACAATCCATGTGATCTCTTCTCATGCAATCTGAGCCCTCCATGAGCTTTTTTCCATCCTTGCATCTTAGCCCTCAATCCCTCAAGCCTCTTGCCTATAAATTGGATCCTTCCCCTTTGCAAAATAACACAATCCATGAAGTAAAGTTATAATGCTATTTTGAGAGCCAAATCCATACTAAAGCCATCTATCCACACTAAAAATCCACAATCATCCATTGAAGCCTTTGGAAGCATATTGAGCATACATCCTATCCATTTAGATAAAGCTACTCAACAAGAGAGCTTCTTATTGAGAGAGTCCATTAATGGCTCATATTCTCAATTGAGAGTTCATCTTAGTCTATCTTGAAGTTTATGAATTTTGTTTAGTTTGTAGAACCTTTATTTAAATTTGGTTTCTATTAGCATACTAACATTGCTCATATACATTTTGGCACGCCTGGTGGGACCCCGCATGGGTCATCTTCATTAGCTTTTTTAGTCAAGTTTTGTATGTCATTTGATGATTTTGGCTAATTTTCCTTGTTTTTGTGATTGGTAGGATTGTATAAATTGGTTTTGTAGGTCCACATGAGCATGAAGAAGACAAAGGAACTCATAGTCTATCTCATAGTATTTGCAGATTTTTCAAGCTTATAGGTGGACAAAGCACTTGGAATTCTTCTTCCTCTTCTTGTTTATATTCTTCTTATTCCATCTACTTATTCTTCTTCTTCTTGTGGGAGATCTTGGCCATTTTTTTTTTAAGGAAGCAAAATCATACACACTTCTTTTTAGTGCTTAAAATGAACCCCCAAATCATACTTAAATCCATTAAAAAATTAAAAATTTGCAAAAAAGAAAAAATCTTTTAACAAGTGAAACTAAACCAATCTAATCATTTGCATCCTTGCAACATCAAGGTTTTAGATGCATTCATGCAAAGTTAGGAACACTTCATTTTTGGGAATTTAAAAAGAACTTCAAGTTTCCATTTCAAAAGGTTCAAAATCAACACTAAGTGCACACTAAAATCTAAATTAAACTCAAAGCATCAATCAAGGATAAAATGAACCTCATTTGCAAATATTTTAAAGTTCTTTTAAAAATCTCATGAAAACTAAGAGTCCTAAATGGTTGCCAAAGTTGTCCTAAAATCTTTGTTATTTGTTCCAAACAAATGTCTTGTTGCAAAATCTTGAATGTTTCTTAGGTTTTTCGTGCATCAATACAATCTAGGAATATCATTTTTGGGCTTAAAATATGCAAACTAGAACACAAAATCTTGAATGAAAACCAAAGTCCAAAGAGTCATTTTCACTTTTGAGTCCAAAACAATCTTGAATGATCTAAGGTTAAAACAAATCACTTCAAAGTTCTTAAAACAACACACAAAATCTCAATCTTGAATGCTCAAAGGAAAAAACT
The DNA here is from genome assembly GCA_028749045.1 of Cupressus sempervirens. NCBI lineage: Eukaryota > Viridiplantae > Streptophyta > Pinopsida > Cupressales > Cupressaceae > Cupressus > Cupressus sempervirens. Next base: position 206,757,090 of record CM053790.1, on the reverse strand, counting down.
TGAATGTTTAATCACTTGTCTTTGAATGCATGTTGCTAAAATCACTCTTGAGTGCCATGGATTAAAATCAAGTTTTTTTTTTTTTTATGAATGCATGATTAAAACAACAAATTCAATCTTGAATTTCATAGATCAAATAATCATCTTTTGGGGCATAAAAAGAATCCACATTTTTGAAATCTTCTGAATTATAAAAACTAATAAAGACGCTTTGAGTAAGTTTGTAGTTGGACTCACCCTCTTTAATCACCCATCAATTTAACCAATGGTTGCAATCTCAGCGCCATCTATGGGGATGGGTCTACCTAAGAGGGTGTTAAGTGCTCCAAAAAGATCAAACTCCACTCACTTGGGTCTTTAGTGGTTTTTCTAAGTTAGAAAATTCCTTGAATGCACATTAATCTCGCTCACACTTCATTTGGGCATAAAAATTGGACAAATCTTGACGTAGAGGGCCTCCGGGCACGCACTTGACAAATCGAGTTTCACATATCTTTGTTTTGGGCTTAAAACAAACTCACACTCAATCTTGAATGCCTAATAATCAATGAACATCGCATGGTTTTGATGCATTTTCAATGACGCTCGCATTTCTTATGTTGACGATCTCTCGACTTCCATTATGCTAATGACATTGTCAAATTGGAAAGAACATTGTATGCCATAATCACAAGTGTTTTCAATCATAGCTTACAAAATCTAAATCATCAATTGGAAAAGAACTCTTCTTTTTAGCCAAAGGTCATTTGAATCTTCTCTCCCCTTGTCGCCTTTGCAGGCCATCTTGGGTGCATAAGACTAGGATCCAAAACCTTGTTTTTAGTTTTAGGAGGCCTGCTTGGGGATTTCATCACCCCTTGGGATGACCTCAACTCCAGCATTCTGGTGGAGTATAAAAATTGAGAGGTGAATCCAAAGACACCTCTCTTGGGATCAAAATTTTGTCACTCGGGCTAAGCCTCAAGGAACTTTATACCCTTGAGAAGTGAAAGAGGAGAAGTGGGTTACCGCTCCTCTCGGCTGTGTGACATCTTTTTGGTTTTATCTATGGATTTGGGCCTCACGTACCTTGCATATATCGAGGACTCCCTAGCTATAAAAAATTTCATCCTTGTAGAAAGCTTCCTAGGATGTTGGTGTGTTTGACGTGCTTGCTCAAAAATTTTGTCTTCTTATTTGTTCATAGCTTTTGAATGAATGTTTTCCAACTTTGGTCAAAATCCCAAAAAAGAAAAAATCTCCTAGCTCAAGGCATACTTAGCATAGTCACTGCCTCATTAGAAAATCATCCAAGCTCCCCCGCTGCAACCAAATCTATGTAGTTCCTTGCTTTAGAACAATCCCAAATCCAAAGTCTATCCAAATCATCCCCCTAGCCAGCTAGCAACCCAATCCAAAATCACCCAAGCCTTTAAAGAGTTGTTGTCACTTTGCCAAAATTTGCTATCCAATCAATCTATCCTACCAATCAACCAATCTCACCAAGGTTATCCCTCTGACAGAGTATTTTCTAGGGTAATCTAGCTTTGTCACTTGCATCCCTCATCACCTTGAGCTAAAGGTTGGGATCCACAAGTGGTCAATCTCGTGTCATTCCCATAGGATCATTAGTCTATCCTCAACTTGACACAACCAACACCAAATCTAGCGCATAGGAAAGCAAAACTCTCACCTTTTGACAACATGCCCTTGAAGTCTTACATCCATAGGAAAGCCAAAAATCTCCAGCCAATCCTCCTTAGGTCTGTCATACAGCTTTGACTCTCCCTAGGAAATCTTTCATCAGCTAATCAAAAATCTGTGCTTAATCCAAATCCAACCATGAGCTTCCATGTTCATCCATATGCAAGACCCCATCCCCATCAAACTCGTCATCAAAGCATGAAGTACCAATCCTATCATGATGTATTTGGTCGCATTGTCCTTGCTCCCGCCACCTCCTATTCCAATAATGATGAAAATCTTGTTGACTATGACGGGTATATTGAAAGCCTTAGAAACATTCCCCCAAGCATCCCCCAAAATCCAAGAGTTATTCCAAACTATCTAGTCATGCCATCTAATATTCCAGCTTCCCCTCCATCACCCCATCAACCAAGCTTCCAATCTTCCACCCCCATCACACTAGCTATTCCTGTCAATCCACCTCCACCTTCGACACACGAGTCTCCAAGGAATCTCCTAGAGGAAATACAAGAAAAGTTGCCTCCAACAGTCGATAAGCCATGTCATCTAATCCAACCATGTGAAGTAGTCAGTGATGAAGCTTCCCCATCTATAATATCACCTCCATCTCCCATAGCTATCATCCCCATACCATCCATCAAATTGCTTAAAATCCTTCCACTTCCCGTAAGCATCAAAATCCCACCACCTGTCAAATCCCTCCAAATCCTATCCACATCACCTCCAAGCATTTCCCAAATCTCTCGTAATGACCCTTATGCATCCATCTTCTACTCACCCATCTCCACTACTGAATCTCCCATCTATCCATCCGCTGCCTTTGAAGAATCCATCCCTTCACCTCCTATTGCACCATCCACTCCAAACCAATCCTATCAAGATCTTACCCAAAAGCATGTTGACATCCTCCAAAGCATAAATGAAGATATCATCGTACCATGTCTTCCATCCATAGTGCAGTCACCATCTCCTCCATCTCCAAAACCTTGAGCCATATCTCCTCCACTACAAGATATCTTGTCATCCCACCAACTACATCAAGATCCTATCCTTCCATCTCCCCCGCTCCATGCTTCCATCTTACCACCTATCCAAGCTATTCCACCATCTATAATCTACCCTCTTGGTTCACTTACATTTATCCATGGTGGCCCTCTCTCAGCAGAAGAATTAAGAACAGTATCTCCCCATTGCAATACACCTAATAAATCACTTCTACCATTTTCTGCAAGCAAAAAGTTTCCTCAGCTTGTTCAAATGCTCAATCGATGGGATTATCAAGGTCAAGGTTTAGGACCACAAGAGCAAGGAATCAGAGAGCCTATTATTGCACAAAAAAATCTAGGATTTCATGATCTTGGATATGTATCCAAAGGCTCACCATCTAAAGGTGTTGGTACACCACACCCCCAAACCAAGCCTATCTCCAAGCCCACCATGCCAGCCTCCCATCACTCCTTCAAGAAATCTTATGTCATCCCCCCTCCACCATCTTTGCAACCCAAAACAACCTACCATATCCCCCCTTCATCCGCTAAATCCATTTTGGGTCCCTATGTCCCAAAATCTACCATCCTCCATCCTCCTATCAGCCATCATAAAAATCCTATTCCATCCATTTCTATGCAAGATCAACAAAGGCACATATCAGGGCACATCATCCATCATCATCCCCCTACACGCTCTCCCATATCCTCTCCATCTCACAAAGCTTCTCCTAACCATATTCCCAAAGCTTACCACAACAATGTAAATGCCAACTTCAAAATGCATAAAGCTAAAAATCCACATCCTAGGCAATCATATGTCTATTCTAAAAGACATACTCCAAAAAGGAAAAATCCAATCAAAGAATGCAAAATAATGCAAACGCCTATGAAAAGAAAAACCAAAACCATGTGGATCCCAAAGAAAAAAGTTGAAACCCAATGCATAATGGCATCCACCATTGCTAATCCCCCATCCAGTGACTCATGTCCCCCATCTCCTAACTCCATCTTGGGTGCCTATATCCCCAAGCACGCTTCCAAAAATCCTCCATCACGCCCGCATCTACCATCTATCCCCCATATGCTCTTTTCACACTCATTCCAACATGTGCCAATGTTGCTCTTGCAAGCATACCCATCTCATGCTCCTTTCCATCATTTTCATCCCTCCATCTCCTACCATCAATCCCATCTAATCCAATCTATTGCATAAATCACACATCCGGTGTACCAACAGCTAGCAACAAAATTGAACATTCCAACAGCCAGTGAAAAATCCCAAAAAAAAGTCAAAATAGCTGAAGAAAGCCAAAATCATTCCAGCTAAGTCCAAAGTCAAAAAGTCAAAAAAGAAAAGAAAAATAAAGTGTCCACTAGTGAAAACTTGGCAATTCAAGCGCCTTGGACAAGTACCATGATGAAAACTTGGGAAACAAGCGTCATGCATAATCCCGCCATCCAAAGCTTAGCCTATCACCCTCATGCTTTTGGTCATCTCTTGACATCCACCTCCATCTTCCAATCTATGCACCTATCCTCCATCCTCTAGCTTCCATCTCACACCATCCACTAATCTTATGCAGCTTCAGCCAATCATCTCAGCTATCATCCATCTCCCTAGCCCCTTCAGTTTTTTCCATCCTAGCTTCAATCCTATCACATCCATCATAAGACCTCCTTCCGCATGTTATCTTCTGATTGGGGGCACTATATTCCTTGGAGATCTTGTCTTGTCCATCCTCCCTTGTCATTGATATCTAGCTCTAGGCTATCCTCATGCAAACCCAATGTCATCTCCTTATATCCATCATAATCCTTGCTATCTACCATCCTATCCAGCCATCTCATCCTACTCCTCTAGCTATCCTTGGTCACAAAATCTCTCATCATCATTGGATGCATCCTGCCAAATCCATATCTTTTGCTATCACCCCACCCTTAGCTTTCGCATCTTGCACAACATCGAACCATCCCGCTATCCTATCATCCTGAGCTTTTGCCTACTTGTAACTATCTTGGTCAGCTTCAGCTTGTAAATATCTTGGTCCATCAGCTTATACATCCTCTTTAGCTTAGTACCATTGCATCTATCCAGCGTTCATGTCAGTTCGTCCTTGATCAGCATCTTGCACCCATCGCACATCTTGGTTAGCTATTCCAATGCATCCTTTAGCTAGATTTCCTATCACCAAAGTGTTATCTTTCTTAGTTTAGCTTGCTAGACACATCACTCATCCAAATCCACCAGCTTAGGTGCTCTCTGATAGGTCCTTGCAGGATATAGCTTTCCTCATGTCTGATCTTGGTCCGTTAGTACCTCGTCCTACCCATCTTGTTGGCAAACGGTTCTCTTTTGGATTTTTGCTTTCTTTTGATTTGGACTCTTCCCTATTGGGTCTTGAAATATCTTTTCCAAACAATCTCCTTGTTCCCTCCTCAAGGTTTCCACGATCTTCCATATCATGGTATACTATGAATGGGGCAATCAGAGCATAAGGTCTTGATCCTGTCTTTTGCTTGTTTTGTTTTTTGCTTGTGGGTTACCTAGTGTCGTTTCCACATTGCTTCCTCTGGGATTCATGTGTGATACTGGGGCAATCCTTGCGTGTTTGTTTTGAGTTAGTTCGTCAGTCCTCTGGATAGTTGGTGAAAAGGCCTTGATGTTCTTGGTAATCTTGGTAATTAACCAATAGTCCTATAGCAAATCTAGTGCTCAACTACATGGTGGTACTTCTCTTTGAAGTATCCCCCCTGCTCAAAAAGCTTCAATGGTTTTTCTTCATCTCCATTATCCCCCATCCATATCCAGCATCCGTCTCTCCTACTGCAGCTTATGCATCAGTATCTCTTTGAATCACTCATCACTCTTAGCTTTAGGGATCCACAATCCTAGTCTTAGGGATCCACCAATCCAAATCAATCCACCAAGCCTCATCTTTCGAGATCCACAATCCTAGTCCTAGGGATCTCCGAAACCCATCTTCCACCAATCTGACTCTTTGAAATCCTATTGCATCAGCTTTATAATCCCCTCATCCATCTCCCTATCCTGGATTCCTTTTTATAGGGCTCCACCCCTTCATCCTCCACCTTCCCTAAAGTCTTAAGCTTGCTTCCTCTTGTGCATCTAATTCTCCTTTATCATTCTCCCATAGTGAGAGTTTGAGCTAATTCATCCCCTTCTCTTTGCCAATCTGAGTCTCTTTGCTCATCCTAGATTCTTGTACTTTTCAAGAAGCCATCAAGCCTCTCTTTCTCTCCCTACTGCCTTCTTGAGGGGGCATCTCACGGCCCATTCTCTCCTCTTCTGCTCTAGCCTTGGGCATCTTATTTTCTTATCTTTGATGCCATGCCACTTGCGGCATCACATCAAAGAGGGGAAAAATGTAGACACCTAAAAACCTTTAGAAAATAAAGTTTTTTTATTTTCTGAAAAAGTCCTGATGACATCATCATTTATTAATTAATTAATTATTTAATTTATTTATTTATTTTTATGCCATTAAATCCCTTTATCTTAATTAAAAATATTTAATTAAGGAATCCCTCGCAAAAATGTTTAAATCTTATTTAAACATTATTTCCTTATTTATTAATTATTTAATTAATAAATTGACCAAAAAACCCAAAATAAATAAAAATTTTATTTTTTGCCCAAAACTTGGCCAATTTCCTTAAGACCACTAACCTCTTCCAAAATCTTCTAATCCTTCTTTAATTTTGATTAAAGGCTAATCCCATCATTTCCTACCCCTAATCCCAACTCAAAATATTTAATTAAGATTAAATATTAATCCTCATGTTTATTAAAAAAGTTTTAATAAATATCTCCTCAACCAAACCCTTGAAATAAATAAAACTTTATTTATTTCTTAAAAATCTAATTTATCCTCATCCTAAGAAGTTCTAGACTCTTCTAGAAAGTCTTCATCCTCATCCTAGGAAATTCTAGACTATTCTAGAAAGTCTTTATCCTCATCCAAAGTCTAGCCTCTTCTAGAAGATGTCTTTAAACCTAATCCTAATCCCCTCCTAACCTTGTCACATTCCCTCCCACCCTCATTAAATTCCATCCACTTGCCTATCCTTAAGCTAATCCTAAACCATCCTAATCCATCCTCTAATCATTTGTACAAGCCTAAAACAAGCTTAAAACCTTCCTAATCAAGTCCAAGTCAAAATTTCTCTCATCACCCTCAAAATATCTCAACCATAAAACTTTATGAAGCCCACTAGGTCATAAATGACTCTTACAAGCCCTTTTATTGCTCTTACAAGTCATTATGAGGGTCTTTATGAAGATTTTATCCCTTGAGCCTCCTTTGTTGACTCATCTTTCCCCTTTCCTCCATCCTCTCACCATGTGACATGTGTCACTCCTTGATTGGCTATAAAGAAGCACAATCCATGTGCTCTCTTCTCATGCAATCTGAGCCCTGTATGAGCTTTTTCCCATCCTTGCATCTTAGCCCTCAATCCCTCAAGCCTCTTGCCTATAAATTGGATCCTTCCCCTTTGCAAAATAACACAATCCATGAAGTAAAGTTATAATGCTATTTTGAGAGCCAAATCCATACTAAAGCCATCTATCCACACTAAAAATCCACAATCATCCATTGAAGCCTTTGGAAGCATATTGAGCATACATCCTATCCATTTAGATAAAGCTACTCAACAAGAGAGCTTCTTATTGAGAGAGTCCATTAATGGCTCATATTCTCAATTGAGAGTTCATCTTAGTCTATCTTGAAGTTTATGAATTTTGTTTAGTTTGTAGAAGCTTTATTTAAATTTGGTTTCTATTAGCATACTAACATTGCTCATATACAATGCAAACACATAATCTCTCACAAAAGATGGAGTTCACCACAAACTGAAGGCCATGAAAAAGGAAGGTGAAAAGGTATGTAGCAGTGCTAGGATTTGTCTTGTTGATAGAAGAAAGTTTCTAGATGGAATGAAACATCAGCATATGTGCTATGCTTTGATTCCTAGGAAAGATAAAGAAGGTAACTTAGTGAAATACCACTTGAAGTTTCAAATTTAATAGGAGAGTTTGGAGATATTATCTTTGATAATGTTCCAGAAGGATTGCCACCAGTAAGTCAAATCAGTCATCAGATAGATCTAATTCCAGGAGCTAGTTTGCCTAACAAGGCTGCTCATAGAATAACTCCTACTAAAATAAAGGACCTAAATAGACAGGTCTAGGAGCTATTAAGGAAGGTCTTGATTCGGGAGAGCCTAAGTCCATGTGTAGTACCTACAGTACTAGCACCAAAGAAGGATGGAGAGTGGAGGATGTGTACAGACTCTCAAGCTATAAATAGGATAACCATCAAATATCAGTTTCCTTTGCCAAGAATGGATGATCTTATGGACTGCTTGAGTGGAGCTCAGGACTTCACAAAGATAGATCTCAAGAGTAGTTATCACCAGATATGGATTTGAGAAGGAGATGAGTGGAAAATAGCCTTCAAGACCAAGAGGGTCTTTATGAGTGGTTAGTCATGCCCTTTGTATTGACGAATGCCCCAAGCACCTTCATGCGGCTTATGAATGAGGTACTTAAGAAGTTCTTGGAAAAATTTCTTATTGTCTATTTGGATGATATTTTAATTTTTAGCACGACTTTTGAAGAACATTTATTGCACATTCATAGTTTCCCTAAAAGGTTAAGGGAAGAGAAACTGTTAATTAATTTGAAGAAGTGTATGTTTGTAAAAAGGGAGTTAGTCTATTTGGGGTTTGTTATATCACCTAAAGGTCTCAAAATGGATCCAAAGAAGGTGAAATCCATCTTAGAATGGCCTACTCCAAGGTTTGCTAATGGGGTAAGATCATTTCATGGTCTAATTAGTTTTTACAAGAAGTTTATTAAGAATTTTAGTGGCATATGTGCACCCCTAACTGACACAATAAGAGGGGATAGAAAAGAGTTCAAATGAACTGCAATAGCTGCGAGAAGTTTTGAATTGTTGAAGAAGAAGGTGACAGAATAGCCTATGTTGGTACTTCCAAATTTTAGAAAGGTGTTCTAGGTGGATTGTGATGCTAGTGGCAACGCTATTGGGGATGTATTGAGCCAAGAAGGTAACCCTATTGCATATTTTAGAGAAAAATTGAATGATGCAAAGAAGAAGTATTCTATTTATGATCAAGAGTTCTATGCAATAGTTTAGGCCTTAAAGAAATGGAGGCATTATTTATTTCCAAAGGAATTTTTTTTGTATAGTGATCACCAGGCATTACAATATCTAAATAAGCAAGGTAAATTGAATCAAAGGCATATGAAGTGGGTAGAGTTCTTGCAGAGCTATCCATTTGTGTTGAAACATAGAAGTGGAAAAACTAACAGGGTTGCAAATGCACTAAGAAGGAGACAGTTGTTGCTTACAGTAATGGAGATTGAAATAGTTTGGGTTTCATGAACTCAAGAATCTATACCCTGAAGTTTCTAATTTTGCTGAAGCATGGAAAGCTTGTAAAGAGCTTGTTGTTGTAGATAGAACTAAGTGGTTAGACTATCTGATTTAGGATGGTATCTTATTCAAGGACAACCAATTGTGCATTCCAAGGAGTTCCATGAGGGAAAATTTGATTAAAGAGAAACATAGTGGAGGGATGGAAAGACATTTTGGTCGAGATAAGAACATTTCCATTCTTAAAGAACATTATTTTTGGCCTTAGATTTCACAAGATGTGAAGAAGTTTGTACAGAGTTGCTAGGTTTGTGAAGTTACCAAGGGATTTAGCCACAATACTGGACTATATCAGCCATTTCCTATTCCATCAAAGCCATGATAGGACATAAGTATGGATTTTGTTCTTGGATTTCCAAGGACACAAAGGGGTAGTGACTCAGTATTTGTCATGGTTGATAGGTTCTCCAAAATGGCACATTTCATTCCATTCCACAGAACTCATGATGTTGTCCATATTCCAGACTTGTTTTTCAGAGAGGTGGTAAGACTACATGGTCTTCCAAGGAGTATATTTTTTGACAAAGACACTAAATTTGTGGGGTATTTATGGAGAACATTGTGGAAAAATTTGAGAACAGAATTGAAATTCAGTTCCACACATCACCCATAGAATGACGGCCAAACGAAAGTGGTAAACAGAAGTCTGGGCAACTTGCTGAGATGTTTAGTTGGGGATAAGCCCAAGGGGTGGGATTTGATTCTACCACAAGCCAAGTTTTCTTACAATAAATCTATAAATAGGAGTACTGGTAGAACACCATTCCAAATTGTATATGGAAGTAGCCCAAGGACTGCACCAAAATTGAGGAAGATAGAGCAAGGGGAGAGGACAAGTGTTGAAGTTGAAGAATTTGCTAAACATATCAAGCATCTACATGAGGAGGTTCAAGTACACATTACCAAGATGAATCAAGAGTATAAAGCTAGGGCTGATTAAAGGAGAAGACATAAGGAACTCCAAGTAGGGGATCTAGTCATGGTACACTTACGAAAATAAAGATTTCTAGCTGACACTTACAACAAGCTAAAAATGAAGAAATTTGGTCCCTGCAAAATTTTGAAGAAACATGACTCAGGAAATGCATATGAGGTGGAGTTGCCAGATGGTATTCACATTTCTCCTATTTTCAACATTGCAAACTTGACAGAGTATCTTGATGATGGTGCAGATGAGGAACTGATGTTAGAGCCATGTCCAATTCCTACTTCTAAGAAGGATGAAATAGAAGACATTCTAGATAATCATGTCAGTAGGAGTACCAGAAATAGGCAGTATGAAGAGTATTTGGTCAAGTAGAAAGGATGGTTGATAGAGGACTCAACTTGGATTTTAGTAGCTGAGGTTTCCCATTTGGTATTTCCTCTACCATTCATAAAGTGACAGGGTCACTTTTCAATCTACCCTGGGTGTTTGATGTAGGCGCATCCAGAGGTATAAGGGCAATCTTGTGTCACCCAAAAAAAAAGTACTTAGACTTAGTTTCTATTTTATGTGTTTTCATTTCTGGATACCCATTCGAGTCAAATAAAGGTTCCAACTCTCATAGTTCTAGCCCCGAGCACCTTCATGCGGCTTATGAATGAGGTACTTAAGAAGTTCTTGGGAAAATTTGTTATTTTCTATTTAGATGATATTTTCATTTTCAGCAAGACTTTTGAAGAACATTTATTGCATATTCATAGTTTCCTTGAAAGGTTAATGGAAGAGAAACTATTAATTAATTTGAAGAAGTGTATGGTTGCAAAAAGGGAGTTAGTCTATTTGGGGTTTGTTATATCACCTGAAGGTCTCAAAATGGATCCAAAGAAGGTAAAAGCCATCTTGGAATGGCCTAATCCAAAGTTTACTACTAAGGTAAGATCATTTCATGGTTTGGTTAGTTTTTACAGGAAGTTTATTAAGAATTTTAGTGGCATATGTGCACCCCTAAGTGACACAATAAGAGGGGATAGAAAAGAGTTCAAATGGACTACAGCAACTGTGAGAAGTTTTGAATTGCTAAAGAAGAAGGTGATAGAATAGCCTGTGTTGGCACTTCAAAATTTTAGAAAGGTGTTCTAGGTGGATTTTGTGCTAGTGCTAGTGCTATTGGGGATGTATTGAGCCAAGAAGGTAAGCCTATTGCATATTTTAGTGAAAAATTGAATGATGCAAAGACGAAGTATTTTATTTATGATCAAGACTTCTATGCAATAGTTGAGGCCTTAAAGAAATGGAGGCATTATTTATTTCCAAAGGAATTTGTTTTGTATACTAATCACCAGCCATTACAATACCTAAATAGCCAAGGTAAATTGAATCAGAGGCATATGAAGTGGGTAGAGTTCTTGCAGAGCTATACATTTGTGTTGAAACATAGAAGTGGAAAATCTACCAGGGTTGCAGATGCACTAAGCAGGAGATAGTTTTTGCTTAAAGTAATGTAGATTGAAGTAGTTGGGTTTGATGAACTAAAGAATCTATACCCTGAAGATCCTAATTTTGCTAAAGCGTGGAAAGCTTATAAAGAGCCTGTTGCTGTAGATAGAACTAAGTGGTTAGACTATCTGATTCAGTATGGTATTTTATTCAAGGGTAGCCAATTGTGCATTCCAAGGAGTTTCATGAGGGAAAATATGATTAAAGAGAAACATAGTGGAGGGATGGTAGGAAATTTAGGTCGAGATAAGACCATTTCCATTCTTAGAGAACATTATTTTTGCCTCAGATTTCACAAGATGTGAAGAAGTTTGTACAGAGTTGCCAAGTTTGTCATGTTGCCAAGGGATTTAGCCACAATACTAGACTATATCAGCCATTGCCTATTCCATCAAAGCCATGGGAGGACATAAGTATAGATTTTTTTCTTGGATTGTTGAGGACACAAATGGGTAGTGACTTAGTATTTGTGGTGGTTGATAGGTTCTCCAAAATGGCACATTTTATTCCATACCACAAAACTCATGATGCTATCCATATTGCATAGTTATTTTTCTGAGAGGTGGTAAGACTACATGGTCTTCCAAGGAGTATAGTTTCTGATAGAGACACTAAATTTGTGGGGTGTTTCTGGAGAACATTGTGGAAAAAGTTGAGAACAAACTTGAAATTTAGTTCCATACATCACCCATAGACTGACGGACAAACGAAAGTGGTAAATAGAAGTCTGGGCAACTTGCTAAGATGTTTAGTTGGGAATAAGCCCAAGGGGTGGGAGTTGATTCTACCACAAGCCGAGTTTTCTTACAATAACTTTGTAAATAGGAGTACTGGTAAACACCATTCCAAATTGTATATGGAAGTAGCCCAAGGACTACACCAGAATTGAGGAGCATAGAGCAAGGGGAGAGGACAAGTGCTTAAGCTGAAGAGTTTGTTGAACATATCAAGCATCTACATGAGGAGGTTCAAGCACACATTACCAAGATGAATCAAGAGTATAAAGCTAGGGCTGATCAAAGGAGAAGACATAAGGAATTCCAACTAGGGGATCTAGTCATGGTACACTTACGAAAATAAAGATTTCCAACTGGCACTTACAACAAGCTGAAAATGAAGAAATTTGGTCCCTGCAAAATTTTGAAGAAACATGACTTAGGAAATGCATATGAGGTGGAGTTGCCAGATGGTATTCACATTTCTCCGATTTTCAACATTGCAGACTTAATAGAGTATCATGATGATGGTGCAGATGAGGAACTGATGTTAGAGCCATGTCCAATTCCTGCTTCTAAGAAGGATGAAATAGAAGACATTCTAGATCATCGTGTGGGTAGGAGTACCAGAAATAGGTAGTATGAAGATTATTTGGTCAAGTGGAAATGATGGCTAATAGAGGACTCAACTTGGATTTCAGTAGCTGAGGTTTCCCATTTGGGATTTCTTCTACCATTCATAAAGTGACAGGGTCACTTTTCAATCTACCTTAGGTGTCTAATGCAGGAGCATCCAGAGGTATAAGGGAAATCCTATGTCACCCAAGAAAAAAATGTACTTAGACTTAGTTTATGTTTCATGTGTTTTGATTTCTGGATAACCATTTGGGTCGAATAAAGGTTCCAACTCTCACAGTTCCACTATCAGTGTTCTAAGATAGAGTATTTGAATACCTTGGGATATGTGTAAATGCCAAAAAAAATAGGAGTATGTAATTGAGCCATCATTTTGGTGAATTGGGAGGTGTAAATTGGCTATATGAATGTAATTGCAATTTATAGCATTCCAGAAAAAGAATCAGGTCAAAAGGCCCCACGGTTTGAAAGTTATTGCAATTTTTCAATTTTTGGAGACCTCCTAAGAATGCTTCAAATTCAGGTTAGGGGCATTAATTGACCTCAAAAAAGGCCAAAAAATGGGGCATGAGTGAGGCTGGTCCATAGGGCTACAGAGTGCTTCGAGAGCTTTTCATAAATGTAAACGGTTCGTCAATCGGAGCTACAGTTCAAAAGTTATGCCTCCTGAAAGTTCGGTTACCATTTTTGGATTCTTCTAGATTTGCACCAACTTGTAACACTACTTCTGGAGCCTTCTACTAGGTTGGTGGATGGCTACTATCACTTTCTAGAATGTACTCCTAGTCCTTAACCCTCTAGGGTCTATTTAAGGACATTTTTGGCATTGTAAAAGGCAGTTTGGAGTGGAATTTGAGAGGAGGTACCAAAAGGAGAAATTATCTCAAGTTTTGTGCTATTGTAAGCCCTTAGGGCATGTTTTGAAGTCTATTATCTCTGTACTAAATGTACTAGCTTATTTTCACAGTCAATACAATTTCCCTTTTCCCATTGTGTCCATTTTGTGCTTGGGTTGGGATGAGCAAAGCTTGTCCATAGGGCTATAGAGTGCTTTAAGAGCTTTCTAGAAATGTAAACAGTTCATCAATTGGAGTTACGGTTCGAAAGTTATACCTCCCAAAAGTTTGATTACCATTTTTTGGTTCTTCTAGATTTTTACCAACTTGTAATGCAGCTTCTGGAGCCTTCTACTAAGTCGGTGGATGCCTACTAGAACTTTCTAGAATGTACTCCTAGTCCTTAACCCTCTAGGGTCTATTTAAAGACATTTTTAGCATTGTAAAAGGCAGTTCAGAGTGGAATTTGAGAGGAGGTACCAAAAGGAGAAATTATCTCCAGTTTTGTGCTATTGCAAGCCCTTAGGGCATGTTTTGAAGTCTATTATCTCTGTACTAAATGTACTAGCTTATTTTCACAATTAATACAATTTCCCTTTTCCCATTGTGTCCATTCTATACTTGGGTTGTATCCACATCAATTAGAAATAACTAGACTTTGACCTAACTAGACTAAAATAAGACACAAGTTCAATTTCCACTTTGCAAAATGGGTACAGGATTAAAAGTGGGGCAACAGTTGGCTCTAACTTAGGACTTGAGTATACCCAAGAAAGGAACTCAAAATCTTTGGTTTCACAAAAGAAAGTAAAATGTGGCAACACAAAAAAAAACCCAAAGAAAAGAACAAGAAAATAGAAGCAAAGGGAAAAGGCTAACTAAGAAACACATGAGACACTAAACCTAACTATAATAGAGTATAGGGGCTAGTATTCTCAATTAGACTTTTGATAAAGCTTGAGATCCTAACAATTATAAGTCAAGGGTAGTATTTTTCCATCCTCATATGCCAACTTGAAAGAGTTCTTTTCAAATTCGTGATGAATTATGAATGGGCCTTTCCATAAAGTGTCAAACTTCTTTTGCATTCCTTTCAGAGATCTTCTTTTATCGCAAAGTGGCACGATGTCTCCTACCATGAATTTTTTGGGTCTTGTCTTCTTATCAAATAGATCTTTCACTCGCATCTGGTGATGTGTACTGTGGTCTACAATCTCTTTCCTTTACTCTTCAAGTTTTCTTAGGCATAAGATCCTCTTCTCTAGACCATCTTTCCAAACATCATCCTCAATCACTATTTTGTGTGTATTTGTGGCTACTTCTAGAGGTAAGGGCAGATTAGCTTCAATTCTATAAAGTAGTTCAAAAGGGGATATACCAATTTCCCTCTTAGGTGTCACTCTATCTACCTAGAGTGCCTCATGAATCTTTTTGTGCCAAGTCTTTTGATTATCTAAAACTAGTTTCTTAACAATATTCATGAAGTTCTTGTTGCTAGACTCAACTTGGCCATTTCCCTAAGGGAAATAATTAGATGAATGACCAACAGTGATCCCATACTCAAAACAAAAATTGGTAATTTCAATTAAAGAAAAATAAGATGCATTATCCATCACTAGTTTAATAGGGACACTAAATCTGACCAATATGTTCTCCTTTATGAATTTGCACACCACTTCATAAATAGTCTTCTTGGTATCTTTAGATTCTAACCATTTAGTGAAAAAGTCAGTTGCAGTTATTATATACTAGTGACTAGCTCTAGATGTAGGAGTAATTGGACGAATGAAGTCGAGGCCCCATTGTTGAAAAGGTCCTTTAATGATGATAGGTCTTAATGGCAGAGAAACTAATTGAGGGTGTCCAGAGAACATCTTGCACTTTTTGCATTTTTCTATCTAGGAATATGCATCTTTAAACATCCTAGGCTAGTAATAACATTGCCTTAGTATTTTAAAGGTTGTGACTAAAGAGGAGAAATATCCTCCACAAGCTTCATCATGAAATGTTCTCAAAAACTTTTCTTGTTGTTTTTTGTCTACACACCTAAAGAAAGTGTCATCAATGTATTTTTTGAAAAGTTTACCATCCCAAATCACATACTTAGCTACTTTTAGTTTAAGATCTCTTCTTTTCTTTGCATCTAGACCTTCTAGACATTCACCATATGTTAGAAAGTAAGAAATATCTTCAAACCATGAATAATAGAGACCTACAACTAACACCAACTGCTTCTCTCTCGATTCTTCTGATTCTCTAGTGATTTTGTTCTCTACAATTGCCTTGCACAGAGAATTCCCTCTTATCAGCCTGGTACACTTAATTTCTATATCATATTCTGATATTTTTGTCACCCATGCTCCTTTGACATTATAACCTATATCCTACTGCATCAATACACTCTTAACTACTACATCTGGGACAAAGACTACAGAACGTGAATGCAAGATATAGAACCAAAAACTTTTAAGGGCCTTGATCACTACAAAAGCATGCTTATCAATTTGTGATTATTCTAGCTCATGATTTTTCAAAGGTATGCTCATGAAAACTATGGGAGCCTATATTCCTTCATCTTTTTCCTGCATAAGTATTGTTGATTGAGTATGTTCCGAACCATAATAATAAATGATAAAATCCTATTTATAATTTGGATGCTATAGTATTGGGGTATTAGCAATATTAGTTTTTATATCTTGAAAGGCTCACTTTCTTGCCTCATTCCATTTGAAATTTGAATTCCCTTTCATCATATCCACTATATGCTTAGTGGTTTTCATGAAATTAGGCACAAACCTTTTGAGGAAATTCACTTGTCTAAAGAAAGACTTATCCCCTGTTTTGTTTCAAGGAAGGCTTAGCCTTTGAATTGTCTCTACTCTTACAGGGTCAATTCTAATGCCCTCTTAGGACACTATATGACCTTGAGGAGTTTTCCTTCCATCACACAAAAAATTAACTTCTTTGGGTTTAGAGAGATTCCATGCTCTCGATATTTCTGTAACACTTTCTTGAAGTTTTCCATATGGTCTTTCCTTCTTTTTGAAAATAAAATAAGGTCATCTAAATATATAACTATGATTTGATCCTTTAGATCAAAAAAATTCTTGCTCATACATCTCTAGAATGTAGCACCAACATTGATTAGTCCAAAGGGCATTCTATGATATGTGAATGCACAACAAGGAGTAGTGAACAATGTTTTATGTTGATCCTCCTCTTCTACTTTGACCTGGTTATAACCTAACAAACCATCAAGCATAGAAATCATTTCAGATCCTACCACTATTTGTAGTAAGTAATCCATGTTAGGAAGAGAAAAGTTATCTTTAAGAGACACTTGATTTAGATTTTGAAAGTCAATACATATTCTTATCTCTCTATTCCTCTTCCTGAAGGGTACTATGTTGGCTATGCAAGTGAAATGGTGAAAGGGATAGATGATCCTCACTTTTAACATTTTATCAAGCTCCCTAAAGATAGCATCTATGACTTAAGGATTATAATTTCTTTGTTTTTACCATAAAGGAACTGCATCAAGTTTAAGGGGGATCTGATGTTTCACTTCTCCTCCTCTATAGCTCTTTAGGTCTTCATAACTCCAGGAAAAATGTCCCTATGTTGTTCAAATAATTTCTTCATAGCCTCTCTTTCCTCAGGAGAACAACACTTCCCAACGTTAATCATTTTAAGATCATGAATATCTCCAATGTTCACTCCTTTGTATTCACCTATGGTAGGTCTCTTTTTTGCCCTTTTCTACTTAATGTAAGCATCATGCTGATTAATTTTTTTTGTAAGGCTACAAAGTATGGAGGAATAATATTACCTTTCAATTGAACTTCCCCATTTTGGTTCTATTTTTTATCTACATTGGAGCTTTCATTATCACTTCCACTGGATTCATGTTCAAAACTAGACTTATCATTCTCAAGGAAAAGCTACAAATGCATCATCATTAAAGACTTGCCAAGATAATGTGTTATCTGGGATAGTAGATTGATGCACAATTTCAATATCGTACTTCTTATCTTTGAAATCTAGATGAGGAAGCAATAGAGAGGTAGAAACAGTAAGAGAGTCAGATTTTTTGTTCATCTCCCTTGGCACTACTCTAATGGAAAAGGCTTCTAGGCCTTCTATCTCATCACAAACTCTATTCCTATAATTCTTCAGCTTATGGTTCTTCACCAAATATTTCCCTTTGATTTTCCTCACAATTAACTATGCATCTCCATGAGCTTTCAGGACCTTTATCACTCTTTCCTTTGTAATTATTATCCCTAATAATAATTCCTCATATTCTGTAGTATTATTCGTATTCCCAAATTCTAATTTGAAAGCTAAAGGTTCAAGTTCTCCTTCAGGGGATATCAATACTAGACCTTATCTAGATCCCAAGGATTCACAACTTCCATCAAATTCGAGTGTCTAGATGCATCATGCATCTTTTTTTTCATTAGAAACTTTCTTTCTTTGACTCCCATCTATTTGTTTATCTGAGTCTTCTTCAATAAATAGCATATAGTTGTCAAATTCCAGCTCTTGGTATAGAATCTAAGCTTTGGGATTGTCTAATTTCAAGACTATGAACTTTTCTTTTTCTTCAAGCTCTAATTTGACATTCTTATTCCCAATAGGTATCACTACTTGAGACCAATCTAGCTTTATTTCTCCTCTTAAGTCTTGATAAAAACTTTTACTTAAAAGTGTTGGATACAATTGTTAATTGAATGTTGTCTTTGATGTTACACAATTGTTATATTAGTCATTAGTTAGCTTCCACCAAGCTCACAAGGCTAGCAAAGGAAAGTTAGCTTCTACTGAACTCACTCGGTCAGCAAAGGAGAGTTAGCTTCTACCGAGTTCACTCGGTCAGCAAAGGAAAGCTAGTATCTACTGAGCTCACTCGATCATCGAAGGAAATATGGTGGGATGTTAACTTCCACTAAGTTCAATAGGATAGCAAAGGAAATTCAATGCTCACCAAGTTCACTCGATCTCCAAAGGACTTTTGCAAGATTTTGTAGTGTTAACCAAGCTTCACTTGTTTAACACTAGAAAACATTATGAAGCAGTGTTTAACGAGCTTCAGTAGGTTAACACTAGATTACTGAGTTGAGTTGGCCAATGAAGGATTTTATTATTTTGATTGTTTCATGGAATTAATGTAGCTGATTGATGTTTTTTTTAGTTATTGTAACTTATATTTGAGCCGACTTGATAAATCTGAAAGGTATATATATAGATATTCAAGTTGTGGAATAGTGTGTGTGTGAAAAAGTGAATGGAAGAGAAAAATTTTATGAAGGATTAAATATCTTGGAGGTGCTGCAAAGTTGTATTCGATCAGTAAGGATTCAGAAGAGAAGAACATAGATCTGTAATTAGCAAGAGATAAGTTGCATATCATTCAAGTCATTTCATTGTTGCTTTCTTATCATTGTAACAGTGAATTTAGAATCTCTTTACAAAGTTGGTTTAATAGCCATTTTGTAAATACTCTAACAAGGTGATAGTTCAGTTGAATTGTTCTAAAGACCTCTAACCAAGCCACTCCTAACAGGGTGATTAAATCCTCTAACAAGGTCACACCCAACAGTGTGTATTGTAAACTTTAATAGGGTTGGCTCCTAATAGGGCTCACTTCAAAAGAGTGAAAATTGGTGACTAGTTACTTGGTGGTTTTTCCCATATTGGGTTTCCATGTTAAATCTGGTGTCTCTTGTGTTCATTTAGTTAATTTTTGCATGCATATTAATAACTTTGAATGCTAGATGAACAATAACTAGTTAACTTACCGAGTAAAAGTATTTCTACTCTATTTACTGAGTATCAATAGTAAATAAGCATTTGAGACATCTAAGGGATTTTTTTTTGGACTTGTTTTGTGGTAACTAATTCACCTCTCCCCTCTTAGTTACTTCATCTATATTTCCAAAAATTGGTATCAGAGCTTTTGGTGCTTTCAAGAAAATATTTCAAGGATCTAAGCTAAAGATCATGATGTCTTACAAAAGGGAAATTCTTAGACTCAACAAAAACAACTTCTCTGCATGGAAAGGACTGATGAGACTTCACCTACCATCCATTGGTGATACAAGACTGAAGTACCTTGATGAAAAATATGAAGAACCTGTTGGTACACTATCTATCAATGATATTTTTGAAAAGAAGACTCACAACATTATGGTGATAGATATAGCATCTGCTCTGAGTTATAAAGAATTTGATGACATTAAGGATTGCAAAACTACCTTTGAAATGTGGGACAAGCTGAGAGAAATCTATGGAGAAGATGATAATGTGAGAAAAGCCAAAGCAGAAAGTCTAAGAGGACAATTTGACCAAATGAAAATGAGAGAGAATGAAAACATTGCCAAATATGTTGAAAGAGTTAAAGCATGTGTCAGTGCAATCAAAGCTTCTAGAGGAGATATCAGTGAAGAGATAGTTATAAGTAAAGTTCTCAAAAAATTACTACCAATCTATGCAATTAGAGTCTCTACAATTCAAGAAAGAAGATGTGAAGCAAATCATAAGATAAATCTAGAGGCCATAGTTGAAAAATTAACTGCATTTGAACTAGACAACTTTGACAACTATGTTCCAGCTTCCAAAAACATTGAATCTACATTTGAAGCCAAGCTTTCACTCAAGGAGAAAAGAAAAAAGAAAAAGGAATCCCAGTCAAAAAGTGAAGATGAATCAAACCAAAGTTTAGACAGTGATCTTGAAGTAATTGAAGCTCTACTAGTAATGAAATATTCTAGAGACAGAGGAAAATATAAAGGTAAAGCTCCTCTAATTTGTTTTTCATGTGAAGAAATTGGTCATATTGCTGCTAGGTGCCCAAACAAATAGAACAAAGATGAGAAGAAAAATTACAAGTACAATGGCAAGAAAGACTTCAAATCCTTTAGAGACAAAGGTAGGAAAACATGTTTTATGGCTAAAGATTTTAATGATTCTAATGATGAAGAAGAAGATGAAATTGTCTACATTGCTATGAAAGATGTGTCTGATAATGATGAGGAAATGGCACTCATTTCTCATATGAGAAAAAATGATACATGGATCATAGATAGTGGTTGTTCTCATCACATGACTGGTAATAAAACTAAGTTTGAATATTTTGAAGAATATGATGGTGGCAGTGTAAGATTTGGTAACAATGAACCTTGTTGTATACAAGGAAGAGGAAGAATCTCTCTAACCAAAGAAATTATATATGATAATGCCTATTGGGTAAAAGGACTAAAGTATAATTTGTTGATTGTGGCATAGCTACTCAATAATGGACTCAAAGTGGAATTCATGCATGGAAAAGCAAGACTGTTGGATGAAAAAGAAAAATTGATTGGATCAGGAACTCAAACAAAAGGTAACTTATTTTATCTTGAACTTGGTGAAGGTTCATGTTTTATTACTCAAGTTGAAGAAATTTGGTTATGGCATAAAAGGTTGTGTCATGTCAATTTTGATAATTTGGTAAACATAAGCAAATTCAAGAAAGTAAGAGGCATTCCTAACATAAAGAAACCTGAGGTCAGTCTATGCAAGAATTGTTAGATTGGTAAAATGAGAAAGACTAGCTTTAAAAGTAAAAAATATTAGTCTAAAGATATATTAGAAATTGTGCATACTGATTTATGTGGACCCATTGGAATTGAAAGCTATACTGGAGAAAAGTTCTTCATTCTTTTTGTTGATGAATACTCAAGAATGATGACTGTCATGTTTCTAAGGAACAAATCAAAAGCACTTGAAAAATTCAAATGGTATTTGGCCAAAGTAGAAAAGGAAATAGGGAAAAGATTGAAATTCTTGAGGTCAAACAAAGGTGGAGAATTCATTTTACATGAGTTCAATAACTTTTGTATTGAAAGAGGAATCAAAAGATAGGTGTCAGGTCCTAGAACTCCTGAGCAAAATGGAATAGCTGAAAGAAGGAACAGATCTATCATGGATTGTGCAAGAACCTTAATGATTGAAAATGAAATTGCTATCAAATACTAGAAGGAAGCTATTAGGACTACAGTTCATACCCTAAACCAAGTACAGCTAAGAAGGGACTCATTCAAAACTCCCTATGAGCTATGGTATGGCTATAAACCTAATGTAAGTTATCTAAAAGTGTTTGGAAGTAAATGCTACATTTTGAAAGAATCTAGAAAAGGAAAATTTGATGTGAAAAGTGATGAAAGAATATTTTTGAGATATTCTTGCAAAAGTAAAGCATATAGATGTTTGAACTTGTCTACTAACAAAGTCATAGAAAGTACACATGTGAAAGTTGATGAGTTTGCATAAAGGACTGAAGAAGAAAGAAAAAGGGAACCAGAAGATTATAGAAGGTTTGTTTTCATTGAACCTTGTATAGTACCAATCAATCAAAGATCTTCTACTCCTGAGTCATCAGTAACCGAGTTACAAAAAGTTCAAACCGAGCTACAACAACACAAGTTACAATCAGATGCTACCGAGCAAGTGTATACCGAGTCTAAAGGACCTAAGCCAATATCTACCAAGCCAAAACAACTAGAACTTGAAGTTGAAATGCAAAAGGATAACAATGAAATTCATTCAAAAGGCAAAGAACCTATTTTAGCAAAATATGTCAGGAGACATCATTCAGCAGATCCGATCATTGGAGAAGAAATAAGTTCAAAGGTACTTGTTTACTTGCTGATTTTGAACCTATAAATATCAAAGATGCTTTAGAAAATGATAGTTGGATCGAGGCTATGAATGAAGAAATAGAGCAAATAGAGAAAAACAAGACATGGACTCTTGTACCCAAGCCTAAAGATAAAAATGTGATTGAAACTAAATGGGTATTCAGAAACAAGTTGACTGAAGATGGTAAGGTATCAAGAAAAAAAGCTAGATTAGTATGCAAAGTATATGCTCAAGAAGAAGGAATAGACTATGGAGAAACTTTTTCTCCTATTGCAAGACTGGAAGGAGTCAGAACCTTACTTTCATATTCTACTCACAAAGGATTCAAAGTTTATCAAATAGATGTCAAGTCAACATTCCTCAATGGTATACTAGATGAAGAGGTTTACATTGAAGAACCTGAAGGTTTTGTTGATCAAGATAAAAGAAACATGGTCTGCAAATTACACAAGGCACTATATGGTCTGAAACAAGCCCCTAGAGCATGGTATGAAAGATTACATAACTATCTTATTCAAATTGGTTTTCAAAGAACTAATGATAACAGTAGCTTGTATATAAAGGATGGACCAGATGATAAAATTGTCTTGGAAAAAATATTTGTAGATGATACTATTTTCACAGGAAATGATGATCTTTGCAAAGAATTTTTAGAACAAATGAACAAGGAATTTGAAATGTCTATGTTTGGTGAGATAAAATTATTTGTTGGTCTTCAAATTCAATAGAGTAAAAATGGTATCTACCTCAGTCAATCAAAATACATCAAGGAGATATTGAAAAAGTTTGGTATAGAAGATTTTAAACTAGTTGGAACTCCTATGTGTACTAGATTAAAACTTACCAAGGAAGATGAATCAAAAGAAGTAGATCAAACCTTGTATAGATCTATGATTGGAAAGTTGCAGTATGTAGTTCATACTAGGCCAGATATTTCCCTTGTAGTTGGGATTGTAGCGAGATTTTCAGCAGAACCAAGAGAAAATCACATGATGGAAATCAAAAGAATAATGATATATTTTAAAGGAACTAAAGATTATGGCTTATGGTACAAATTTGGAGGTAATCTGGATTTAAAAGTGTTTGCTGATGCTGATTGGGTAGGAAACCTTGATGACAAAAAAAGTACAAGAGGAGGAGCATTCTTTCTAGGAAAGAGGTTGGTTCCGTGGACAAGAAAAAAGTAGAATTGTACATCCCGATCTACAACAGAGGCAGTGTATGTTGCTACAATAGTAAATTATTCTAATATTGTTTGGTTTAAACAGTTGTTGGAAGGCATGAAGGTGGAAATCAAAGAACTAGTTGTTATGTTCTATGATAACACAAGTGCAATCAACATATCTAAGAATCTAGTAATGCATTCCAAAACCAAGCACATTGCAATAAAATATCATTTTGTTAGAGAATTGGTGCAAGATAAGGAGATCAGATTGGAATATGTCCATACAAAAGACCAAATTGCCGACATATTCACAAAGCCATTACTTAAGGATGCATTCTTGTATCTAAGAGGTAAGTTAGGGGTCACTCCCCTATCCGAAGTTCACTAAAATGAAGTTTTAGTGATGCATCAATGCATACCAAGCTAAAGATCTATCATTTGATGTAGCATAGACAAGAAACATTGCATATAAATTATTAGTAAAGGTACACTAGAATTCATTTGAGTTATGTTGTCTTTGGCATGTGTTGTCAAAGATGGAGAGTTTTACTATCATATCTTTCTAAAATTAGTTTGAAAGAAGGGTTTGCTAAGTAATTCCTTCATAGAGGGAGATTACTGAAAGAGGGAGTTTTCTAAAGAAAAGACTTGCTAGACTTGTTTTCAAATTTCATTCTGCTATGACATGTTGTGTTGCCATCAATGCCAAAGAGGGAGATTGTTGGATACAATTTTTAATTGAATGTTGTCTTTGATGTTACAAAAATGTCATATCAGTCATTAGTTAGCTTCTACTGAGCTCACAAGGCTAGCAAAGGAAAGTTATCTTCTACCGAGCTCACTCGGTCAGCAAAGGAAAGTTAGCTTCTACCAAGTTCACTCAGCCAGCAAAGGAAAGCTAGTGTCTACCGAGCTCACTCGGTCATTGAAGGAAATATGGTGGGAAGTTAACTTCCACTGAGTTCACTAGGATAGCAAAGGAAAGTCAGTGCTCATTGAGTTCACTCAGTCTCCAAAGGACTTTTGCAAGATTTTGTAGTATTTACTATAGTGCCTACCCTCATTCACATCTTTTCTGGACATTGTTATTATTATCAGACTATGATAGACTAGTTTTATGTTGATGGATTAGTGGTATTGTTTTGACACTATCAGACATTATGTTATGGATTCAGTGGTCATATGATGAGATCATTTAGATTTTACATTTCATGCATATATGATGATCATTATACTATTTTTAGCTATTATTGATGATTAGATGGATGGTTTATTATCTTATGTGTTTTATTATGGATACTTACCCCATACTTGCATGTGTATGGTGTGCGTGTTTTCTTATTGTATGGCGTTTCAGATGTGGTTAAGGAAGGGAGTCATAGTCACCTACTTAGTTGGGATCTACACGATGCACCATGTCCTGCCATTGTCTGTTTAGCTTAGCATTATAAATATTGTATGTACATGCATGGTTTTTCTGTAGGTTGCAGGTATCGAGTATTGACTTTCCTGAATTGCCAAGATGAGCGTACCCTATTATACTATCTCAATGATAAGAGAAGGGAGATAAATTCTCATGTCCAAATTCCAAACCCTTAAGCTAATTGTCCTAGTGAGGTAGGACAAGTATCTGGATATTTTACCCACTGAATGTGTCAGATGACATAATTCGTGATTTTTAACCCTTTAGACTGATTTTGAGTGATTTTCTCTATGACAGGTTTTCATATTTTATCTTGGAAGTCTATGGTGAATCTTCTATTAATTAAGTCTTAATAAATAGATTTAATTAACAAATTAATTATTTGAGAAAATTAATATGAAATATCATGTTATTTGATATTTTGATTATAATTAATTGAATGGGAATTAATTGAGGAAAAAGAATTAAATAAAAGAAAATTAGAAATTAAAATTAATAATAATAAAGTAATAAATAAATAATAATAATAAAAGTTATAAAAGTTAAAATGAAAGTTATAAATATTTAAATAGAAATTATATAAAAAGTGAATTGGAGTTATAAGATTGCATGGGAATTAATGCACTTTCTCATGTGTCAACAACGCGGGGGTTAGTGCATCAATTAAGCACATGGTGTCTACAACCCTCTGGCTCATCTTGAAGGTTGGAAAAGACCCATGCTTAGTTGGTGACACCTTCTAGCTGTTTCTAGAAGCATTCTAGATGTTTCCTGAAAGCTCTTTATATTCAGGCATTCATAGAAGCTTAGACATAGCGTTGGGAGAGCAATTGGAGCATTGGAGGACTCGAGAATTTTGAAGAAGGGAGGAGCTTGCTCTGCGGATTTTTTGAGGAAGAGCGATTTAGCATTAGAGTTCAGGTAGATTCTTGTGATTTTACTTCTACTATTTTTGCATCATACATTCCCTGTCTTCTTCGTGTCTTCCATATGTCTTCTGAGAAGTTTCATATTTATATGCATTCTCAATGTGGGTAGATTAATTTTATTGGAGAATTTTATATGCATTCTATAATGCAAATATTTTATTCTTAATTATAATATTTTTATATATGCATATGTATACATTTATTATGAATCAATTATAAAATTTAAATTTATATATATACATACATACATACATACATATATATATATATATATACCTATGTATATAATGCACCGAATTGAGTGATTGATAAAATCGCAGTGGAAAATTTATTAAATCGCATTGCAATTCATATCGCATGAAACAAGTATATATTATAATGCCATGGGCATGATTCATACCCCACGTCTGCAGAAGGCAGATGCCTATCGTCATAGGTCTGCGGCGACATGGGTACTACGTACCCGCTGTCAGCGCAGTGCCTACGACCGCAAGCACTGCGTACCACAGCAAGAGTTTGGGGGGGGGGGGGGGGGGTTTAATTGATGTTAATGTTATGCAAAATAAAAAAAATGTTATGTTAAAACATTTATAAACAATGGATTCACATTACTATATAATATGGTGTCATATATATATATATATATATATATATATATATATATATATATATATATATATATATATGTAATATGTAAACAAGTTATTTATAAATTTAAGTTATTATTATTTGATCAATGATTTATATTGAAGATTTATTTTCATAAAGGTGACTCTTTAATAACTTCCAACTATTTAATAATTTAATTGTTTTAAATTATTAAATAAGGAATTTATAGTTTGGTGGGGGATGTATCAAACAAATGTTATTAATTGGAAAATGGATTTTAGTTCTGTTAAGGAAAACTTATATCCAAAAACAATATGAGTGTTTCTCCATTCATTCTTCAATCTTGGAAACTTAAACTGAGATCTCTACATTTAAATTCAAGTTGTAAACTTGGTAAAACCAAAACATGTGTTTACATTGTGTACTCTTTATGCTATTGTTTTGAGTTTTGGGTTGAATAGTGTTGACCAGTATAGGATGTCTACCAAAGGCTTGGGGGTTATGTGATTGTGGTGACATGATGATGTTTTAATCTTGATCTTTATAAACCCAACCATGGTTATGTGATGGAATGCTCTATGTATTGGTTGTGATTACTGATTGTTATAGTTGAGATTCTCATGTATGAGAAACTTGACTTAACCATTATTTTGGTCATCGATCAGTTATCCTTGGTTTATTTTCTAGTCGCCATGATGGGACTAAAATGTGGATTTATTCTTGGTGATGTCATGTTGTGACATGTTTGACTCAACCATTTTTGGAGTCTTCAATCAGTATGATTGAGATATATATTTTGGTTATTGAGAACCATTGGATACTTTGATTATCAGTGATACTTCAGTTGCCAATAGAGAGTTGTTGTGTTCATGTTTTTCTATGGATGTTTGCTCATGAAGATTTGATGCTTTTATGCATATTTGATGATTTTATGGATTATCTTTTGTGATTTTGAGATTTATGAGCCCATGAGCATTAAGGTAGGATATCTGCATGTAGTGACGGGAAGTGGCTTGCAATGGGGGCCGGGGCCCTAAGAGGCTGCCAGGGTAACTCATTGTAAGTTGGATTAATAAGTTATAACATGCACACCTAATACTAACTGAATGAACCTAAAAAGATAAGCATTTTGTTCTCACCCATGCTTTGAGTGCTTTTACAAGCTAGGATGGGAGTAGTGAGATGCATGGTTGCAACCTTGCATTCCGTAGTATGCCTCATCAATATGAGAGGATACTAGTGGCCACATGAAATTAGTATGGACCCATGGGGTTTAGCTAACTGCTAGGTTAACTTGTACATGATAATTGTGATGACACTTTCCTGCTTGCATAGTAGGTTCCTACATGTCATTGTGTGCCTCTAGGATTAGATGTTAGATTTTGTGTTTGGAACCTTTGAGTTAGTATACTTTTAGGATTCCTGGACTTATGGAGATTTGTGCTATGTGATTTTGGATAACCTGTTTTGGGACTTGAGATTATCTCCTTAGCACGGTGGGAGTGGACCACTTAGGTACTACGTGGTCAGGTGGTAGTGTATTTTCTACTCTTATCATTTTGAGATTCATTGAGACATCGTGGCTAATGCATCCTTCATGATGGTGGATATGTATCCTTGTTCATTGATGATTAGCATATGTTAGATGATGTTATCTTATGCTTTTATTTGCATGTTAGATTACCTCTACATATGATGTTGTATTTATTAGGAGTGACATTCCTACTATGTAATATCGATGATCTCTTCGGTGATTTGGAATGTTATCCACAGAGGGATGGCTAGGATCCACGATGGTCTAATGATGCTATTAATGGTTGGGAGGAACTGTGCACTTAGTTTATTATGTTTGATCTTTATGATAGATGTATATGTTTTCTATGATGTTGTATCATGTGTATCATGTGATTATCTCTACTTTGATGTATCATGTTGTAGAATAGGACGAAGTACCTTATTCTATGTATGTATATTCTTTTGAGCTTTTCATACCCTGTGACATGTACAGTGGATGATTGAGTATTTGAAATGTGATGTATAGACATTGGAGTTATCATTATTATTTCATGTGAATGTTTTTCTAGATGGATTCATGTATGTAATTCAACATTAAGGGATCTTAAAGAATGTAATCTATTATGTATGTTATGTTTACTTTCAGATGGACATTACTATTGATTTTGTTATTGTGCATAAGTTATATGTGATGTTTACTTTCATAAAAAAAAAAAAAACAATGCTATTAAACTTAGTGAAATTCTAGGTTAATTCTTTGGATCCCTTGGCGGGGCATTACATTCACCGAGCTTCACTAGGTTAACACTAGATTATCGAGCTGAGTCGACCAGTGAAGGATTTTATTATTTTGATTGTTTCATGGAATTAATGTAGGTGACTGATGTTTTTTTTAGTTATTGTAACTTATATTTGAGTCGACTTGATAAATTTGAAAGGTATATATATAGATATTCAAGTTGTGGAATAGTGTGTGTGTGAAAAAGTGAATGGAAGAGTGAATTTTGATGAAGGATTAAATATCTTGGAGGTGCTACAAAGTTGAATTCGATTAGTAAGGATTTAGAAGAGTAGAAAATAGATCTATAATCAACAAGAGACAAGTTTTCATATCATTCAGGTCATTTCATTATTGCTTTCTTATCTTTGTAACAGTGAATTCAGAATCTCTTTTAAGAGTTGGTTTAATAGCCATTTTGTAAATCCTCTAACAAGGTGATAGTTTAGTTGAATTGTTCTAAAGACCTCTAACCAAGCCACTCCTAAAAGGGTGGTTAAATCCTCTAACAAGGTCATACCTAACAGTGTGTATTGTAACCTTTAATAGGGTTGGCTCCTAACAAGGCTCACTTCAGAAGAGTGAAAATTGGTGACTAGTTACTTGGTGGTTTTTCCCACATTGGGTTTCCACATTAAATCCTGTGTCTCTTGTGTTCGTTTAGTTAATCTTTGCATGCATATTAATAACTTTGAATGCTAGATGAACAGTAACTAACTTATCGAGTAAAAGTATTTCTGCACTATTTACCGAGTATCAATGGTAAATAAGCATTTGAGACATCTAAGGGATTTTTTTTGGACTTGTTTTGTGGTAACTGATTCACCCCTCCCCTCTCAGTTGCTTCATCTATATTTCCAACAAATAGGAGTCCATAGGTCATTAGGATGTCAACTACTAGGATAGTGAATAGGAATTTCTATTCTGGATGCAAAGCTAAGGCTACTTAAGCATCTTTAATCTACCCAAGAAATGGGATTTTCTTTTTTCCATCCATCGAGTAACATCTTACATGCACTTTAGTAAGATTAAGACCTAAGGATTTGGCTATGGAATAAGGCATAACATTATCTGATACACTTGAATCTATTATATGATTACTGAGCTTACATCCATTGATATACAATGAGATATAAAAAGTCTTAAGCTTTTTCCTAGGGGATGTTGCTAAGACTGTAGAATCTTCTAGATTAAACAAACCAGATGTCAAGGTTTCATCTTCTTTCTCAGTCGTTATATTACAATTTGTACCTAATGTGTTTCATTTACACCAGTGTACTAGTCTTGTAAGATCAGAAGGATGTGACTTTAAATAATCAATAGTCAAAATTTGAATTTTTGATTCCTCACAAAATTGAATGAAATCAAAGGATGTTTTATCCTTACCCATTTGCAAAGTAGATGCTCCTTGATCAGCATGCACATTACTCGTTGAAGGACTGGAGTCATTTCTTTGAGTTTGACTAAAGGACTAATTCTTTGGCTTTTGTCCTTGAGGTTGATGGTTGCATAACATTTACTTCTTTTTTATTTAGAATATGACTCATATTCCAAAAATAAATTTCTAGAGCCACCATTCAAATAGGAGTGTTGCTCTGAACAAAGAGTTGCAGTGTTCAGTTCATTAGTAGATAATAACGACATCATGTGGCTAGTTTCTAGACAACTCTTGTTTTCATGATTTGTAGTCAAACGAAGAACACACATAGTTTCTTTTTTTGGCACTGCCTCAATTTGCAACTTGGGTTGTGGTCTTGTAAGCTGTGGAAATTTTCCTTCATTGTTTCTACCCAAATTTTTTTGATAATTCCACTGATAGGGATTATTGAATTTGGGTAACTATTTCCTTATTACTACCAACTCATTTGACAGTTTCTAAATCATCTCCTCAGATGATGTGGTACTATTGGAACTTCCTTTAGTATTAAGTTCTTATTTCCATTTTCCTACAAAAATCAAATTGTCTTCACACTCAGTTGCTTTCTTTTGTGCATCAGCTAGATCTATGGGATGTGGTCTTCTTAGATCATAATTGATATTTGGGGGCATCACATTTATGAAGAAAGTCATCAAATTACCTGTAGTGGGCCTAGCATCAGTTGGAATCCTCCTAATAATCTTATTAAAACTAGCAGTGAAATCCCTCATGCTTATGGTGGATTGTTTTTTAATAGATGCAAGTTGTGTTAGCAAGACATGTTCATTTTCTATAGTTTTAAACCTTGTCTCAAAATTTGTCCTTAGCATGTTCCAATTAGTGATTGAACCATCATCTAAGTGATAAAATTAGTCTAGTGCACTATCAATGAGAGTCTCTACGAATAATCTTACAGAAACATCTTCATGTCCAACCCCTAGGATGTGAGTGGCTCAAAAGAAAGCTTTAATATGTTCATCAGTAGTAACTTTTCCATCACTTGAAAACTTAGGAAAATTCTTCTTGCAACTAGATGGAAGTAGATGATAAGCATTTAATGCTAATGGTCATGTTGTCATGGCCCATGGAGCAGCCATGATTATCTTGGTAGTATATGGTGGGAAATTAACAATTGGAGGAGCAGTAACTCTATGAAGTGCTAATACCTAACAAGTAGAATGAGAAGTGCTAGTGTCCTTGTTCTTAATAGGGGAATGAAACTTGCTTTGGCTTTTTTTTTTCACTTTTTTGCTTTGGAAAATCTAAGATAGGAAAACCAAGCTCTTTAAGCTTATCAATTAAAGGGACTTGCTAACCCTATTCCTCGATACTTCTGAGGAACCTAAAATGTTCTAGGATGCTAGGTTAGGTTTATCTCTGAGTTTCTTGCCTCAATTTTCTTTTTGCTCTTTGGATGTTTCACCTTTGGATATCTCTCTCTAAGGCTTCAACTCTTCTTTCTTCTTCTTCTAATACCTAGCTTGCATTTCTAAAATGTTTTGTGCTCCTCCTATGTCTCCAAAAAAATATGTTAAGGGAATAAACTATGTCTTCTTGGTTGTCTTGAAAACCAAGATTAGATTGGAGCACTAGAATAATTGTTTCATGAGGTAGTACCATTTTTCCTCATGATATAGGCTTTTTAGTCAATCTACTATTTGTCTCCCCCACAGAGTCGCCAAAAATATGTTGGTAAATAGATTTGTCCTTTTGATTTTTACCCTTAAATTCCTAGAATTGAAACAATATCTGATTACAAATAGTTTAAAAGCCACTTGCAGATGAAGGGGCTTTCCTCTGAATTGATTGGTACAACTCCTTATAATTGATTTTTAGTGAATTATGTTTTGTTCCTAAAACTAATTTAGGGTGTGTCCTTAACCTGAGAACAATAAAGGTATAACCAAGATAGACCTAAATAGAATCTAACTTAGGTAAATATAAGTTTTTAAACACCCAAATGGTTTTATGCACTCACACATCTTATAAATTCATAAAACTTATCTGAAAACTAATGAATACTAAACTAAGAAAGTTTGACTTTGAGCCTTCAGTAATAGATTGAGAACACTAAAGTATTTATATTTGAATGAGCAATAGCATTACTTATTATGCTCATTTTTTGCCTCAAAATAAGGGAACTAAAACTCTATTTCTTCCTTGTCTCAATTCAAATCAAAAGAGAAAAAAAAAATGTAAACTTAACTATATCATTTATTGGAACAAAAAATAATTGATATAAAATACCCTTCAATTGTCTCTAAAACAACAAGTACTTCACATCAAAAAAATTATCGACCTTTTATTAATTATTCAACTTCATACATATAGAGTTCAAGAGATGACCATTACAATAGAAGCTTAACTAGTTCATCTTCTGAAAATGACAAATGGCAAGATGTTAGTTTGTCGTATTACAAAAATTGCAAAAAAATCCAAAAAAAAATAAAAAGGGGGCATAATTTGAATCACTTGGACTTCTTCCCCTTTTAATTTTTTGCCCTATATGCCTTAGTAGCAACTATAATTGCAATCGATTCTTCATGATTAGGGACATGTCTATTAGTGAATCTCAAAAGCTATTTTGAATGTTCCCTTGCCAGCTCTTTCACAACACTCAGCTGATTTAGTAGTTCCTTCATAGCCATGATATGCATCCACTAATTGTCTACAACTCTATCACTCTATTTTGACTACTAGAAGCCACTCTAGATAGATTATCCAAAAAATGTGGAGAAGTTACTTTTCATTAGTTCTAGTCCAAGAAGAGCCTTTCTTTGACCACTAGTTTGTGAATCGGTGTGTAGCCCTCTCATGAGCTCAAATCCTTTACCTTGAGTCTTCTTCGCTATATCCTCTTTTTCTTTGAGTCCTTTCTCAGGTTTTCAATAATTTCTAACTTATACTATATGCTCTGAAGCCACTCAAATAGAGGTTCATTCCCTTTCTTTAATATTTTTGCTTCAACTACTTCTTTTTCTTTCGTCTAGATGATCACTTTAAAGAGAGAGATGCATTCATCACATTTTCCCCTTTCTCCCACCAGAGTATTGCTATTAGATATAATATTATCCTTTTCTATTTATAATCAGAGGATAACATTTTTGATTTGATCTATGAGAGAAAATCCTTCTAATTTGAGTTTCTCAATCCACTCTTTCCCAAACTGGTTGAAGTGCCTATCTTCTTGAAGTTGAGAAATGAGAGATTGCACTTCTACAGTAGTAGGATTCTTAGTCATAGGCACACCAGTGATAGTTGCTAGTGGAATGACTAGTTTCTTGATAAACTTATTCATCTCTTCTATCTTGGCCTTCATTTTGATCTTTGAGAATTTGAGGCTTTCCAATTGTACTTCTATCACTTCATTACTTTATCTCCATAAGCCAAATTTAGTATCATGTATGGCTTCTCCAACATTGATTGAACGTAGAGTAAAATCATCAGGCATCATATCCTCAATTCTCCCTCCTTTTCTTGGATTGGCTATTTCCATGGTCAAGTGCCCTATTTTTGGATCATGTCCAAGTATTGAAAGAGTCTTTTGCTTCTTGACTTTTGTCAATGTAGTCCTGGAATGAGCTACAATACATACAATGTCTTTTGTAGGGACACTCTCATATTTTCTCTTCCTCTTGCTTTCTAAGGTATTCCCCAACCAAGAATCTATACCTATTACCTTTGAAGTTGTCCCAAGTGACTCTATGCTAAACATTTTCTTTTTAGCTAGAGTTACTACCATTATAGCTGAAGAGAAGGGAATAATAAAGCAAGAACATTTGAGTTCCTAACCATTAACCTTTCCTAACTCAATAATCAATTACTTTACTTCTAGTCATTCTCATTTTCTAATGATTAAATAATCAAAGTGGAAATATTCCATTTTAAATAAACAAGACATAACTCCAATTAACAAAATTAATTTAAACCTAAACAATAAAAAGAAAACATTAATCCTAAACTAATATTAAATATATAAAAACATTTCCTAACTTGTAATCACCATGACTAAAATATGATTAATGTTGATTAACTAGTTTCTAAACCATAAAATAAAATATTACTTTTCAAAAATAACATTTAATATATTAAATTCCATTAACTAAAATAATTAAGACTTAACTAACACACAGACTTATCACTTATATATTTAATACAAAAATCTTAAATTACACTATATTAATACTAATTAATTATATACTATCAATCACATTACTAACATTTACTTTTTTACTAAATTACTATACTAATACTAAATACATAAATCTATTCCCCCACACATTAAAATATTAATTAGAAATTAATTAAAACTAACTGTTAGTAACTAACCATCCCTAGCTAACCATTCCTAACTAACCCTTACTTAAACTTTATGGGACATGATCAGCTCTTGAAATGTATACCAAAGAGGCTACTTGTCCCCTTCACCCACGTGCTAAGCAAGCCTTCAAAAAGTTAGTGCTAGAAATGGGTGAAGGAAAAGGTACAAGAAAAAAGAGTTGCATTTTTTATTTTTATTTTTATAAATTTAAAACTATCTTATCACATTCACATCATGGAGCCCCTCCCAATTCAACTTGTCATCCTGATGGGAATTGGTGTACCTTTATTCCATGTAGCCCTATTTTCATTAAGACCATCAAGATAACAAAGATGCCAATTGATTGGGCAATGATTCTTATTGAGAACTTGAATGAGCAGATGGTGATGGTTAAGAATAACCATAACTTCTATATGACACCTTATTTGGTGTACCTCCTACCAGCAAGAGCCATAGACTATCTAGCATTGTTCAAAAAGGGAAGTATGCAAGATGAGAATGCATAGCCATATATAGCTAACTCTAGTTGGTGGAGAAAAAGATTCCAGAGAACAAAAAGGAATATAGGATACTGCATGATGCTTTTATTTTCATGATTATCTAATTCATTGAAAGGGATTATGTGAAGAGGATGTCACATGAGGTAGCGTCCAAGATTTTAGAAGTTGGCACTTATGACATCCAATTTAAGACATTCACTTATTTGAAGGTAGCTAGTACCACTATCAATCCCAAGAAGCTCCCTAGGTGTCCAAGTGATATACTTATATTATTGGAGATTGCTTGATAACTCTTGCCTACATATGATAGAGTAAAGAAGCAACATAAGAGAACCTAGGTGTGGCCCATTACTATAGGACCATTTAGTGTGGTACAGAGATAGGATATCCCATCTTTTGAGTCTAAGTAGGATCAATATCTCTTTGATGAATATAAATCTCCTCCTTGTTATTTTGATAACATCAAAAGAGTGTAGTACTTAGTAGACAAGACATTTCAACATGAAGATGCAATTCATGATCACTGGATGAATGCAGTAGATGACTATGATATCTATATAATAGATTGTTGTAGGATGACTATCTATCTGGCAAGTAGTGCTTTGAAGATAAAGGTTACTTTGGAGGTAGTACAACAAGATATTGAATATTTCCTTGATCTATTGTCTAACAGAGATAAGATTTATGATCGACACATCATGAACACTAGGATTAATAAGGAAGAAAAATCAAATATTAATCATAGATCTAGTCATGTCATTGAATCAAATAAGGATAGGATTAAGATACCTTTCAAACTCAATCAAATTCCTCAAGCATTAGTCTTCCATGCTATAGCCTACCCATCAAAATGTAGAGGAGCTAAGGTAACAGTGCCCACTTTTTTAGCTCACTCCTGAATGAGGCTGAAAATGATGCACCAACTCTAGATAGAGAAGTTAGATATTATAGGGCTCAGTAGGGTAAAGGTAAGAGGAAGAGAACTTCTCCCCTACAAGTTGGGCTAGAAGAGAAACCAATTCAATAACTACCACAACAAGGGGAAGATAATGTAGAAGGGTCAAAGAATGTGGAAGCTATGTAGTCCTAGAATAATCCTCAAGTGCCACCGAATGAATAAAGGGAAGGAAGAACTGAAGAAAAAGTACAAGAATTGTCTCTTCCTACTCAAGAGGTACAAGTTACCCCATGGGCTCCTTAGAGAAGAAGGATCAAAACTAAAATAAAGAGGAGAAAAAAGGTGATTAGGAGAGTTATTCATTTTCCATCAGTACTGGAGGTTATCTTAAAAGGAGAGGAAGAAGAGGATGATGAGGAAATGAAGATAACATTTCTTTGAATTGAAGGACTTCTCTTATTAGAGCAATAGAGTTAGAATGGAGGAGAAGCTCCACTATTACACCACCATCCATTTCTATGCTCCCTATTTAGTCTACAACTTCTGAGGATGAGATGTAGTAGTGGATTGATGAGTAGGAAGGTGAAGGAACTGATGTCATCTAGATGTCATATTTAGATTTTATGTTGATAGGCACTAAATTGGTAGGAGATAAGGGATACTCTAACTAATCAACCTCAACAGGAGGATTTGACTCAATTTTCATCATAGTCACAAGGAATCAAAGTAGCTCCATCACTGCCAAATAAAGTTACATTTTGCATGGATAAAGGTTCAATTACTCCTCTCCCTTTGAGAAATGGAGAGGTGAAAATCCAAGTAGAATAGGAAGAAAAGCCAAAATAATACCTTTTGACAAAGTGTTAGAGGAAAGGAAAATATTTCAACACCCTCAATAGACTTCCCAAGACATGGAGGTGAGAAATATGGATGTTATAGATATAGAGACTCATGATGTGGATCTCTCACAAAAGGAGGAGACTCTATAGAGGAGTTCTAAGGGGAAGAGCATAGTTTAAAAAACTCCTTTGTTATCAAAAGGAATATCTCTAATGGAATATATTTTGAGATGGTTGAGAAAGAAGGTGATTAGAAACAAAAGACAATAATTTTATTTAGAAGAAGAAGGAATGAAGAATTAATTGAAGTTCTCACAAAAAAATGAGTCACCACCAAAAGATGTGCAAGCAATGGCCTTTATTATGAATGATCAAAATTAGGATTTATTTTCTCATGTTTCTATCTCTATTATGCATGTAGATCTTGAGGAATTGACTCGAAAAGATTATTAGATCAAGGAGGTTGTGCTTGGGAGACCTACATTAAACACTGCCAAGTTATTGGTGACAATTGAAATTAAAGAAGTGTTTAGGCACTTAGGATAGGATGAGACAAAATTGATGACACTCTAGAAGTAGAATGAGATCCTAAAAGGATATTTAAACAAAGTTGTTGATCCATTAGATCTTGATAATCCTAAGGAAACTTTGAATGTAGCACTTGAGAAGAGGGATAAAGAGATCGTGTAGTTAGATCCAATTTCGAAAACTTGTCAACAATGGTGAGAAAATTTTGAAGAAAATGGTGTGAAAATTATATAGGGAGATCTTAAATTGCTACACCACATGCAAGATAATGCAGATAATCTAGTGGCCATTTTGAACAAGGATTTTAGTTTAATGGATGAAGTTCATACTTGGGGCAATGACCTGCAAGCACTATAGTTGATCAAGAGTTAGAGGTATCAAATGTTAATGGATGTATATATGGCAGAAGAGTTAGTTAAAACTGATGATTTGATAGAGAATATTGCAAGTGCCAATGAAGTAAAGGAAACATTATACATGAATATTCATAAGCTCAAGGATCAAACCCAAGAGAAAATTTTGGAGGTAGATAAATATTATAGTGACACATGCCTAGATATTTTTAAAGATGATTCATGGGAAAATTTGATGACTGTGGAAGTAGTTGTTGAACACTTTTGAAAGATTTTTGAAGAATCTTGTAATGATGATGATATGGGACAAGCATTTAGAATTGAAGAAGCATTACTATATTTGGATGTGAAATTTGGAAATTTTATAGAGCCTCGTATCAAGGAGGGAAATTATAAGTAGAAAGTAAAGGAAAAATGTGAAGCTTTAGAATTCCAGATGTATCTCAAGTCACTAAAATTATTGAAAAATTCAAGAGAAAAACCTAGATATAGCTCTGGTATAAAGGGAAACAAAACCCAAAAGCTAGAATATCAGTTTTGACACATGCTGAAGTTTTACATTTTTTGAATCTACTTTTGAGGTGCATTAGTGTGCTTAGGTGTGAAGGTACACTAGGTGCACTACTTTGGACATGCAATTTTTCATAGGTGCATCAATTTTTTTTGAAGAAGTTAGAGGTGCCTTGATAGCTAATTCCTAGTTCTAAATTTAGAACTTTCCATACATAAGGAATGCATTCTAATGGTAGTTTAATTTGTAAAACCACCGTGTGAAGATGGAGCTTCTGTTTGGGCACTTCCAAACACTCCTACATCATGTAAGAGATTTATTCTTCTTATTTTTTCATGCTTTATTTTTTTTAATATATGTAAAGGCTCATGCATCCTTTTAACGGTATAAATATGGATGGAGTCCTACTATGCACTAGTTAGAGAGTCAGTTTGTACATAAATAGATTTGATTTATTAGTTTAGAAGCATATGTTTCTGTAAAGATGTCTCACACTCTCAATACAAATTAAGGAGAATATTTGCTATAAATTCATAATTCAATATGTATTCTAGGCCATTACTTTGATGCAATAATTTATGCTTTTGGTGCCCACATTTGGAGTGTAGTGATTCTTGCCTAACTATGTTATATTTTGTGAATGTATGTTCATGGAATGTAATTGATCCAATAGTATTATTGCATTATTTTGATTGTATGATCTTTTCATTTTTGTGTTTGCTATAGGTTTACAAATTCTTTTGACATACTTAGTTTGAGAAGAGATCATCTATATTGTTCATGCATATCTTTTTGTCTCACATGAGCGTACCTTCTATGGCCTTTTAATCTGATGAAAAGCGAAACATCTTATGATTACTATATTCCTTTCAATGATTGCATTAGTGGAATTAAGGAAGCATTTCTCCTATTTTTATTGGTTACCTATTATTCTCTTCAAGTACTCAAATCATAGACATGTTTTTTTTTTAGATTATGTCTATTAGGGATTTACTTTTCAAGTCATTTACTTAAACTTCTTATTACCTTATCTTTGTTATTTTCTTTAGTAACCCATGGTTAAATTAGGAATTTATATAATTGGATTGTTAGATTGTATTCATTAAAAAATAGAAAAATAGAAAAATATATTTCTTTTTGTATGTTTTATTATTTTGAGATAGCAAGAAGATTCTACATCTTATTCAAATTTCTTGAACTAGAGAAGGCCTCCCTATGAACAAATACATTTATCTCCAACTAAGTGAATTCTAGTAGGTTGCAAGATTATCGAGAACCTTGGAGTTGATCCTAGATCAACTTTTTAAGAGAGGAGTTTGAAAGGATTCCTACCATTAAGCATCATGTAAAATGAAATCTCAAAAAAAGTGGTGCTAGAGGGAGGGGACCTTAACATTTTGAATAGAAGAAAAAAACTTGAAATTTCTAAATTCTATATTTTTTACAAGTTTAGAAATTTTTCTGAGCTTCAGAGCTTCCAAGGTTTGCAAGTGTGCTAGCATCTATGGTGCACCTTATTTTTGAGAAAATGTACTTTTGTAGGTGCACTTTTTCTACATTTGATGCAAACTATTAGATCCTAATCCATCATCCTTATTTTAGTGAGCTTTAAGATCTTCACCAATTGCACATGAATTCCTCAAACTTATCCATTTTTGTAAGCCCCATAGTGACAAAGGATTACCTTGAATTCTACCACTTCCATTCAGCATTTTGTCATCTTCTTTAGATTTGCCTCCACAAAAACCACCCATTATTCCACCAAATCCTCCAATGGCCCTTTTCACAAATATTGTAGAGTCGTTAATCAACCTGACAGGTGTACTCAGTGATCTTCTTAAGAATCATGAGAAGTTTTTCCCAAGGCTTATCTATGGAGAGACACGAAGTGTTGAAGATCACATCAAGGTATTCAAGGAAATTTGCAACTGAAAGTAGATTTCTAATGAGAATGTGGTTATTTTCTTTTTCCCCTACTCTTTAGGGGAAGTTGCCTTTAATTGGTATGTTAACCTACCACCTAAATTTATTGGAGACTCAGATACTGTTGAGAAAAAACTGTTGGAATAATTCAAAACATTCATCGAACTAGTTGTAATACATCAATCAAAAGGGATCTAACTATCAATAAAAAGGGATCCAACTAAGATCATTTCACACTTCAACCATCACTTTCATATGGAAAAATGCAATCTAGAAATTCCATGTACTATAGCAACTAAAGCTTCTATTTAGATTTATCTAAATGCTATAGACCATCTTATTGCTATTTTTCTAAGAAGACTTCCTACTGTAGAACCAGAATCAGTATGCAAAGAACATTAACAAATGAAGTAAACATTCACAAACCAAAAAACTAAATTAACATATATTCTTAGACAAAGGAAGAAAACAAGAAGTGCAAACCTCACAAGAAAAAGCACTCCATGCTTTCTTGATTCTGTAGATGTGTCCTTTTGCTGTGGATTTATGCTCAAGATGCTCAAAAGCTACTTCAATGGAGATGGGTAATGGCAAATTGGTAGCTTTGTGAGCTCTCAATTTGGCATTATAAGGGTATGGTTGATGGCTTTGGTTCTCAAAATAGCATGGTAACTTTAGCTCAAAGATTGTTGATGAAATGGCTTGGGATGGGATTCAATTTATAGGCTAAGGGGTAGAGGGATGGAGGGCTTAGATGCAAGGATGGATGAAGGCTTAAGGAGGGCTAAGATGCACTCAAAGGGGAGCACATGGATTGTGCTTGTTTAGCACCAATGGGAAGGTGACACTTGTCACAAGGAGGATGAGTGTGAGAGG
The DNA here is from genome assembly GCA_028749045.1 of Cupressus sempervirens. Taxonomy (NCBI): domain Eukaryota; kingdom Viridiplantae; phylum Streptophyta; class Pinopsida; order Cupressales; family Cupressaceae; genus Cupressus; species Cupressus sempervirens. The sequence goes on along the minus strand of CM053790.1, from coordinate 206,716,056 downwards.
GTAGGGTTAAGGGTTGGTTAAGGGCATGATGAGTGGGGTTGAGTATGTAAGAGGGATGTAAGAGGAATGAGTGTGGAAGAGGGAAGAGTGTGGAAGATGGGTGTAAGAGTCATGAGTGGGCTTGTAAGAGTCTTTATGTTTTGTAAGAGCACTCATGACTTAGTGGTTGGGTTTTTTTGAGGGGAGACTTTGGTTTGGATTAGGAAAGTCTTAAACTTGTTTAAGGAATGTGACAACATTAGGGGGTGGATTAGGCTTGGGTTTAGGATTAAATTAGAGATATTAGAGATGTGCAAGTGGATGGCATTAATGAGGGTGGGTGAGTTAGTGGCTAAGCTTGGTTAGTATGGGTGGATGGGGTGGATTAGGCTAAATGGAGGATTAGAGATAGGTTAGGGGTTTTTGAATTTGAGGATTTCATTTATCAAATAGATTTATTTAATAAATGGGGATTTTTAGAATTAGATAGAAGAATAGGATTTAATTGATAAATAATAGATTATTTGATTTATCAATTAGGACTATAGATGATTAAATAAATTAATCAACTAGGGGATGACAAAGGATTAATTAAATAGAAATTTAATTAATAATGCCTTTTTAGATAACTAAATAGGATTACTAAAATAGTGTAATCAAATTTAGGTGTCTACACCTACAACAACTATTAACACATTAGACAAATTCTTCATAGAAGTGATTACCTTCACTACAAAAGCCAATCCTAATGGAGGAGGATTGATGCTTCCAACTCAACTTATTATAGTGATGCCAACATGGAGCACCTATGATGCCTAGCCAATTCCTACCTATGAATCTAGTTCCATTAGAGTAGGCACTTTCTCCACAAAAATTGATTTCAAATTATTCAAGATACAAACCTCCAAAAGATTCATTCTTTGAATAAAAGGTAGTAGCTTATGCTAAGGTAGATAATAGTGTTGCGTCTAAGTTTGATAAAATAAAGAAGACCATGTCACAAATTAACAATGAGATAACTCACTTAAGGTTGTCACAAGGTCAAAACAATAATTTTAAGAGAAAAAATGTTGGTCCTTATAGAAACAACAACTATGGCCATAACTACAATAAATTTTTTAGTGGAAATAACAATCTAGGAAACAAAAATGCAGGAAACAATTTCAATCCTTCTGATCATAATAATGGCTTCCAAAGATAGAATCAACCATAAAATACTCATCAGATAATGGAAGTATTCATGTAGATAAAAAAACAATAATGTTTATTATGTGGACATTAATTAGTATAAGGATGGTTACAATGCATCTAACAATGATGGTTCATATTATGAAGGAAATCAAGACATGACTCAAAATTCACAAGCAAATGATAATATGCCTCTTATGCAATTTCAAGAAATGTTCCTAGAATCTTATGATTTTGCACAAGTGGAACAACTAGCCAACAAAGAATTCTCTGTTCCATTTAGTTAGGAACTAGACATTTAGCCTAAATAGATTTTTTTTTCACAATGACAATGGAAATACTTACAATCAGTGAAGTAGAAAAGAGCCTATGACAGACAAGATTCCTCTAGCATTACAACCAACTCCTCTTGATTTGAGAGTGTGTAATAATTGAGTACAAATTAGGCCCCCATATGGAGAAAAACAAGATTATAATCAATGAAATATGCCAACAATCTTGAAAAATCCCACTTTGTCTACTGAAAAGTATAGTGCAGTGGACGATTTGCAAAGAATGAAAGCCAACATGTGCATGTTTTACATGCTATAAAACTTCTCTCATCAATGAGAGGCATTGATGAAGACTCTTGATCATACAAAGGCACCCCATAATACAATTATTGTTCCTCAAAATAGTATCTCAAGAATTCAATGGTTCAAAGATGATGCCAACTATGTCTAAAGACAAGGCTGAGGTGCCCCCATTTCTTGTCAGCATTAGGATATATGAGAATAATATTCATAATTGCCTAATTAATTTAGGAGCCTATTGGAATGTTATTCCACTATTGATAGCATGAAGGTTCAGAGTCACTCCTCAATCTTCTAATCATAAAGTGATACAGTTGGATAAAATAGAGGTGAAAGTCATTGGTGTGTTGAAAGATGTTTATATACAATTAACAATTGACCCCCAGATTCATGACATCATTGATATACATGTGGTTGATATTCCTAAAACATATAGACTACTACTAAGTAGAGAATTAGAAAAAAATGCCTAAGAGGATGGTTTTCTATGGATTTTACTCAATTATGATTACCATGGAAAGGGTTGAGTAATCAAATCAAGATAGACGCAGAGCCAAAGTTAATGCAATGATTATAGAATATAAATCTCCTAATGAGTTTGTATTCTTAAAATGAAATTTGATCTCTCACAAATTTATGAATTTTGATACAACTTCAATGAAAATATTAGATGATTATAATAAAAAATCTAGGACTCAAAATGATAAGATAGTTCATAGACAACATGGTAGCTATAGGAGAAGAAGTTGACCCTAGTATACTATTTCTCCTATGATTTTTTCAGTTGTATAAAGTTAGCCATTCAAATTTCAAATGTTCATTTTTCTAAGAATTAGTCACTAAGGATAAAATGCCCCGCCAAGGGATCCAAAGAATTTTACTAAGTTTGCCAAACAATTTTTTTTTTTTTTTTTTTAAACATGAAAGATAAAACCATTCATAACATTTGCAGCAGCAATAGCAACAATTCAAATGAAAATAAACATAACATATATACATAACAGGCTACATTCTTTAAAGATCCCTTAACGTTGTATCACATCTAAATTAACTATTCATCTAACATCCCATCCTTATGAAATAACAATGATACATCCAATGTACTTAAATAGTATACAAGTGTCCTTTTGTAATTATATTTTAGTTTAGCTCAATCATCCAATGTACATATCATAGGGTATGAAAAGCTTAAAAGAATAAATATTCAAGTAAATAAAGTACATCATCATCATCTAATATTAATCCATGATGCAATAATATAAATGAAACCACATATCATACATGATATATCATCACAAAAGATAACCATATATCACAAACATAAATAACTAAGTGCATGGTTCCTCCCAACCGTAAATAGCATCATTAGACCATCGTGGATCCTAGCCATCCCTCCGTGCGTAACATTCCAAAGCACTGAAGAGATCATCGGTATTAACATAGTAGGAATGTCACTCCTAAAACATCCTACTAACATGCAAAGTAAAACATAATAAATCATCAATTAACATATGCAAGTAAAGAAAATCATCAATATAAGAAACATGCCAGTAAATACATCCATCATAAGGTATATTATCTATCATAATGTTCCAAGAACATAATGAAGAATAAATACCAACCAAGGATACTCCAGACACGGTGTCTCAGACGGATCTCAAATGATAAGAGTGAAAATACACTACCACCCGACCGCGTGGAACCTAAGTGGTCCACTGCCACCATGCTGAGGAGATAATCTCAAGTCCCAAATAGGCTATCCATAACGCATAGCACAAATCTTTATAGTCCAGGAATCTTAAAATTATACTAACTCAAAGGTTCCAATCACACACGAAATCGACATTTAATTCCCAGAGGCACACAAATACATGGAAGAAACCTACTCTGCAAGCGGCAAAGTGTCATCGCAATTATCGCGTACAAGTTACCCTGGTAGTTAGCTAAACTCCATGGGTCCATACTGATCTCATGCAACCACTAGTATCCTCTCATACTGATGAGGCATACTACGAAATGCTCAATCGCAACCATGCATTCTCACTACTCCCATCCTAGCCTGTACAAGCACTCAAGGCATGGGTGAGAACATCAAAACAATTATCTTTTTAGCTTCATTTAATCTCCATTTAGTGTGTAAATGTTATCACTTATTAACCAAACTTATAATGAGTTACCCTGGTAGTCACTTAGGGCCCTGGCCCCCATTTCAAGCCATTTCCTGAAACAACAAGTAGATTACCTACCGTGAGCTCATGGAATCATAAATCTCAAAATGATAAAAGATAATTCATAATAAAATCATCAAATATGCATAAAAGCATCAAATATACATAATAAGAATAATCAAATCTCCAAGATAGGAATCATCAAATCTCCATGAGCATTTGAAAAAGCATCCATAGAAAATCATGACCACAATAGTTCTCTATTGCCAACTAAAGGCATCACTGATAATCATAAGTATCAATTGGTTCTCAATAAAAAAAATATATCTCAAGATAAATGGTTCTCAACAAGCAACCAAGAATATCTCAAAATCATACTGATCAAAGACTCCAAAATGGTTGAGTCAAACATGTCACAACATGACATCATCAAGAAATAAATCCATATTTTAGACCCATCATGGCGACTAGAAAATAATCCAAGGATAACTAATCGATGACTCAAAAATGATTAGCTCAAGTGTCTCATACACATACCTCTCAGCTTCACATATGAAGACTGATGAACAATAACAATCAGTAAATAAAAACATTTCATAGATCATATGATCACATTACCATAGTTTGGCTTATAAAGATCAAGACCAAATAAGATCAACATGCCATCATATCTCATAACCCCCGAGCCTCTGGTAACATCCTAGGACTGGTCAACACTAGTCAACCCAAAACTCAAAACAAGAAGCATATAGAATACACGATGCAAACACATGTTTTGGTTTACTAAATTCACATAGTTGAATAATGTGTAGGGGTTTTCATTTTTCTGTTTGCAAGTATACTTTCAAGTGTATAAAGTTATCATTTGACCTACAAGTCAACTCATTTGTTCCTCGATAGCATTATTCTAAGAATAACTTAAGGATAATTAGTTACTCATTAAACTGATCATCACTGACCTTTAATTAAATTGTTTTCTTTATTTAACTAAAATCCATATTCTAATTGATTAACTCTCCTTCATAAATCAAGGATCATTATTCATTTATAAAAGAAACAATTATCAAACTAAGAAGAATTATAACATTATTAAAATGATCAATTAAATCAAATAATTAACATAGGTACACCATCCATGACCTATTAACATCTAATAGTTTCCAATTCAATAATACTAAGTCTCACCATTAAAACATCTAAGGTCATCATTCAAGTCATAAGAATAAGACCTATCAACTTGATATCAATATTTCTACAATCTTATTAAAAGAATTATATCAATTAAATCTTCATTACTTAACTTAATTGTTAATTAAATCTAATTAACTCTTATTGATTTATTTAATTAATAATTACATAATCATAGCAACGTTCCAATTAATATCAGTTGACTAATAACTAACTATAATTTTGTAAGTTAAAAGTCATCTATAATTTAGTACACAAATATTCATATTCATAGTTCAATAATAATAACTTGTTAATATTAAATAACAAGCTATATTGGAAATTTTATTAATAAATCTATAATGACCACATTCGTCATTCTTTCAAAGAATACCAACATTCCCTTAACAAATCCGTATTATCATTAATCTTTTCAAATAAGACTCTATCGCACAACTTAATTATTAATATCATAGTTATAATATCAACTCAATGAATATCAATTGATTAAAAATCAATTATAATCCAACTCCAAAAATTATTATCTTTTACCAAACTCCAATCAATAAATAATCTCCACTAGATTAACTCTAATCAAATTTGTTGATATCTATTTAACCCATTATTTATTAATAGTTTGCTAGTCCTTACAAACATTAATAAAAAATAAACTCCTCAAACTATACATACTCGATCTATAGAATCCTTCCATAACTCATTAGTTCATATTTGGCTAACTCTTAACTCCATTAAGGTATTAAAACGTATTAACCAATAACATAATAATTCAGTCTTAATATCATTCAGAGTTTCTAAATTTAAATCAACATAATATAAATTATCATCTTACGATTATTTAATCAATATTGAAATAAACCATTAGACTCCATTTTCTAATTGTTCTAATAATATTTTGTCTATATAAAGATCCCTATGACAAACAAATAAGACTCATTGTAGATTTTAACATGAATAATCTCCAAATTCTTAACAGTATCATCTTCATTAAAAAAATCTAAAATTGTTTAATATATATTAATTAGTATTCAATATACATTATAAAAATTCCACTATATAAACTATATTAAAATCTCTTTTCTTTTAATTTTCTCTCATCTATTTACTTAGATTGACTAATAATTAATTACACTTCTTCTACTATTAATTAATCTTAATTAAATTTGATTTAATTAGATTAGATAATAAACCATATAAAACTAATGCATATTAATAAAATTCTAATAAGGGAAGATTGCAATAATATCTTAATTCATTTCATGCTTTGATATATTATTTTTGTGAAGTTTAAGCATAAAAAACCCTTGGTTATGGGAAATGGAGAAATATTTGTCCTTGAATAAAATAGTCTCAGTACGATGGCCATATCTTCCTAATGAAATGTTGGATCGAGCTGAAATTGAAACATGTTGGAGAGGGCCAAGTTTTGCCAATTTTGACTGGAGTGATCGAATAAATTTGATCACAATAAAAAGTTATGAATGACTGAGTTCTGATCTATCCAAGGGGCAGCGACAGGACAATTTGTGATGAATTAAGAATTTTCTATTAAAATAATTGTTCTCTAAATTTAACCATAAAAGGATTTTTTCATATGCATCTAAAAATATAATTGATAGAAAAATTACATCTAATCATTTGAATTTACACCATAAAATTTCTATTTTAATTCTAAATCTTGTCTTTCTAATTTAATATAAATTTGAACCCAATTAAAATCTAATTTCTTTCTCATTTGGAACTAGAGTTTTTCTATTATTTTTTTTTCATCCAAATAAAATATCTAGATTTTAATTTCAAATACAGAGAGTATTCAGACACATAAAAGAGATATGATGAAGACAGGAAGAGAAAGAGTGCAAAGGGAATATGAGAATATCACGAGTGCACCTGGACACTGATGCTAATTTTCCATGTCGCAGAAGTCCATAGAAAATCCCTTCCTTCTCCATCATTCGCAATTCTTCCAAAAATCCAAGCCGATCGAGTCCTCCAAGTGATTAGAAGAGTTCTAAGGAGCATAAAAGCAAGTAGAAAATATATGAGCATATGAATCTTCTCCCATGCATGTAAGCTTTGAAGCTTCTATTTTTTTGCTTGTAGCTCCTGGCTTCCATTAACCTTGTAGCTTCCATTAAGCTTTTCATTTAAGCTTCTATGAATGCTTGAATATCAAGAGCTCTCAAGAAACTTATGGATTGCTTCTTGAAACTACTGAAAGGTGTCACCAACTAAGCATGAGTCTTTTCCAATTTTTTTTTGATGAGTCATAGAATTGTAGACACCTTGTGCTTAATTGATGCACTAACCCCCGTGTTGATGACACATGTTAGTTCCCATGCAAGCTTATAACACCAATTTCCTTTTTAAATAATCTCTATTTAAATTTTATAACTTTCATTTTAATTTTTATAACTTTTATTATTAATATTTTATTTATTACTTTATTATTATTTTATAATTATTATTAATTTTAACTTCTAGTTTTCTTTTATTTAATTTTTTTTTCCAATAATTCACATTTAATTAATTACAATCAAAATATCAAAAATCATGATATTTTATTAATTTTTTCAAATAAATAATTTATTAATTAAATCTATTTATTAAGACTTAATTAATGAAAAATTCACCATAGTCCTCCAAGATAAAATATGAAAACTCATCATAGAACAAATCATACAAAATAAATCTAAAGGGTTAAAAATCATGAAATATCTCATCCGACACATTCGGTGGGTATTCAACTCAGATACTTGTCCTAATTTTTCAATTAGGACAAATGGGTCAAAGGTTTGGGATTCGGACTTGAGAATTTATCTCCCCTCTCTTATCATTGAGATAATGTGATAGGGTACGCTCATCTTGGAAATTCAAGGAGGTCGATACCCAGTACCTGCAACCTGCATAAAAACCATGCATGTACAAACACAATATATACTAAACTAAACAGACAATGGTAGGAAGTGGTGCATCATGTAGATCTCGACTAGCAAGTGACTACGACTCTTTTCTTTAACCACATCAGACATGCCATACAAAAGAAAAAATGCAAGACAAATATGCACACCATACACATGCAAGTATGAAGTAAGTATCCATAAGAAAGCACATATGAAAATAAATAATCTTAATAATCATCATTAATAATTGAAAGCAATGTAATAATCATCATCAATAATTGTGAACACTAAAAATAATCATCATACATACATGAAATGTAGAGTCTAAGTAATCTCATCTCATAATAAACTGAATCCATAGCACAATATCTGATAATCTCAAAAGAATGCTGCTAATCAACAAAATAAAACTAGTTCTAAAAGAGTTCAGCAACGATAACAAAATGTGAACCAGGGGCAGGCACTACATCCACCCCCCTTGGGATTAGGCTTACTCGTGGAAGCCCATAGGAATAAAAAACTAAGATACTCACTATGTCGGTCCCATTGAACCCTTTCCCTCTGTAGAGAAACATGTTTCCATTGAGGATATTACAACACCCTTAGAGCAATATGATTCTGGTTTAATGGTAAACCAAAAACCATATCGATCCAACATTCATTCTTTTAACAACTACTAAAATAGATCCCTTAATTTATTCTAAACAAGAGCAACTTAATGATTACAAAGATAAATAGAGGTTTACTACCTTACAACATAGATAAAAGATACATGTTTTGCAGTTAGATTGAGTTTCAATTTTTGGTTTTGCCTTCGTTTAGATTTTCAGTAAAAAATTTAGTTTTCAAAACTAAGTGTTGAAATATAAAAAAAATATGCAAGTAATAGTTTTAAGTTCTATTTTAGTTCACCTAGTTTCGAGTTTTCAGTTTGAAAAAGATACACATGATAGTTTTAAGTTTTCGTTTTATTCAACTAGTTAATAACTAGTAGCATTCCAATATACCCAGAGCTTCCAATGTTGAAACTCGAGCTCTGATACCAAATGTAATGCCCCGCCAAGGGATTCAAAGAATTTTACTAAGTTTTTCAAACAAATTTTTTTTTTGAAAGATAAAACCATTCATAACATTTGCGAAAGCAATAGCAACAATTCAAATGAAAATAAATATAACATATATACATAAGAGGCTACATTCTTTAAAGATCCCTTAACGTTGTATCACATCTAAATTAACTATTCATCTAACATCGCATCCTTATGAAATAACAACGATACATCCAATGTACTTAAATAATATACAAGTGTCCTTTTGTAATTATATTTTAGTTTAGCTCTATCATCCACTATACATATCACAAGGTATGAAAAGCTTAAAAGAATAAACATCCAAGTAAATAAAGTATATCATCATCATCTAATATTAATCCATGATGCAATAACATAAATGAAACTACATATCATACATGATACATCATCACAAAAGATATAAACATCTATCACAAAAGATAATCATATATCACGAACATAAATAACTAAGTGCACAGTTCCTCGCAACCATAAATAGCATCATTAGACCATCGTGGATCCTAACCATCCCTCCGTGTGTAACATTCCAAAGCACCGAAGAGATCATCGGTATTAAGATAGTAAGAATGTCACTCCTAAAACATCCTACTAACATGCAAAGCAAAACATAATAAATCATCAACTAACATATCTAAGTAAAGCAAATCATCAATATAAGAAACATACCAGTAAATACATCCATCATAAGGTATATTATCTATCATAATGCTCCAAGAACATAATGAAGAATAAATACCAACTAAGGATACACCAGCTACAGTGTTTCAGACGGATCTCAAATGATAAGAGTGAAAATACACTACCACCCGACTACGTGGAACCTAAGTGGTCCACTCCCTACGTGCTGAGGAGATAATCTCAAGTCCCAAATAGGCTATCCATAACACATAGCACAAATCTTTATAGTCTAGGAATCCTAAAAGTATACTAACTCAAAGGTTCCAATCACACACAAAATTGACATCTAATTCTCAGAGGCACACAAAGACATGTAGGAAACCTACTCTGCAAGCGAGAAAGTGTCATTACAATTATCATGTACAAGTTACCCTGATAGTTAGCTAAACTCCATGGGTCCATACTAATCTCATGCGGCCACTAGTATCCTCTCATACTGATGAGGCATACTACAGAATGCATGGTCGCAACCATGCGTTCTCACTACTCCTATCCTAGCTTGTACAAGCGCTCAAGGAATGGGCGAGAACATCAAAAAAATAATCTTTTTAGGTTCATTTAATCTCCATTTAGTGTGTAAATGTTATCACTTATTAACCAATCTTATAATGAGTTACCCTGGAAGCCACTTAGGGCCTCGGCCCCCATTGCAAGCCACTTCTCGACACTACAAGTAGATTATCTACCCTAAGTTCATGGAATCATAAATCTCAAAATCATAAAAGATAATCCATAATAAAATCATCAAATATGCATAAAAGCATCAAATATCCATAAAAAGAATCATCAAATCTCCAATATAAGAATCATCAAATCTCCATGAGCATCTGAAAAAGCATCCATAAAAAATTATGACCACAACAGTTCTCTATTGGCAACTGAAGGCATCACTAATAATCATAAGTATCAATTGGTTCTCAATAACCAAAATATATCTCAAGATAAATGGTTCTCAACAAGCAACCAAGAATATCTCAAAATCATACTAATCAAAGACTCCAAAATGGTTGAGTCAAACATGTCACAACATGATGTCATCAAGAAATAAATCCATATTTTAGACCCATCATGGCGACTAGAAAATAATCCAAGGATAACTAATCGATGACTCAAAAATGATTAGCTCAAGTGCTTCATACACATACCTCTCAGCTTCACATATGAAGACTGATGAACAATAACAATCAGTAAATAAAAACATTTCATAGATCATAGGATCACATTACCATAGTTGGGCTTATAAAGATCAAGACCAAATAAGATCAACATGCCATCATATCTCATAACCCCCGAGCCTCTGGTAACATCCTAGGACTGGTCAACACTAGTCAACCCAAAACTCAAAACAAGAAGCATATAGAATACACGATGCAAACACATGTTCTGGTTTACTAAATTCACATAGTTGAATAATGTGTAGGGGTTTTCATTTTTCTGTTTGCAAGTATACTTTCAAGTGTATAAAGTTATCATTTGACCTACAAGTCAACTCATTTGTTCCCCGATAGCATTATTCTAAGAATAACTTAAGGATAATTAGTTACTCATTAAACTGATCATCACTAACCTTTAATTAAATTGTTTTCTTTATTTAACTAAAATCCATTTTCTAATTGATTAACTCTCCTTCATAAATCAAGGATCATTATTCATTTATAAAAGAAACAATTATCAAACTAAGAAGAATTATAACATTATTAAAATGATCAATTAAATCAAATAATTAACATAGGTACACCATCCATGACCTATTAACATCTAATAGTTTCCAATTCAATAATACTAAGTCTCACCATTAAAACATCTAAGGTCGTCATTCAAGTCATAAGAATAAGACCTATCAACTTGATATCAATATTTCTACAATCTTATTAAAAGAATTATATCAATTAAATCTTCATTACTTAACTTAATTGTTAATTAAATCTAATTAACTCTTATTGATTTATTTAATTAATAATTACATAATCATAGCAACGTTCCAATTAATATCAGTTGACTAATAACTAACTATAATTTTGTAAGTTAAAAGTTATCTATAATTTAGTACACAAATATTCATATTCATAGTTCAATAATAATAACTTGTTAATATTTAATAACAAGCTATATTGGAAATTTTATTAATAAATCTATAATGACCACATTCGTCATTCTTTCAAAGAATACCAACATTCCCTTAACAAATCCGTATTATCATTAATCTTTTCAAATAAGACTCTATCGCACAACTTAATTATTAATATCATAGTTATAATATCAGCTCAATGAATATCAATTGATTAAAAATCAATTATAATCCAACTCCAAAAATTATTATCTTTTACCAAACTCCAATCAATAAATAATCTCCACTAGATTAACGCCAATCAAATTTGTTGATATCTATTTAAACCATTATTTATTAATAGTTTGCTACTCCTTACAAATATTAATAAATAATAAACTCCTCAAACTCTACATACCCAATCTATAGAATCCTTCCATAACTCATTAGTTAATATTTGGCTAACTCTTAACTCCATTAAGGTATTCAAATGTATTAACCAATAACATAATAATTCAGTCTTAATATCATTCAGAGTTTCTAAATTTAAATCAACATAATATAAATTATCATCTTACTATTATTTAATCAATATTGAAATAAACAATTAGACTCCATTTTCTAATTGTTCTAATAATATTTTGTCTATATAAAGATCCCTATCGCAAACCAATAAGACTCATTATAGATTTTAACATGAATAATCTTAAAATTCTTAACATTATCATCTTCATTAAACAATTCTAAAATTGTTTAATATATATTAATTAGTATTCAATATACATTATAAAAAGTCCACTATATAAATTATATTAAAATCTCTTTTCTTTTAATTTTCTCTCATCCATTTCCTTAGATTGACTAATAATTAATTGCACTTCTTCTACTATTAATTAATCTTAATTAAATTTGATTTAATTAGATTAGATATTAAACCATATAAAACTAATGCATATTAATAAGATTCTAATAAGGGATGATTTCAATTATATCTTAATTCATTCCATGCTTTGATATATTATTTTTGTGAAGTTTAAGCATAAAGAACTCTTGGTTATGGAAAATGGAGAAATATCTGTCATTGAATAAAACAGTCTCAGTACGACGGCCATATCTTCCTAATGAACTGTTGGATCGAGCTGAAATTGAAATATGTTGGAGAGGGCCAAGTTGCACCAATTTTTACTGGAGTGATTGAATAAATTCGATCACAATAAAAATTTATGAATGACTAAGTTCAGATCTATCCAAGGGGCAGTGACAGGACAATTTGTGATGAATTAAGAATTTCTTGTTAAAATAATTGTTCTCTAAATTTTACCATAAAAGGGTTTGTTCATATGCATCTAAAAATATAATTGATAAAAATATTACATCTAATCATTCTAATTTTCACCATAAATTTTTTATTTTAATTCCAAATCTTATCTTTCTAATTTAATATAAATTCGAACCCAAACCTGATTAAAATCTAATTTCTTTCTCATTTGGAACTAGGGTTTTTCTATTGTTTTCTTCTCATCTAAATAAAATATCTAGATTCCAATTTCAAATATAGAGAGTATTCAGACACATAAAATAGATATGATGAAGACAGGAAGAGAAAGAGTGCAAAGGGAATATGAGAATATCATGACTGCACTTAGACACTGATGCTAATTTGACATGTCTCAGAAGTCCATAGAAAATCCCTTCCTTCTCCATCATTCGCAATTCTTCCAAGAATCCAAGCAGATTGAATCCTCCAAGTGATTAGAAGAGCTAAAAGAAGCATAGAAGCAAGTAAAAAATATATGAGCATATGAATCTTCTCCCATGCATGTAAGCTTTGAAGCTTCTATTTTTTTGCTTGTAACTCATGGCTTCCATTAAGCTTTTCATTTAAGCTTCTATGAATGCCTGAATATCAAGAGCTCTCAAGAAACCTTTGGATTGCTTCTTGAAACCGTTGAAAGGTGTCACCAACTAAGCATGGGTCTTTTCCAATTCTTTTTTTGATGAGTCATAGAATTGTAGACACCTTGTGCTTAATTGATGCACTAACTCCCGTGTTGATGACACATGTTAGTTCCCATGCAAGTTTATAACTCCAGTTTACTTTTTAAATAATCTCTATTTAAATTTTAGAACTTTCATTTTAATTTTTATAACTTTTATTATTATTATTTTATTTATTACTTTACTATTATTTTATAATTATTATTAATTTTAATTTCTAGTTTACTTTTATTTAATTCTTTTTCCCCAATAATTCACATTTAATTAATTACAATCAAAATATCAAAGATCATGATATTTTATTAATTTTTTCAAATAAATAATTTATTAATTAAATCTATTTATTAAGACTTAATAAATGAAAAATTCACCATAGACCTCCAAGATAAAATATGAAAACCCATCATAGAACAAATCAAACAAAATAAATCTAAAGGGTTAAAAATCATGAAATATGTCATCCGACACATTCAGTGGGTATTCAACTTAGATACTTGTGCTAATTTTCCAATTAGGACAAATGGCTCAAAGAGTTGGGATTTGAACTTGAGAATTTATCTCCCCTCTCTTATCATTGAGATAATGTGATAGGGTACGCTCATCTTGGCAATTCAGGGAAGTCGATACCCAGTACTTGCAACCTGCATAAAAACCATGCATGTACAAACACAATATATACTAAACTAAACAGACAATGGTAGGAAGTGGTGCATCGTGTAGATCTTGACTAGCAGGTGACTACGACTCCCTTCTTTAACCACATTAGACACGTCATACAAAAGCCAACATGCAAGGCAAACATGCACATCATACACATGCAAGTATGGAGTAAGTATCCATAAGAAAGCACATATGATAATAAATCATCTTACTAATCATCATTAATAATTGAAAGCAATGTAATAATCATCATCAATAATTGTGAACACTAAAAATAATCATCATACATACATGAAATGTAGAGTCTAAGTAATCCCATCACATAATAAACTGAATCCATAGCACAATATCTGATAATCTCAAAAGAATGCTGCTAACCAACAACATAAAACAAGTTCTAAAAGAGTTTAGCAATGATAACAAAATGTGAACCAGGGGAGGGCACTACAAAGGAATTAACATAGATGATGGAAATAAAGTGGGGAAACTTTCAAAAGAAGAACACATAGAAAATTGAAGTCCCATAAACATATTTGAATTTGTGGAAAGTGTTGAAGGGGAAATTGAAGATTTAAATGCATCATATATTGATATCTCTTCCAATGGAGGAGGTTTTCCTTCTCCTCCACTAGGAATGATCCTAGTCCAATGAAGGAGACGTTACATAAAAGGTCAAGGATGGACTTTAATAGTCACTCATCCTAAACCCAAAGTTGATGAAATTATAGAATTAATAGGGGAAATTCAACAGAAAAAAGAAAAGAAAACACTTCTTGTATCAAGGAGTAACAATGGAAAATCATAAAGTCCACCCTGTGAAAGACTATAGTGGATTTTGAAGAAACAATCCTTCTAGGACCAAGTGCAAGAAAAGCTAAGGAGAAAAATACATGAGGCTATAAAGCCCAAAGAAGATCTAATTTGGATAGTTTGCTTCAACATTTCCAAATGAAAATTAGGAGATAGCATTGGTATTGATTTGATCAACCCAAAAGGTAAGTCTTTTTATGTAGCATATCAATTACAACTTAGATATACTAACAATGTTGTAGAGTATGAAGTATTGGTCCAAGGAATTGTTTTGACATTGGATAAACAAATTATAGCTCCCATGGTCAAGTGAGATTTTTAATTGGTTATAAGACAAGTGAAATTCATATATTATAGTAATGGCAAGAGGTTTTTTGCTTACAAGAAAAGAATATGGGATCTAATGGATGATATTAAAGCTTTGAACATAAAATCCATTCCAAGGAGGAAAATCATGGTAGCAGATGCTCTCATTAATTCAGCTAGTGCATTACAACCAATCAAGAGAAAAAAGTTCAAAATATTTTCATTAGAATTTGTTACTATCCTATCTATCCTAGACAATATTACAAACTTTGATGTCTTTTAGGATGATCAACATATACTCAAATTTATCATGTACAATGGTCATTCTAAAGGGCAAGAGATTGATGACACTCTAGATGATAAACTTAAGGATGATGAACCTGAAGATGAAGATGGGATCTTGAACTTAAAAACCAACACTATTCCTAAGGGAATGGTTGAGTAGGAATGCATTTGATCATGATGAATCATCACTTAATAGAAGAACAATTGAAGAGAAGGGGATGGAAGACTGCAATTCATACAATTTGATTACTAATGAAGATACTAGAATGGTAAGGATTGGAAAGGCATGCAACACATAGGAGAGGGAAGATATGCTCAAACTACTTATAGAGTATAAGGATGTCATTTCTTGGAGCTATGAAGAGCTAAAAATATATGATCCTAGGATTATTACAAATGATATTCCTTTAAAACTAGATGCCAAACCTTTCTATCAAATTCAAAGGCCTATTAATACTATTATTGAACCATTGATAATGAAGGGAGTTAAGAAGTTTCTTAATTCCAAGATCCTCTTCCCCATTCACCATTCTACATGGGTGGCTCACTTGGTTCTTGTATGGAAAAAGACTAGAGAGATTCATCTTTGTGTGGACTTCCATAATGTAAACCTCACATCTCAAAAGGACAATTATCCTTTACTCTCATTGGAGATATAATCAATTAGGTTGATGAAGAGGATAGGCTAAGGATTGATTTTACAACTAAATGGGAAACTTTTTCTTATAGAAGAATTCCTTTTAGGCTAGTTAATGTAGGGGCTAAATTTCAATGAGCCATAGACAAAGATTTGGGATTAATAAATAAGTGTATAGTCATCTACATGAATGACTAAACTATATTTTCAAAGGATTAAAGCACTCACATTGCTAATTTAAGATAGGTATTCAACAGATGTTGTAAATACGACATATCCCTCAATCCCAAGAAATGTTTATTTGGGTTTCTAAAGGAAATATCCTTGGCCATATCATCTTTAAGGACATAATCTACATTTATATGGATAGAATTGAAGCCATTATGAAGTTATCACCTTCTCATAGTGGAAAATAACTTAAGTCTTTCTTTGGGAAGATACATTTTGTACAAAAATTCATAAGAAGATTTGCAAAGATAGTTCACCCCCTTATTGATTTACTCAAAAAGGAAGCTAAAACAAAATGGGTTCCAAAGATTAAGAAATCATTTGATGATATGAAAGTGACCATTTCTATGGCCCAAGTACTAGTGAGTCTGGATTATGGACTACCTTTCAAAATATACTCTTTTTCTTCAAAATATTTAGGTGTTGAGATTCTTACATAGAAGAAAGAAAAGGAAGATGAAAGGTTCATTTCTTTTTCAAGCTACCTTCTAAAAAATGTCAACTTAAACTATTCTAACCTTGACATATAGTCTTTTTCTTTAATCAAAGTGGTAAAGAAGTTCTACCAGTATATACTAAGGAGAAGGTATATGCAATTGTGCCTAATCCTACGGTTAAGATATTATTGATGCAAAATGAACTTGGTGAAAGAAAAGGAAAATGGAAGGAAATCCTCCAAGAATTTTATTTATAAATTTAACAAATGAGGTTGGTAAGAGGCCAAGGATTATAAAAAAATTATAGTAGATAGCCAAATTGAAGATGAAAACAAATTTTGATTTGATCATGAAATAGATGAAGAAGATCGGAAGAAGATTGTAGTATCTCAAGTTGACATTAACCAAGGTATAATAATTGATGTCTAGTACCAAGATATTATTTACTATCAGTTGTAAAACAAATACCCCAATTGGATGAATAGTTCATAGTGTAGGGGACTCAAAATGAAGTGTGAATCCTACATGATACATGATAGAAAATTATACAAAAGGAACTATGAAGGAATATAGTTAAAGTGTTTGGGATGTGGGCAAGTGAAAGAGGTCATGGAATAATTGCATGATAATTTTGGTATAGGACATTCAACAGAGGCTAGAACCCATATGATTTTAAGATCAGGTTATTTCTCATCGATGATATTCAAATATACTTTTGAACATCTAGGTACTTACCATATTTATTAAAATGGTGCTCATAGAGAAAGACATCCTCAAATGCCATTACAACTAATTTTCAAGGTATGCCCCTTCAAAAAGTGGGGGCTGGATTTTATTCGTCCAGTGAACCCACCATTTTCAACTAGATACACTTTTATTATTGTAGCTACTAATTACTATACACATTGAATAGAACTAGAGACTTTCATAAATTACATGGCTAAGGTGGTTGTGGACATTAGAGAAACATATTTTTACTATATTTGGATGTTGTTCTGCCTAGTGCGTGATAACAGATCAACTTTTAATTCATTATTTCTTGCTCAATGGGCACTAGGAAATCAAGTTATTATCAGTTCTCTTCAAATTATTATCCACGTGGAAATAGTGTGGATAAATCTACAAACATGAATTTGATTATAATAATACAATATTTATTGAAGGAAAATCCTAGGGATTGGCATTGGCACGCTCAACTCAAATATGTGCTATGGATGGACTCAATCAAGGTCAAGAATTCTTTAGGGACATCTCTTTATCTACTTGTCTATGAAGAAGAGCTAACCTCAGGATTCCTATTTCAAAATTCATGAGCAGGTACACTAAAGAATGGTACAGATCAATTTAATGAATCTTTTGAAGATCATTGAGAAACAAATAACTGCTTTAGAACATATGTAAAAACATCAAGCTATCATCAAGAGGTTGTTTGATAAGAGGGCCATGATAACGTATTTTAGAATATCCAACCTTTTTCTACTCTAGGACAAGGAAAAAGAAAAGTTGGATAGCCACACTAAGTCTTAATGCTTGTGGATTGGTCCTTATCATATCATACAAATTCTCAGAGAAAATGATTTTAGGATGAGTTCCTTATAGGGGAATTGGTTCCATTTCTAATAAGTGGGAAACCTCTAAAGCATTACTTTGAAGCCTAAAACCCCCCCAAAAAAACAAAAATATTTCTTCAAGTGTGTTTATTTCTGCGAGTGTTTTTATTTCTATAACTATGTTTATTTTCAATTGTGTGTTTATTTTAAAAGTTGCATCAGTTCAGGGGTTAGGTGCACCTAATATTTTATCTTGATGTATCTTATTAACCACTCTTTTGGTTTTGACTTTTGGGGAGACATATTTCTTTGTCAAAATAGTTTAACAAGTTTGTTTCTTATACCAAGGGCTGGATGTTACTTACAATAATAGGGGACCTCTAGTCTTGAATTCAAAATTTCAAATCAACAAGTTCTCAACACTTTGCAAATTCAAAGATCGAATATCTTATTTATTTTTAAATTAGGGTTGAAGGAAATAAGGGATATTCCAAACCCTACTAATTGAAATGAAAAGGGTCTTTTCAAAGGAATTGCTAAGATCATTGTTTGGCATAAGAGTTTCTTACAAGTTCTTAAAAGAGGAACATAAGTGATGTTAAAAAAGGATCAAATCTAAGAAATAAGACCAATGTTCTAGCCATGCAATCTAAGCATGGTTAACATAAAGAAAGAAAATAAAAGAGAAAAAGGTGTTAAGAATGAAGGATTCTACAAACTTTGAGAAAGGTAATCTGACTACAAGGATATGCATTATAAATAAGCTATCCAATATCAATACAATTTCTTCTTCAAAGAATCCAAATAGTGACATTGCAAGGTAGGAGAAGCTAGTATTCAAAATATTAGCCAAGACTTCAAATCATAAGTGACAACCCACTAAAATCCCTCAGAAATGATTCTCTCATTTGGTCAAACAAGGGATTGATAAACAACTTTTGTGGAGATTCCCAATGAATGGACTAGAAGGGATGGAAATTCCCAATGAAATTTTTTTATAGATTCCATTCTATGATGTTGAAGGAAATGAATACAATTAACACACACTGAACATGAAGATTTGAGATTTTGAGGTTTTGACTGAAAAGTGACTCAAAATATGCTTGGAGTATTCAAGATTCAATTGGTGTTAGACACACATTGAAAGAATATTTGCTGATGAAGAAATGCCTTTGTCATTTATTCCTTTTTTTTAGGGCTATTTGCTATGGTTTCACAATGAAGACCCCATTTCCAATAGAAATGTGAACCAGTATTTCATTTTTTTATCTTTATGGATCCTTTGTTTTGGGTTTGAGCCTTTTTCAGGGTTTTGACTAATTTCTTTGGCCAATCTGAGTCTCTTCTTGACAACCTTCATTCCAAAACTATAATTCTAAGGGAGAAAGTCATTTTTTTGCAAAGAACAATGCACATCTAGCATACCTCCCTAGGTTTCCTAGTGCAGTAAAAGTAGTGAAGCATGCAGCTACACTTTTTCACACCTCCAAGAGGTGCATTGAGTCTAGAGTCCATAAAACCTAGGATCCCCCACTCCTTTCCACCTTCATTACTTGTTTCTAGCTTCATGTTATCTTACCTCTACCACTCATGAGGTGTGCAAATCTAAGTAACATATGCCTTCACCTACACAAAGCGCACCAAAATGATTAAGCAAAACCTAGACAAAGGTGTACAGCTCGTACACCTCCTCAAGTGTGCAATCTATGCACCTTTGTTACCTTAACTTAAAAAAGCATTAAAAACCTTAAAATAAAATAAAAAATTTAACAAGATAAACCAAAAAAAAGGCATAAAACATTGTTAAGTATCCCTAAGGGAATTAAAGGGTGTACATTTAGTGTACCCCATGATGAGCACTAAATGCACATCATTTTTGAAATACACTTAAATGATATAAGGGTGCACACCTAGTGCACCCCATGAGGTGTGCTAGGTGTGCACTCTCATATAATAGAATTTTGACAAGGGATAGAGTGCACCTCACACACCTCTAAGGTGTGCTAGGT
Organism: Cupressus sempervirens; assembly: GCA_028749045.1. NCBI lineage: Eukaryota > Viridiplantae > Streptophyta > Pinopsida > Cupressales > Cupressaceae > Cupressus > Cupressus sempervirens. The sequence continues at coordinate 206,695,325 of CM053790.1, read as the reverse complement.
GCTCCCTTTTTCGTTTTTCAGAGTTTAAATTTGGGTTTTTCATATCATTTCATCAATAAGGGTTTTATGGATTTTGTTGTGTCATCATTAGGGTTTGTACTAATTGATTTTTCTTTGACTCCAAATTAATAGACATTGATTTTGTATATATTTAATGGCTTCCTCGTCATCCTCCCTAGCTACAAATATGGTCTTGAAGCTAGAGGTTTTCAAGATTCAAGGTGTTCCATCAAAGTCACACTACTATGATGACTATTTAGAGATTTGGGACACCAAACTTGGTCATATAGACTAGAACACATTCCTATTGTTGTACAACAAACCCACAGAAAGATCCACATTGATATCTTCTCTTATTCAATTGGGACTAGTCATCATTGCATCACACCCAATATTAGTAGAGTCCTAAGAATTGATCATGATACTAGTAGAAAACTATGTCTTTGAGGAAAGGGTCATAATGAGTATAACTATGTAACACCCCGCCAAGAGATCCAAAAGAATCAACCTAAAGTTTTACTAAGTTTGCTAAACATTTTTTTTTTTTAAAAGTAAGAATGTATAACATACACATCAAACACATAGTAGCGGAAGCAATAACATGTAATCATCGACAAACATACATAATAGGTTACATTCCTTAAGGGTCCCAAGACGTTGAGTCACTTTTAAATTTAATTAATTCTAAGTCTAACAACTACCACATCCGCATGAAAGAATAATAAGAAAGTCCAATGTCCATATAATATACATTTGTTCCGAATACCTCTTGGCAAATTAATTTGGAATGCTCAATCATCCACTATACATGTCACAGGGTATGAAAGGCTTAAAAGAATATACATATGTAAAAATAAAGATATATCACCCTCAAATCCATGATACAAAGTACAGTAAAATAAATGAAACCATTCACCATACATGATACATCTATACATCCATAATGATAAAACATCTATCATAAAATCTAACCATTCATCATATTAACCCATGAACAAAATGAAGGTAAATGCCAACCAAGAAAGCTCCAGCCATGGGGACTACGGACGGATCTCAATGGTAAGAGTGAAAAGCACTACCACCCGACCACGTGGAACCTAAATGGTCCACTCCCACCGTGCTGAGGAGATAGTCTCAAGTCCCAAACAAGGTATCAAAACACAAAACACAAGTACTCTCTAAGTCTAAGAAATCCTAAAAGTACACTAACTCAAAGCTTCCAACATAGATAGACATCTAGACCTAGAGGCACCACAAAGACACATAGGAAACCTGCTATGCAAGCGGGAAAGTGTCATCGCAAAAGTCACGTCGGAAGTTACCCAAGCAATCCCTTAGAAATCTCGGGTCCCCTATGATCCTGCAGCCACTAGTATCTTCTTGTACTGACGAGGCATACTATGAAATGCAAGGTTGCAACCAAGCGTTCTCTCTACCCCATCCTAATTTGTACTAGCACTCAAGGCATGGGAGAGAACATACAGTTATCTTATTAGAATCATTCAAGTCAGTATTTAGGTGAGATGTTTTCACTTATTAAAACAACTTACAATGAGTTACCCTGGCAGCCACTTAGGGCCCTGGCCCCCATCGCAAGCCACTTCCTGACACTACACATAGATAACCTACCCTAGGCTCGTGAAATCACAAATCGTAAATATCACCTCAGCCCTATACGAGCGACTGGAAAGCATTAAATGATAATCATAATGATCACAACAGTTCTGTATCAGCAACTGACGGCATCAATGATAAGTCACAATATCCAATGGTTCTCCAACAAGCAACCAACAAGTATCCCAATAATAGATCACAATACTGATCAAAGACTCCAAAATGGTCAATTCAAAACATGTCACAATGTGACATCACCAAGAACAATTCACTTTAAAACACCTCAACTTCACACAAGGAAATTGTAAAGCAAAAACAAACAGTTAAAACATCCATCATAGAGCCCTCTAATCACATCATCATTGTTGGGTTTAACAGATCAAGAACAAATCATCATAATACCACAATCACATAACCCCTGAGCCTCTAGTAACAACCTAAACTAGTCAAGCTAAAACAACCCCCAACACCCCCAAACACAGATAACACTGAGAAAACATGATCATCTCACAGATGGGTATGAATAATAATATATTGTTGAGCCAATGTAAGGTCTCTATTTCCAATTTCATATATATATATATATATTAAGTAATAAGTTTTCACAATTACCCCTTTTCAATTAACCCATTTCTATGTTTGGATAAAATACAAAATTACCCCCTTTATATATAAAGTCAATTAAATCAAATTTAATAAAGTTAATTGTGAATTATTTATAAAATAACTAGATAACTAACATTTAATTAATCATTATAATTTAAATCTTTTAGAAAAAATTTAATTATAACCATAACTATATTAATATTTTATTAATTATTAATTACTTAATAATTAACATATTATTTAATAAGAATTATTTAAAACTAAATTGAAAAAAAAACTATATTAAATTGTATTAATATTGATTAAATTAACAATTGTTTAAATAACAATTATAAAAATCAATATTAACAAATTTATTGTAATAAAACATAATATAATTTTATTGCATATAACAATAAAACAAATTTAATAATAATAACAAATAAAACCGAACCCTTATCATGCATTTAGGGCCCACTGGCCAATTAAAGCCTTGCGACCCTTTTTTAAAAAGGACGTTGCAGGCTTTGAAAGTCTTGCGACCCTGCACCTTTGCAACAAGTGCACTGCAAAACATGCAGACCGCAGGGGTCGTACATTATGAATTAATATTTATTTATTATTATTTTTTTTTTAAAATTCTTTTCTTTTTCTTTTTTTTAACAAAAACGTGTGCTCCAAATTATAATAAGTGATATATATGTATTATTTTTAAGAATTGATTTTGTTTAAATAAACAATTCAAACTCCACCTTATGTGTAATAAGTTATGTATTATTTTATTTAATTACTATTTTTAATAGAACTCATCTCTACCACAATTTTATTAACAACTATATATATATATAATTTTCTTTTTTTAAATTATCTTTTGTAATGCCAACCTAGAAAAGTAAGTGTGACTATTCAAATTTTAAATCTAAATTTTCATTTCCAAAAATCAAATCTTTTCCAAATTTAAATTTCTCAATTCCTTTTTTTATTCAACCCAGATCCCAGTTTAATTTCTAATTTTAGTTCTATTGAGGGAGGATTGCAACGATATTTACAAACTTCCATAACCAGATGAAAACAACATGCATGCTCGAATTTCAGTTTAAAAGATTGAAAGATTTGTTGTAATGAAATACAAACAATTCAGATACACAGTCACGAAGAAAATAGGAAGGGATGATTGCAAAATTAATCAATGATCAAAGCACAAGCCCTACCTGCTTCTGATGCTAATAGAAATCCTTGAAAAACTGTTAGAGAATCTAGTCCTCTTCAATAACTTTCTTTTGGAAAACTTTCTTAGAATTCTCCTTCTCAAATTCGTTGCCAAAAGATGTCTCCCAAAATTCTTGTCTCCAAAATTCCTTCAAAAATTCCCTATCTCCAAAATTCACGGTCCCTCAAAAATGAACCCCCAAATTTGTGATAAAGAATTTTCTCCTCAAATCGGGGCACTAATTGTGCGTTCACCTGAGAGGACTCCTTGCTCCACTCAGTTAACTCTAAAATTAACTTTATTTATCTTTGCTTATTTTGCATTAATCTTTTCATGCACATTAAGTTGAATTAAATAACTTTATTTAATATTCCACTTGACTTCTATTTTAAATTAATTTATTACTTTAATCTCATGTGCACTTTATGAAATTAAAATAACATTATTATTTTCTATTATTTTATCTTTTAATTTATTTCTTTTATTTTCAACTCAAGCTCACATCATGCGATCTAGAAACTTTAATAATTTAATATCTTTTCCACTTTTAATTTATTTTAGAAACTTTAATTGATAAACTATTTATTAATTCAATTAATAATAATATTTAGCATTTATTTAAAAATGAACTCTAAATATATTATTATTAAATTAAATTAATATTATCACATTCTAAATTTATACTTAAAACTTTTATCTCCAAATTCAATTCTTTTTATTTAATTAATTTCTTAATTAATTAAATATTAAAATACCATAATAATTTTCTATTAAATTAAATCATTAATTAATCTTTTTAATTAGAATTAATTAATAGAAAACACATCAAGGACCCATAAGACAACATACGAAAACCCATCATAGAAAAACACATACTAAATCAAACAAAAGGGTTATAATCACAAAATTACATCATTTGATGCATTCGGAGGGTACTTAACTCAGATACTTGACCTAATTATCAATTAGGACAATTGGCTAAAGGGTTTAGGATTTGCACTTAAGATTTTATCTCCCCTCTCTTACCATTGAGATAATGTGAAACATCTGGTATCAGAGCCCGAGTTTCTACATTGGGAGCTCTGGGTATATTGGAACACCACTAGTGTTAACTAATTGAACAAGAACGAAAACTTTAAACTATTATGTGTATCTCTTTCAAACTGAAACTTGAAACTAGTTGAACTAAAACATGATGTAAATTATTAGTTGCATATTTTTCATACTTCAGCAATTAGACTTCAAAACTGAAATTATAGTTAAACTAAAATTATAGGCAAACTAAAAATTGAAACTATCTTGTTTGCAAAACATGTGTCTTTTATCTATGTGTTTCAGTAGTATGTTTCATGGTTATTATAGCATCTTGTGTCTTGGATATTATTGTAGGATGGTATCTGGGATGAGGTCTTCCATTAGAGGTCGTGGTAGGGGCCGTGGACGAGGCAAAGATATTAGTGTTCATGAGTCTATCCACGAGAGCCCCGTTCAGGAAGAGAATAGGGAAGAGCATGTCAGTGAACATCAGGAAGAGAACCATAGAGAGGAGCATGCTGACTTGGAGGAGGTTGAAATGAGGCAAATGATGCGAGCCATCATTGATCGCCTACCTCATGTTCATGATCAGGATAGAGCACATCGGGTAGGACATGAGAATAGACCTAGGTCTAGGAGCCCTCTGAGGGATCAACATAGATCCATTGTATCTTCATAGATGAAGGACCTTCAGAGGTCCAACGTCAAGCCCTTTAATGGGCAAGGTTCTAGATATGTAGCTGAGCAGTGGCTTATTGCCCTTGATAGGATTTTTTCTATGCAGGGCTTTGACAGTAATGTCAAAGTGAGGTTTGCTATCACCAACCTAGAGTTCTTCAGGGCCACTTGGTGGAAAATCGAGGAAAAGAAGTTGGGCTTAACCATGAACAGTATCACATGGGAGTTATTCTTAGAGAGCTTCCGTGAGCGATTCCTACCAGAGGAATGGAAGCATCATAGAGCAGATGAGTTCCATAACCTGAGACAGTATACTATGACCGTTATAGAATATGAGTGCAACTTCTTTGAGCTTATGCCCTTTTCAGAATTCAGTTACAACCCAGCACAGTTGGCACAATATTTTATCAGAGGTTTGAACAACTGCTTAATTGGGGGTGTTAAGGTGTTTGAACCTAAAACCCTCAAGGATGTGGTACATCGAGTAGTTCTTGTAGAGCAGAGTGTGAACTTAGGACATGGGGGTTTTGTAGGAGCACCTTCAGCATTAGGATCGAAGGGTGGTCAGGGAGTAGGTGGCAATAGGAAACCTCCTTCTAGGGGTAATCAAAGGCAGGAAGGAACTTATCCTCCCACACAGAGTGGTGGTGGGGGTTCCAATGCTAGGAACAATCACAAGGCTCATCACAACAAGCCCAACCAATATGATCGACCATCTCAAAGTGTTTAGTCTCATCCTAACGGGGGTAGTTTTTAGTAGTCTAGTGCACCTAGAGTTCAGAGGAGCTTCGATGGAGAGTGTTTCACATGTGGACAACATGGACACAAATCATCTCATTGCGCTCAAAAGAAACCACAGTTCTCAGGCCAGGGACCTGCAGCTTCAGAACCTATAGTTGGTGTCATGGGTAGAGCCCAGAGAGTGTACTCAGTGGAGTCTTATCCTCTTACAGGGGGAAAGGATCCAATGGGACCCGCACAGTGAGTCCTTAGCTTTTATGTTCTTGTAGGCTTCCAGGAGTAAGCCTAAGTCTAGGGGGGGTGGATGTAGTGCCTGCCCCTAAGTCGCATTTCAGTCATCCTTGCCAAACTCTTTTAGGCCAATTTTATGTTTGATGATTAGTATTATTATTTTAAAGATTATCAAATGTTGTTTTACACTCAATTTATTATATGATGAGATTACTTGGTACTCTATATTTCATGCATGTATGATGATTATTCAATATTATCAGTTATCGAGGGTGATTAGTTAGATGGTTTATTATCACATGTGATTTCTTATGGATATTTACCCCATACTGCATGTGTATGGTGCGTGTGTTTGTTTTCTTTATGTATGGTGTTTCTGATGTGGTTAAGGAAGGGAGTCGTAGTCACCTACTAGTCGAGATCTACATGATGCACCACTTCCTGCCATTGTCTGTTTAGCTTAGAATATTGTGTTTGTACATGTGTGGATTTTATGTAGGTTGTAGGTACCGGGTATCGACTTCCCTGAATTGTGAAGATGAGTGTACCCCTATATGCATTAATTATGGCCTATTAATAAACCACACTTCAACATGATCATTCATGTGAAACCCTCCCAAAATGATTCAGCAAATCGATCAGTTACCACCTAACTAGATGGATTATGCTATTTCTCTAAGAACAAGAAGCTAGCAACTAGACCTCTAGTATGAAGGATTTTGTAAAGCTAAATGAGAATGCAATATTCAAAGCTAAATGAAATGCAATTTATCTAAGAATGAAAGAAAGTGAATTATACTATATTAAGCTAATATGATATTATGATGCTAGAAATTGTAAAAGCTATGGATGCATGGGCAAGTGAATATTTCAGTATAAATTCAATAAGAAATAAAATCAACCTCTGTAATTTAAGGAATTGAAGACTCCTTAAATTGAATCGCAAAATTGATCGACGATCGAGATTGAAGATGAGATTCAGTCACAATGGAAAATTCCCTATGCAGGTTAGGTTAACTGATTCACATCAGAGGGTGATGGAGAGTTAACTGAGTTAATTCCATTTTGAGAGATAGTTCACTCAGAATTTCCATTTCTGAAATAAAGAGAAGATTTTGGAGAGCATCTTTAATTTAAAAAAATAGGACATGACCTCGTAAGTGCATAATAATAATTAATTGAACAATTAAACTCAATAATTAAAATGAGGACACTATCTTATTAAATTAAATACATATTTTATTCCTTTTTACATTAGCTAAAGAGGTAATTTAAATTTAATTAAAGTATGAAAACTTATTATTAAATTTAACTTAATTGATACATTTAATGTAGCTAATTTGAGTCAATACTTAGGAATTAAATAGTGTGATTAATGTAGATTAGGATTCTCTACATTTGACACTTAAGTCAAGTAGTGAGTATCAAAATTAGAATTTCTTAGTACAATAGGATTTAGAATTGATCAGATAGACCGGAATTGGTTAATGTGGGAGTGTGCCAATTTTGTGGTGTTACACTTGCCCCTCTTTGAATGAATGTGCAAGCAACATGTTTGATTTAAAGAAATTTATGGTATGAAGCATAGCTCAAGAAATGGGATTCATTTTGATATTTATGATATAGAGACCAATTGATAAGATTCTTAATGTTATCTCCACAATGAAGCTTAGCCTTAGCGGATCTAGATAGAACACCTAGATGCCAAGATTCATAAACTTTTTAAGGTTATCTCTAGAACAAAGCTTAACCTTAGGGGATCCAGATATAAGACCTGGATACCAAGATTGATAATATTTTTAAGCTTATCTATAGAATGAAGCTTAACCTTAGGGGATCGAGTTAGAACACCCAGATTCCAAGATTGATAATTTTTTAAAGATTATCTCCAAAATATAGCTTAACATTAGGGGATCCATATACAATAACTAGATACCAGTATTGATACACCTTTTAAGGTTATCTCCAGAATGAAGCTTAACCTTAGGGGATCCAGATAGAACACCTAGATACCAAGATTAATAGAACAAATATTATCAAACTTCACATAATTTTTCCTAGAATGAGACTTAATTCCTAGGAGTTGGGGTTTAGATTGTCTCGATACGGATTTAATAGAAGATGACATGATTAATTGAGATTCATAGAATTATCCATAGAATGAGGATTAATCCTCAACATTTAGGGTTTCAACTATCGTTATACCTATCTATTAAATAATGATCGAAAGCAATAGCTTAGAATTGTCCTCAGAATGAGGTTTAATTCTTAGCAAGAGTTAGGATTATCTTTACAATGAAGGTTAATCCCACAGAGTCTAAATAGAAGACCTAAATACTAGTCCATGAAAGAGATAACAATACCTATCATGAGTCATAAAATCATCCCTAGAATGAGGCTTGATTGTCAAGAGTTAGGGTTAGATTGTACTAATATATGTCCATCAAACTCTGACGAGGACTGCTATAAGATTTGATCAGCTAATCAAAAGATGAAATAGATGATGTATGATGTTAGAAAAAGGGAAAAAAATGTCTTGAGTGATGATATGCCCTGAGTGATGAGGACATAAAATTCAGATTGAGTTGAAAATAATTTTGAAAGATTCAATGATGTAATCATCTTGCCCCCTTCAGAGAGAAATTCAAAGATGACACAACAAAACAATGATGTAGATCAATATATGGAGATATATTGAAGAAGTAAAACGTTCAGAAGAATATAAAAGAGATGAGGAGACCACAGAGAAAAATTGGAGTCAATTCAAAGTGATTTTGAGGTCCAAAACACCAAGTTTGACCAAAGTTGACCAAATTTGACTAGAGTTGACTAGAGTTGAATTTTCCTAGAAATGTTAAAAAATTGAAGAAAATGTGATTTTAAAAGATTCCAAGATTCACAAGACATCAAAAAAATGGACTGTACAAGGGTTCAATCAGGTCGGTCCCAAAAAATTTAGAACACGATTTTGAGTTGTTTGTGTTAGATTTGAATTTGATCACAAAAAAGGGTTAGAGTGGCCAAATTAGCCAGAAGGTGATTTTCACACCAACCAAAGAACTTTGAAAAATTAGGTGAATACCTATATAAGGGCACAAAGGGCAATTTTTAATTGATTTGTGCTTTTGTCTTTTGTGAAGAAGATAGCTGTAAGGAAAAATATGGTGGTTGTTGTGCATCCACATTGATTCAAGCACTCCACATGACATATCCAATTAGTGGATTATGGGCATCTGATAAGTAATCAATAATCTTGCTTCACATTTCAATTTTAATGCATTTTAAGGTATTTTCAAATATTTTAAGGAATTTTTTGAAGATTTTGCATCGATTTTCATGCGAGTATATCTCTCCTTGCATGATCCTAATCATCTTTTGATGAAGAAGTACCAAGCTATTACTTCTTTGTATGGCTCTATGGGTTTCTCCGCATGGAAGGTGCCCATCTTTCACATGAGAAGTCCTAAAGATGGTGACTTTTTTGTTTATTGCTTGATCATTCTTCACATGAGGAAGCATGTACTCACATGAAGATGTGCAATCTCGCATGAGAATATGATTTTTCATGCAAAATAATAGTGTACAATAATAGTTGAAATGTTTGAAATTTTATTTTTGTCATTGTATTTTTGTAGTTTCTTCTGTCATTTTGCCTATCTGAGATTGATCATTTCCCTCTTGTTTTCATGTTTGTACGTTACCTTTCCCAATTTGGGATTTAGGCCCCATTATTTTCCATATGGATATTTCTTGTGATAGTTAGATTATACCAATGTGGCACATATCGATGCTCTTGAACTATCATATCTTTCCCAAATTGCAAAGATGCTAGTAAACCACGACCTTTTGACTACATTGGTTGAGCATTTTTTATTTGGAGATGAACACCTTCCATCTCTCATAGGGGGAGATGAAAATCACCCCAAAAGACATCTACATGATATTGTGGATCTCATTCCATGAGCCACAGGTTGTGTATGACACAGTACTAGGGATAGGTATAGAGGTATTGAAGGCCATATTTCAAGAGGACATGATCATGGGTAGAGCCATATCATGGGATGAGTTGGTACACACATATGGGCCCACTCACAAGTTACTGACATTTTTGGCTATATTCATCACTTGCTTCCTAATGCCTAATAGAGGTTAGCATGGATTAGAGTGCATCTGGGGTTGGATGTTACAGACAACACTAGGAGTAGCTAGTTGGTATGGATGGGGTCAGTGCATGCTCACCTACATGTTCCACAAGATGCACAAGATCGTCAACTATGAGAGGAAGAGCATGGCCACTAGGGTCTATGTTCCTCAAGTATGGGCATCGAAGACTTTTCTTGTTACTAGAACCATTTTTGCAAATGAGAGGCAGCCAATAGAGCCATAGATATGTCAATATAGAGGCCAGTTGACCTAGGAAGCTCTATGAAAGACTAAGTAGTGGAGAGATCAATTGGATGACTTGGTAGTAGTGGTATGGTGACCATGGAGGGGGGCGTAAGCATGGGATAATGTGCCCTTAGAGCTTGAGTATATGTTTTCTTCTTGACAACTGATTGGTCACTCACTATAGGTCACTAAGAGGTTCCATCTAACATGGGTATAATGACAGCATGGTTGGCCATAGGAGATATCTCAAGAGTACTAAGTTTGTATGTGTAGCTAGCCATAGATGTGGATCATGGATGGTTAGCAATATTAGACCCAAGATGGTTAATGATTGACATGCTTACAATACTGGCAGTCTAATGGGACTATCTACTAGTAATAGTAGATGGGGGGATCACTTTGGCTTATCAAGCATATTTTTCTAGTCATTCTTTCCCTATGTTTATAGATCCAGTAAGGATGGCTAGACCAATATAGCTAGTACATGCACCACACACACCACTATAGTAGCCCTAATAGGAAGGAGTTAGGTAGAGGATATTCCAAGTATCTATTCCTCCTTGATTGATGAGACTACACTTAGGTGTTCATGGTAGTGGTATAGGACTGAGATGTGTGTGAGGTGAGATGGTTTCCCTAGGAGCCATTTGAGAAGACACCCAAAGGGCACAAACAAAGGTAGAGTGGCCAACCAAGAAACTAGCTAAGTAGGTTGAGGGTGATAAGGAGATGTAGGATCATCTTGTAGAACCATAGTGTGGAGATATCTTGGTACAGACCTAGCAGGCCCTATGGAGGTTGAGAGAGTAGGTGTAGACAACAAAGGTATAGCTAGGAGAGCTACATATAAATGTTGCACCCAAATCATGGAGTGCGATCACAAGATCCATAAGTTATGGGAGTAGCTAGATTAGGAGGCTTGGACATCATAGCAATAGCAAGATGAGATCTAGCTATAGTGAGCTAGAGAAGTATACTATTTTTCAATGCAATGGTGGTGCTAGATGAGGCAGACAAGGTGCCCAAATTTCCATATTATGCATGAAAATCTAGAGGACTATGACCTCCAACGAGACTAGACATGAATCCCCCTCCTCCTCCTCCTCCACCACTAGTAAGGGTGGGGATGGTTAGATTTAACTCTAGTTATTTTGATTTTTGTCTGGCTATGTATCGATTGGTGTGCCAGTACCATTTTGTACCATTTTTTATATTGACAGCACTTGAGTAGTGTCTATTTTTGTACTGATGTACACTTTTTCCTATATATACATACATACATACATATATATATATATATATATATATATATATATATATATATATATATATATATATATATATATATATATATATATATATATATATTCAAGGTTTTTTTATTTGAGTACCATTTGTATGTGTCATCTTTCTCTCTTTATAGTTTATTGTACATGAGATGTTTATGCTATAATTATGAATGCAAATTTGATATGATATATGAATTTAGTGTAGATGAGATGGATGATGAAATTATGTATGAAATATTTAATGTGAATGGACTAACATCTCATATAGTTTTCCATTTTTTTTTATAGTGATAGGTATCCCATGAAGATCAAGAGGACAAACCAATGAACCAAACACTTGGGTAAATGTAAAGAAGAATGATACTTTGAAGAAACTAAAAATCCCTTATTGCAAAGGATGCAAGTAAATTAGTGATCTAAACATGTGCTTATGCAATGCAGCCCTACACTAGATGTAACCCTTAGTCTGGTTACCAAGCTTCAAAAATTATCATCACTAATCATTTAGCTAAATCCCAAATGTCATACAATTCCCATTGACATTTCCATCATGGTAATATGAATATGACACCTATTCTTGTTTTTTCAAGATTAAAATTAAGAATTCAAGGAAAGAGAAACTAGAATGATTAGAACATTAGTCCCTTTTAATATAGCAAGCTAATATAAGCATTAGAGCATCAATGCTAGGATGACAAGAATGTTTCTTGTGTGAAGACACACCAGAAACATGAGAGATCCTTATTACACTTAAGTAATTAGTAAGTAATCTATTTGCAATGACCCTTGCATTCATAACTTGAGACAAAAGTGTTCTAGGTATACTCATAGTGACCCATACATCCACTTAGTAGGATGAGTATCAATATTTATTGTAGCATAGAGAATTCAATACAATAAGCAAGAAAAATAACTAAACTCAATAAAAAGTTCATATTAAATAAGTTGAGGTACACATGGTTATCCAATACAAGATAGAGGCTCTTATAGTGGATGCCCCTTTTATATGGATTCTTCAAATCATTGTAACTAAATGATCAAACAAAAAGAATAGAAAAGATCATTACCCTAGTTCTTGCTTCTCTAGTCAAAAGTGACATCATCAAGTTGCTTAAAGAGACATGATAAAGAAAGAAACAAAACAAGAAAAGAAAAGCTCAGTGTAATTCAAACAAGTTCATCATTTTGAGTTTAGCTTTTGTGTTATAGGATTGATATCAAGTGTTAATGTTCAGAACATATATGAAAGAAATCTTTTTAGTTGGGTGAAAATAGTAGATAAACACAATTAGAACAACTAGTGACTAAAGTGAAATAGGAATCTTTAGTAAGAAGAATCTTAGTGGGAAACTGAGTGACAGTAGATAGATATAGTTAGGATAACTAGTGACTAACATGAGAGATATCTTCCATGAGAGGAATCTCAAAAGTGACACAAGTGACAGTAGGAAAATATAGTTAGAACAACTAGTGACTATCATAAAAGAGATCTTCCATTAGAGGAATCTTAGAATGACACTAGTGAGAGTAGGAAGATTTAGTTAGAACAACTAGAGACTATCATGAAATAGATTTTCCATGAGAGGAATCTTAAAGTGACACTAACAACAACAAATAGACACAATTAGAATAATTGGTGACTATTGTGGAAGAGATGACACAAGTGACAATACGAAAATGTAGTTAGAACAACTAGTGACTAGCGTGAGAGAGATCTTCCATGAGAGGAATCTTAAAAAGTGACATGAGTGACAGTAGGAAAGCACAATTTGAACAACTGGTAACTATGGTGAAAGAGAAATCTTTCGTCAGAGGAATCTCAAAGTGACACTAGCAATAGTAGGAAGACATAATTAGAACAACTAGTGACTGATGCTAAAAAGATTCCTATGACACTGTAGGGTGTTGGCCTTGAGTTATGACAAGACTTGATCAATGGATACATTGAGGAAAAGAAGAAAATTAAAGTAGGAAAGAAAATGTACAAGAAGCTAGAAGATGCTCTATAAGATATAGAATTTCAAACCAGATGCACCTATTTACCAAGCATTCACCTTCTTGGTAGAGATTCTTTTTTGCTACCATGATGCCTATTTGCCAAGATTTCATCAATGGCACTATTTTACTTTTTCAATTTTTTTGTATTTTAAAAAATGTAAAATTTTCTTAGTATTACCAAGGTGACTATTTCTAGTCTTTCATCAAGGTAAAAAAATTTCAAAGACATTTAAGTATATATAGAGAGCTTTGAAATCAAATCAGATGTAGAACTACTTCTGATGGAAAGTGTTGATGGGCTCCTTGAGAACCTCTCCCTTGACGACTAAAAGTTGGTAAGCACTAGCTTCGAACACTATAGTGACTATATATGGACCAAGATACTTGGGCTCAAACTTTCCTTTTTGTACCTATTCTTGTTGATTCTTAGAGTTTTTTTGTCATAACAAGATCACCAAGTTGGAATTCATGTGGCTTAACTTTCTTATTTTAGATTCTATACATATGCCATTGATAATCACTAAGATGATCACAAGCCACTTTCTAATGCTCATTTAACAATTCTAGCTCTTGAAGCTAGGATATTTTGTAGTCATCATTAGTAATGAGGACCTTCATTGAGATTCTTAGAGTAGGAATCTCAACCTCAATGGGAAGCACAACATCCACTTCATCTACCAAGGCAAAGGGTATTGTACCTGTTGGAGTTTTAATATTGGTTCTATAAGCCCATAAAGTTGGATTAATCTAAAGGTTCTAGAGCCTTCTACATTTGTTAATTGTGCAATGTAAGATCTTAAGGATCAACCATTACCTTGGGGGTAATAAATAGAAGACTAATGTTGTGTGATTTTGAACTTTTTGCACTACTCCTTAAGGTCCTTATTTTTAATATGTCCTCCATTATTAGTAGTAATCTTCCATTGTTAGTAATAATGGACTAAGGTACACAATACTTGCATATGATGTAATTCCTGATGAACAGAGCTATAATTTTTCCATTTTTTATAGAAAAAAGGAATTCCTCTATCCACTTAGTGAAGTAATCTATAGCTATAATGATGAACTTGTTTCCATTTGAAGAGGATGGATGAATTTGACCCACAAGATCAAAGGCCCATTATTGGGATGGCCATAGCATGATAAATAGAATTAGCCCTTTGGATAGAGTGTGAATCAGATTTCCATGGAGGTAACATTATTTGCAAGACTTGAGGTATTTGATTGCCTCTTGCTCCATATTCAACCAATAGTAACCAACTCTAATAAGTTTACAAACTAGTGTCAATATGTTAGAGTGAGATCCACAAATGCCCTCATGTACATTGATTAATGCATGTTTGGACTCATAAGATTCTAGACACCTATGGAGTGTTCTGTCAAGACCTCTCCTAAACAAATCATCGCAATAATATCATATAGTGAATCATTATGGATAAGGTGACATTTTTCATTGTCCAAAATGGTTCAGTCATGCAAGAAATAGTATATATGATGGTAAAAGGATGAGTCATTTCCTATAATAGAGCAAATCATCCAAGTTTCTAGAGAGTTATAGGTAGGGTAGAGTAATGTTTCCACTAGGAACTCATGTCAAAGATGATTCTTTGGCATCTATAACATAGAAGTAAGAGTAGCTATTGCATCATCCACTTTGTTTTTGGCCTGAGGAATTTGTTGAAAAGTGATGTGAGCAAAGTATTTCCTTAGGGCATCTATCATGCATTTATAAGGTATAAATTTTTCATCCTTCATTGGGTACATATCATTGACCTAGTTGATTATGAGTTGTGAATCACCAAAGCTATTTAATTCATCCACTCTCCATTCAATTGCAATATTCATGTACTATTAATGAGGTCTTCATATTCTGCAATACTGTTTGTATAAGTAAACATATTCTTGTATGCCTTAGGTAGTGAATACCTCTATGCTATTATAAACAATAGCCCATCACTAGATCCTTGTTGTGTGAAGGAACCATAAAAGAACATTGTCCAAGTTTGATATGTAAGCATTAGAATTGACTAATTAGGAAAATCAATGTTCAATGGAAGAAGACTCTGCATTGGTACTTTTACTAATTGATTAGCAATCAATCACACTTTGATAGCCTTTCTTTCAACATATTGAATGTTAAAATAACTTAAGATCATGAAACTCCTAGCTAACCTTCCTATTAGAATTACCTTGCTGAGTAAGTACTTTAGTGGATGAATTTTAGCAACTAGTCACGTAGTATGAGTGAGCATGTAGTGTCTTAGCTTTTGAGAAGTAAACTTCACAACCAAGAAATCCTTCTCAATGATGCTATAGTTCATTTCATAATAAATCAATGTGTGACTCAGATAGTAGATAGATTTTTCCTTGTTATCATTATCTTCTTGAGCTAGCAAGATACCAAGAGATGACTCTATTTCCAAGATTTACAAAATCAGAAGCTTCCTATGGATAGGAGGCATTAAGATTGGTGGATTAGCAAGATATTGCTTTACATGTGTTAGAATCTAATCACACTCTTGATTCAAGTTATATTTCACAACTTATGTAGAGTCTTGGTAAAGGGTTGTGTCCTATCTATCAACTATGACATGAACCTACGAATGGACTAAAGTCTTACTTGTAAGACCCTCATCTAACTCATATTATGGGGTGGAGGCATGTCCATGATTTCTTGAACTTTCTCTAGATCAACCTTGATTCTTTTGGTAGACACAATGTAGCCACATAGTTTCCCAAATGTTTCCCCAAAATGCACATTTCTTGGGGTTGAGTCTTAGACTAGATTTCTACATGCAATCTAGGATAGGTTCCAAATCTTGAAGGTGAGTGTTGTGTTTAATGTTTTTATCAAGTTATCATGCACATAGTCTTCCATTGTTTTATGCATCATGTCATGAAAAATGGTAGTAACTACCCTCTGGTATGTGGCACCAACATTTTGAAGACCAAATGGTATCATGTTCCAATAGAGGGTTCCCCATGTACAAGTAAAAGCATTCTTTTCCTAATCTTTTGGTGCAATTTTGATCTGATGGTAATTAGAAAATCTATCCATGAGTTAGTACATTTCATATCCTTCTATTATGTCCACTATAATATCAATGTTAGGGAGTGAAAAATCATCCTTTAGACATGTTAATTTTATATTGTGAAAACTTGTGCAAACTCTAATAGATTTGTCATGCTTGGAGACTAGAACAATGTTTGATATCCATTTAGCATAGTCAATAGCACAGATGAAACCATCTTTTAGATTCTTTTCCTACTCAGCTTTGACTAGTAATACAACATAAGGATGCATTTTCCTGAGTTTCTATTTGACTTGTTTAACTCTTGGCAAAATAGATAAATATTGCATTATGAGGTTAGTATCCAAGCCTCACATTTCTAAATATGTCCACACAAATTTTAACTTTTTCTCTTGGAAGAAGGCAATAAATTCCTCTTTTTCTTCTAGAGATAATGACTATGCAAGATGTACCATGTCATAATGTTCTTTTATTCCCAAGTTGATGAATTGTGTTGGCTCTTTCAACATTAAAGATCTTTCCCAAAAATGATTAGGCAGTGCATCAAATATCTCATCTATAGGTGCCTCAGAGATGTTTTCACCCTTCAATACATCTTTTATTTTTATTATCTTTTGTTTCAATACTACCACAATGTGGTTTTCACCATTGGACCTTTTATTTCTTTCCTTTATGATTGTGTCATTGAGATATTTGATGTCAACTTTAGTCATGTTCATGCCTTGTTCACTGGTCAAAGGCATTATAGGTTAGACAATATTTAAGTAACAACAAGATCTTCACTAGATGCATTAGAATTCCAGTCTATGAGCTTGAGATAGATGAGTGAAATATATCTAGTTGGTTTTATTGCATTTAAATTATAATCATCAAATGCTTGGACAAGAAATTTGAGACCTAGAGTAGCTTTGTCAACAAGTGTATTTGAATGCCTTTGTGTTCTAACATCATTAATCAATGACTTGATGAAACTAGTTGAATGAGATTCACCTAACCTAACTCTAGATAGTTAACATACTTGGATTTTATTTTCATATACATGAATTGATCTATGTCTTTATCTGTAGTTGCTTCTAAAATAGAGTCAAATTCATACTCTCAAGAGTCTATGCTACATGGAGACAGATTGTAGAATTCCCTAATAGTGATAGGCACAAATTTTCCTTCATCATGTAGATTTTTATAAAGTTTCTCAACAACCAAAGTATGGATGGACTCTCCTTGTTCTTGTTGGGTATGGTGTGAATCAATAGTATCATTAGAAGAATCACTATCATCGTCCATATTGCTAACATGTACGAAGTCATCTGGATTTGCAAAGAATTTAGCAAGATCATTAGGAATTGGATAAGGATAAGGATCCTCATCATCAACATTGGCCCTTGGTCATCTAACTTAGCTTGTGATTCATGCTAAGATGAAATCTCAATTTTTGGTATAAATTTGTTAATCCCTAGATGGAAGAGAATCTTCTTGAAACCTAGATCAGATGTGTCTCAATTTCTTGTAGCTATCAATTTGATTTGATCAAATAGACAATTTTTGTTGCATCCAATAAGACCATTCCCTTTCTAGCTAGAGTAATTCATGATTTTAAGACCTAGACTATAGTTTCTAGGAGTAATTTCATGAGACTATTCTATGAGGTTAACAAGAGTTTCCTCTTTGTATATTCATGTACAAATGTCTATGTTCTTAGCTTCCTCTTTGAGAGTTATAGTAGCTTTGACAAAGGTACCATTATAATTAGTTTAAGGTGTTAACAATAAAGGTCTCTTCATTTTAGATGGTCTCCCAAAATGATAGAATGACTTAGGAAGATATGTTAGAGATAAAATTGATTATATGTCACATTTGTCCATTCCAATATCTTTCAGCTTGAGTGACTACTCAATTTTATTTAGCTTATTTTCATGATGTTCTATAGATTCCCTATTAAAAAGTAGAAACATATCAGTAGATTTTATTATGTTATAGACATAGCTAGTAGTTGCAGGTATGTTGACTTTAGAACCATGAAATGGGAAATTTACACATTGGTGATAAGTTGAGGGCATAGCTCACATTTTGCGTATCCATGGTCTTCCTAGTAGAATATTGTAAGCTAAGGGAATGTCAAGGACTTGTTAAGTGACATACCTTTCTATAGGACCAAACCAAAGAGGAAATACAATAAGACCCAAATATTTGTGCTTGACTTGATCATATAGTTTGATAGTTATCTTGTGACGAGGATCAATGGGTCTTTTGAATAGTCCAATTGTCTATGAAAAGTAGCAGATACAATGTTTAAACCAGCCCTATTATCAATGAGCACATGATGAAAACATTTGTGATGTATCATGAAATTCATGTGTAGAGGTTGGTTATTGATGCAGGAGCATCCAAAGGTATAAGGGAAATTCTGCGTCACCCAAAAAAAATGTACTTAGACTTAGTTTTTGTTTCATGTGTTTTCATTTCTAGATACCCATTTGGGTCAAATAAAGGTTCCAACTCTCATAGTTCCATTATCAGTGTTCCAAGATAGAGTATTTGAACACCTTGGGATACGTGTAAATGCCAAAAAAATAGAAGTATGTAATTGAGACATCATTTTGGTGAACTAGGAGGTGTAAATTGGCCAGATGAATTTAATTGCAATTTAGAGCATTCCAGAAAAAGAATCATGTCAAAAGGTCCCACGGTTTGAAAGTTATCGCAGTTTTTCAATTTTTGGAGACCTCCTAAGAATGCTTCAAAGTCAGGTTAGGGGCATTAAATGACCTTGAAAAGGGCCAAAAAATGGGGGACGATTGAAGCTGGTCCATAGGGCTATAGAGCGCTTTGAGAGCTTTCCAGAAATGTAAACGGTTCATCAATCAGAGCTACGGTTCAAAAGTTATGCCTCTTGAAAGTTCGATTACTATTTTTGGATTCTTCTAGATTTGCACCAACTTCTAACGTTGCTTCTGGAGCCTTCTACTTGGTTGGTGGATGCCTACTAGCACTTTCTAGAATGTACTCCTAGTCCTTAACCCTCTGGGGTCTATTTAAGGACATTTTTGGCATTGTAATAGGCAGTTCGGAGTGGAAATTGAGAGGAGGTACCAAAAGGAGAAATTATCTCCAATTTTGTGCTATTGAAAGCCCTTAGGGCATGTTTTGAAGTCTATTTTCTCTATACTAAATGTACTAGCTTATTTTCACAGTTAATACAATTTCCCTTTTCCTATTTTGTCCATTCTGTGCTTGGGTTGTGTCCCCATTAGTTATGTTGATGGCTCAGTGAATTTCCATCCTCCTTGGAGAAGGACATATACTAAGGTGAGGTCAAATAACCTACCATAGATTGCAAAGTCTCAAGATCAAGATCTTGAGGTACGTTTGCATTATTGAGGGCTTTGTCTAGAATTTTCCTATGAGTAGGAGAAATTTTGAGAAGTTCAAAGATTTTGGTTTGAGCATTTTTCATTGTAATTGATCAACGATATTATAGCAAGCGATGGCAAAAATGTTGTAACATTTCCTCCTTTGCTAGATGGACTAGTAAGAGGTTTATCTTTGTGTTGGTCTAACTCAAGAATAGAAGGTGCAAACCCTTTGAGCACTAACTTGGCTTGGGAATACATAACAATGTTGGCACAAGATTGTGATGGTTCATTTTTAGATGTATTGTATGTAGGAACCTTAAGAAAAATGGTGTATTAGGTTCAATTTTGTCTTGTTTTCCCTTGATGATGATAACATCACAACACTCAACATCCACAAGTTCAACCATGTGGACTATCTCATCATCATCATTAGAGTACGTATATTTTATCTTTTTATGAGAATTTTTTTTTGAGTTGTCTCCCTTTTCATAAGATATGAATGGCTTCTTGAAAGCCTTTTGATTTGTGTTCTTGTTATGCCCATACACAATAATGTAACCATCGTCGATTAGGTCTGGAAATTTGTGATGCAAGTTGACAAAATTACTCATTTTGTGACCTTTTTTGGTGGTATTTGCAAAATGTAGTTTCAATCCACCATGGTGGTCATACTTGTGGATCATATGGATGAGAGTTATCCAATGGATAATTTAGCTTTTTTTGTAGCAAGGTCTTGTAGACCACATCCAAAGGTTCACCAAGGGGTGTATATTCTCATTTTGGAAGTGTGACCCAATATGAGTTCTTCATTTTGTTTCAAAATATCTTATTGTCAGAGGGAGCTTTCTCAACATTTTTCAATGCTTTGAGATTGTCTGTAAGATTGAAAGTTTCCTTAGCAAGTTTAGGAGTAATGTGATCAATAACTTAATCATGCACAACCTCTTGGTTCTTGTTCACATACTCAGATTTGTCCTTACTAGAGGTGGATCCTTTTTAAGTGTCCTTTTCAAGGGTTAGTTTTCCTTTTTTTACCATGAATTCCTCTATCTAAATAGCTTGTGTGACCATGTCTTCAAACATGTGTCGACCCTGAAGTTGATCTTTATTCCAAAAGTCAGGTAAAAGATTATTAGTAAAGATGTCAAGCTTTTCTACTTCAAGAGTCTTTCATGAATATTTGGTTTAAATTTGTCTCCATCTCTGAAGGAATGTGAGGAAAGGTTCCCCAATTTTTTGTTTAATGTTACACAAGTCTTGTTTGTTAACTAGATGTTGTATGTTATAAGAATACTATTGAAAAAATAGGTTAGTAATCTCATCAAATGTTTTGATACTAGTACTAGAGAAGTGTGAAAACTACTCCATAGCCTGGCCACCTAGATTTCTTGGAAATATATGCATGAAATATGTTTGATTGTGCATAAATTTCATACATATGGAACTAAATTCTTGCAAATGATCTTGGCAATCAAAAGTTCCAACATATTTATCGTACTTAGGTAACTCAACTCCTCTTAAAAAAGGGCGCATGTCTTTACTCTTATCAAAAGGAAATGGACAAAGAGTGTCTAAGGTTTATGTTTTTGTAGGTTTTTCCTTATAGCTCTTCATTTGGTCTAACTATTCTTACATGATCTCAAGTTGTTCTTGCAACTTATATGTTTTAGTTTTCTCTTCAGTTGTAATGATATTTTCAATGTTAAAGTGATGAGGTAGCTTGGTTGCATCTTGAGAAAGTTTGAGAAACTATTTCTATTTCTCTTCATTAAGCAAGATCTCCATGAATTTTTGGAAATTTTTGTCTTTATGACATTTTTCAATATGTTCAAGAATTATTTCTACCTCTTCCTCATTCTCATCAGCAAAAGTTTCCTTATATCTTTCATTCCTTTGGTGATCTTATTCTCTACTATGTTTTCCATGTTCTAGCTCTTGATTAGTCATTTTAGGAATGTAATAACTTTTAGTGTATTTTGGTTGAAAAGGTTGTCTAAATAAGAATTTAGTTGTGTTGTTTGGAGACATATGATCATTTCTATATTAAGAATCCTCTCGATAAAAGATCCTAGTTTATTGTAAGTTTATGAAAAACATTCTCTGAACATGAGGTGATTTGATAGGTGAAGGAGATCGTGAGGACTACTCACTAGATGAACTAAATACATACCATTTATAAATTGAGAAATGATCTATGTTGCAATTACAACCCCTAGCTCTACCTTGTCTAAGTCTATGGGGATAAATCATGTTTTTGCTTCTTATTCCCACAATCATAGACAAGGACAAAAAGAAAAATCATAGAAAAGGACCACACTAGAATGTAGTCTCAAAAAAGAAAGATAAGAGTGTTATATATTTTGATAGGAGTCATCTGAGTAATAGCTAGAATAGCCAAAGATTATGACTATCATGACTCAAAGTATGACAAAAACGAAAGGAAAAGAACAAGATAGACAAGTGACGAGACTAGTTTGTGTGCAAATCACAATTTATCAGCTAAGCAAGAAGTTATTAGAGTATTTTTCATTTATGATTACTAATTAAATCATAATTATTTACTTATATAAGTTTTTATTACTCTATTTACTTAAGCTTCATTTGGGTGCATTATTAATTAATTATTAATTAATAATGTGCAACCTAGCTTTTTTCTTTAGGGTTTCTATCTCACCTTTTATAAGGTTGAGTATTGTACTTTTTCATTATCTCTTATGCATTTTTCACATTTGAGAGAAACTTTTCTTCTTTCATTATTTTTTAGAGCAAAACCCTTGCCTCCTGTCATCTTTTTCTTCTTTGATTGGTTTTTGCATGTAGGGATTTGAAGGCTTTTTGGATTTGTTTTGATCAAATCCTACATGTATCAGAGCTAGATCTATTGCAGCTTGTTCATTATTTGGAGAAAAAAGAGAACAAGGGTTTGGTAGAATAGATATGAAACTTTTAAAGTATCTTTTGAGAAAATAGGGGGATTACTAGTTTTTGGAGCAATTCGAGGCCAAACAGACCTCATGGATGGATTTAGAAGGCATCAAAGCTTTCATTTCCATATAAAATTTGTCTGATTTGGACAATGTTGATCTGGGAGGAAAAAATTTATTTCCTAGAAGGCTATATGGCCTCCTCCATGCAGTTTGAGGCAATTGTTTTAAAAAAAATTAAAAAATTAAAATGGTTGCAGGCCATTTCTCGGCTTGTGGACTCATTATTAGACACATTTTTTACATTTCTTGACGTAACCCCTAGTCGATGACCGACATCATTGCATTGTCGGTGCTGTATTTTTTTTCTAGCACCACATTTTTCTATTTTTGACACCACTCCTATGTGCCTCCTTTGCCTAGACCTCTATGCTCCACTCCACCCGAGAGCTACTCTGCTTTGTTCCTTCACCATGGTGCCTCACAGTAGAGCACTACCAGAACGTCACTCTGCCACTACCTATGGTAGTGATTTTTTAAAAAAAATTTTAAAAAAAAAAAATTCAAGCTTTGGGAGGTTCTATTGCTTTTTTTTCAATAACTCTCTCATACAAGGGTCTTTTCTAAATTTTAAAAAAATGTCAAAAAGTCCTTCCGAGATGGAGAAGGAATTTTTGATTTTTTTTCCAAATTGTTACCTATTTTGGTGTTTGAAGTCTATTGATGACTTCTTACTTTTGGTGGGCATAACTTCTTCATTATAGCTACATTTTCTATCTAAAAGAAGTATTGAAAAGATCTTTCTAGGTTTTTTCTAGATTCTCAGTCTTTTTACCAATTTTTGGTAGTAGGTATTTTTTATTCATATCTAAAGTTTTTTTTCTCTTATCTCATTTACTTAATCAATTTGTGAGTTGAGGATCGATCTACTACATTATGGGGGGTGTTTGTTCCTTTCTATCTTTTAGTTTAGAATCGATCCTTCTACTTCTTTCTTATTCTCTTAATGGAAGACTCTTATGTCACATACCTTACACCTCACAGCTACCATACTTGGAAAGTATAGATGACCATATTACTTATGGAAAACGGGTTATGTTCATGTCTTGACGTAGCTCATCCAGTTCTATAGAGGCCTTATGAGCTTCTTATATAGCGCAATAAGATAGATGAGGCAATGGGCCTCACTGCAATGAATATTTTAGATGGGTTATTATTTCACCTAGATGGTTTGAATACACATAGGGCTATATGGGACAAGTTTTCCACCTTATTTGGCACAATGAATTAGTTTAGGGTTCTATAGATAGAAGCAAAGTTTACCTCCTTGGTTCCTAAATCATTCACCAACATTGAGGATTTCTTGAAGAAGTCCAGGTCTCTTCAATCTATGTTATAGGTTGATAGAAAGAGAAAGTTAGATGATGAGTGTATCTTCCAAATACTATCCAAGCTTTGAGATCCTTATCAAATTTTCACTTCTACCTTCTACTCCACTATGGATGCTCTAGGTGCACGACATGTTATGCCCTCTTTTGAGACCTTTTGTGATGAGTTGATTCATGAGAAATCAAATCTCACTTTGATGGATTCTCTTATAGTTTCATAGCCAAAAGAATTTCTTGCCAAGCCACTTCAAAGTACACAAAAGTTGAAGTAGATATCAGATTCCTCTTCTCAACACTCTACTAGCCACCACCTTCTTCTAACAAGGAGAAATAGAAGACTAAGAGACCTATATGTTCCTATTGTTAGAAGGGAACACATGATGAGTCACTTTTCTATTAGAAGAAGTTTGATGGTTACGAGAAATAGTTAGTAGATTTGCAAGCTCTTCTTTAGAAGTGCAATCTCTCCTCTCCATCCTCTTTTGGCTCATAGAGGTCTGCTTATTAGTCTTTCACTATCTATTCTATAGCTAGATAGTATCTTGGAAAGGGTCATGCATTATGGGATTTTGTTACATCCCCTTCATAGGTCCCTTGGATACTGGATTTTGTTGCTTCTCACGATATGGCATCTTCTCAAGAGATCTTCTCTTCTTTTGAGGCTTCTCCTATTCCCCATATTATCAGTGGGAATAACACTATTATGATAGTCTGTGGGAAAGGCACTGTATGCATTTAGAATGGCACATTCAATGATGTGTTGTATGCTCGATCTCTGTCTGCAAACCTTTCCTCGATTTATCAAATTTATCATAGTGGGTTAGGAAAGATAGTTGACTTCACTCGACATTTAGTTTTCATCTAGGATAGTATGATAGGAAGTATTGTTGCTATAGGGACAATTGATCTTTCCACCCATGTCTACTCCTTTTCACACTTTGCTCCACCTTTTCTAAAGCATGACTCTCCTCCTTTGAGAGAGCATCAAGTTGTACAGTTAGGTTACTTGAACCTCTATGGGGTTCCTAAGACTACTATTGTGATTGCCTTTCCACCTCCTATTGAGCTCTTTTCTATTTAGCAGGGCTTTTCTTTAGCACTACTTGATCCTTTAGCTCCATTCATTGAGCCACCAAGTGTAGTTGTTGAGGATTCTATAGAGGACATTGATCTCCTCTTTGATAATAGTGTCAACACACCTATTATACCACTTACACTAGGGATTCCCTTTTAGGATCCTCATTTCTACTCATTTGAGCATCAACTTGGCCTTCCAGTAACACCTTAGCTTTCAAAGTTCCCTCTATAGTGTCCACTAACTTGTACTCCTCTACATTGGACTCACAGTGGTTTGTTCATTGATCTAGGGGTTCTTTCATTCCAGGGGGACTTTGGAGCCTTGAACCTCTCTCATAGGGGGGTTGGTAGCACACATTGTAATTATGGCTTTGAGAGAGTCTCTTGAAGTCATTATTTTTAGTCCTTTCTTGTTTTTACATCTCTTTTTGGAGAGGGGTTTTTTCCCATTGGGTTTTCTCCTTTACTTTGGTTTATAGAGACTTCCTTGTACTAGGTACCTAATTAGGCTTTGTTGTTGGGACACATTTTCTTTGCTTTATTAGCTTTTCTAGGCAAGCTTACTCCCTCCTTTCAACTTAAGGGAGGTATTAGAGTATTTTTCATCTATGCTTATCAATTAAATCATGTTGATTTAATTATATAAGCTTCTATTACTCTAGTTACTTAAGCTTCATTTAGGTGAATTATTAATTAATTAATAATTAATAATGTGCAACCTAGATTTTTTATTTAGGGTTTCTATTTCACCTTTATAAGGTTCAGCATTGTACTTTTTCATTATCTCTTATGCATTTTTCACATTTGAGAGAAACTTTTCTTCTTTCTCCATTTTTTGGAGAAAAACCTTTGCCTCCTCTCATTTTTTTTCTTTTGTAATAGGTTTTTACATATAGGGACTCAAAGTCTTTGTGGATTTTTTTGATCAAATCCTATAGAAGTCACTATTTAACATTGTTTACAAATAGAAAAGTGGTAAATGTTGTAGAGACAGATCAAACTTAGAGTGTAAATAGCTCCACTAGAATAGTTTGAATATTTTTACAACAATATCCCACTCAAGGATCCTCAGGGAACCACACAAGAAATAACAAAGAACTAGGTTAAGATTTAAAATAATAATTTTTGGATAGTTTTCTCACATGAGGACTTGCACAGAGTCATGTGAGTAGTTGATAGACCAAAAATAAGGCAATATTTTGGCATAAAAGACACTGTATGGTGAAATCTTGTTTGGGGATTCATCAGGTGTCATGTGAGGACTTGCAAAAAGCCACATGAGGAAGTGCTAAAAGGGTGTTTTATCACATGAAATTTTGCAAAATTGGGCAGAAGAATCTAGATAGACTGATAATTGTTGTCTAGATTTTGAAGAGTTTTTCAATGTTTTTGACTTTTTAGAATGGATGGTTGGTTATATTTATAGATATCACATAGATAAAAGGATATTTTTCAAGTTTTTCACAACATGTTAGTTTTCAAAAAGATAATTGTTTTTAGATAGAAACAAGAAGTAAGTAGTAGTCACAAACAATCTAACTGAAGAAAAAGAAACTTAGAGGGATGGGGAGTCTTGACCATTTTCTTGATTGAAAAATTTGGTAAAGTTTAAAGACTCAAAACAAATATACATTATCCCTATAACCAAAAATGGTAGAGGAAGAAAAACATTTGTCTCACAACTTATGTGCATACATTCACCTCACATAGCCATCTCACCCCACAAGAGGTTGTCCATGTTTGTGGTGTATTCCATGGACGTAATAACATATATGATGAATGAACACCCTTGTGGCAGGGTTCAAGCACATGTACCACCTTCCATCATCCACATACATTCCTATGGTGAGAAATTATAGTAGAGATTCTCCCCTCTCCTTGCACAAAGATTATGCCCCCTTTAGAGGTGAACTTGGTAGCAACTAACTAAGAGATTTTTAGTTGGATTCCATTCATATTAACCCCTATTGGCTTCAAAAATGAAGTTGAGGCTATCAGCCCACACCAGCATCTAGAAATGCACACACTTGACCAGAAAGACTGGGGTTGGTGCCAACCACTATAGTTTACAAAGCCTCTTCTTGATATGCAATAGGAGAATGAAGAAGAAAAAATTAATATGGCTTTGGAGTCTTTTTCTTTACAAAGCTTCTTTGTTATAGTGAGTTTGAATCTTTGGCAAAGGTAGTGTACTCATCTGGGTTGTTCCTAGAGGTTAGATCACTCTAATAGGCCCCCTAAAGGTTAAATCAAACTAATGGCTGAGATCTAAGGGTCTAAGTTTTGAATTTCCCTCAAGGGGAAAGAGCATACTCCTCTACCTCATCACCTTTCCAAAACATGCAAGACATGTTAAATATTGAGTTAGCTTATAGATCTGGACTTGTCTTTTCTCAATATTTTGATTTCCTAAAAGAAAATTATCATCCTTCCATAGAAAAGACTCATATAGGAGAACTAGTAACTTGCTTTCCTCCCTTAGGTACCATCTTTTAAAGATGTCTATGTTTCTAATTTACTCTTAGGCATCAATTACAAGTAGTAAAGAGCATACTCCCCATTCCTCTATCTTGCACCCTATGAAGTTAACAAGCCCTATTTATACTATGTGTAAGAAAGACGTAAAAGAAAACATGATGTTGTAGTGGGTTTGAAATGATTTCTTTGGCATGCATCTCTTCAACAAACGTCCTACAATCAAACAATCAATACACATTTCAAGTGCTTGTAACAAGGTATCTTTGACAAGATCTTGAAAACCACTGTTAAGCTATGGAAAATCAGAAATCATAAATAAAATTACTTTATAAATAACTTGTTAGTCAAAACATGATGATAAAAAAAAAATTCTAAAAATTGCATTTGCATTTGCTGATGAAAAATTTTGCACAAAATTGTCCACTAGCCTACACAAAAAAAATGGTTTGTATTGCATGAGAAACCACACAATTATAACTTTTTCATGTAAGGAAGTACAATGAAAGGTACAAAATCTTAGTTTATTCTCATGAAAATGAGATTTCTTGTGCAAGAATCTAGAAAACTATATGGGTAATAGTGACAAAATAGTAAAAAAAGCACAAAAATAGAACAAATGAGGCTAGAAACTTAATTTCTTGGCCCTACAACGGGTGCCAAAAATGTATGCATTAATTATGGCCTGTAATAAATCACACTCCAACATGATCATTTTATGAAAAACCATCCTAGAATAAACATTAAATCGTTCACTGAAAATGATTCAAAAAATTGATCTGTTGCCTCCTAACTAGATGGAGTATTCTAGAGCTCTTAGAATGAGAAGCTAGCAGCAAGACCTCTAGGATGAAGGATTTTTTAAAGATAAATGAGAATACAATATTTAAATTTAAATTAAATGCAATTAATCTAAGAATGAAAGAAAATAATTATACTAGATGTATACATATTAAGCTAAGATGATATTATAATGCTAGAAATTGTAAAAGCTATAGATGAATGAGGAAGTGAATATTTCAGCATAAATTCAATACCAAATAAATTCAACCTTTGTAACAAGGAATTTAAGGCTCCTTAATTAGAATCCTAGAATCAATCAATGGTCAAGAACAATTGGAATGGACGATCAAGATTGAAGATGAGATTTAGTGATAACAGAAAATTCCCTATGTAGGTGAGGTAAACTAATTCAGATATGAGTGTGATGGAGAGTTAATTGAGTTATTTTTTTTTGAGGGATAGGTCACTCATAATTTCCATTCCTAAATTGAAGAGAAGATTTTGGAGATATTTTTTAATTTAATAAAATATGATATGACCTCATAAATGCGTAATTTTAATTAGTTCAATAATTAAACTCAATAATTAAAAAGTGCACATTGTCTTATAAATCAAATACATATTTAATTCCTTTATACATTAGCTAAAGAGGTTATTTAAATTTAATTAAAATAAAATTTATCTTAATTGATAGGTTTAATGTAGCTAATTTGAGTCAATAATTAGGAATTAAATAAAGAGTGCAATTAATGCAGATTAGGATTCTTTGCATTTGACACTTAGGTCAAGTAGTGAGTATCATAATCAAAATTTCCTAGTACAATAGGACATAGAATTGATTAGATAGATCAGAATTAGTTAACATAGTAGTGTGCCAATTTTGGGGTATTAGATGACCTTGATTAAATAGTTAGAAGCAACACCTTGGATATGCATTTCTATCAGAAAATGATTTGATCTTGATGGTGGAAGAATGGAAGAGGCAAAAAATCCCTACTCTAGGAGACACTATTAGTTTAGAAGAAAATGGTAGATAGCCTTACATCAATTTGATTTAATACTTTTCTCCTATTTTAGCATGTAGCTACCCCATTTACTAGGATATTATTTAGTAATTCATTTCCATCAAAAAAATCCAAAAAGTATTCTCTAACATTCACAGAATGATTTTTCCCTCCTAATTTATCTTGAGATTTGAAAGTCGCATTAAACCTACTACCTAAGATACCCTTATGTGAGCCCAAAATATTGATGATACCTATAAGTAAACCACATAAGTTTTTATTTCTTAATATATCTATTTTCCTATAAATTAGTGATCATAAAGAAAACATAAAAGCTCATGGCTTCATATACAATCTAGTTCACACTCATGTGTAAAAGTTTCATTTGAAATTTGTCTATCTCCAAAAACTAGCTAGTCCAAGGAAGCCCCTAGCAAAGGAGAAAGAAAATAATATTAATTCTTCCATGAGTTAAAAAAATTGTGTACTACATCATTAGAAATTTTCATTTCCTACAATAAAACTACATCAGGCCCACTCATCAAGATTTGATGCTTCATGAGGTTGGATTTGTTAGAGGCATTTAACACTCTAACATTCCAAGACATGATTCTCAATGTGCCCATGGAGATCCATTCACTTTCCTTCCATTGTCAATTAGTTTGGAAATGAATGCCACTACTTTCTCATTACTTTTCCTTGGGGTTTTTTCGAAGTCCACAGTCAATTGAATACCTAAAACTACTTCATCTTTGATTTTCTTACCTTTTGGAGGTCTACCTTGGTATTTCTTTTGGATTTAGAATACACAAATTTTAGATGATTTAGCAACATATCGAGAAATAGATAATAGCAGAGTAAGATTCTTCTATTAAATAATGCCCTCAATCTAGTTCTCTTAAAAATCAAGAAATTCAGACAAAATATAACCCCCTTTGTCAACTATCTCATTAACCTGCTCATCAACTACCTCAAGAATAATTTTATTGATAAAATATTATAGTTAAGATTACATTAAACTATATTTTGCAAGGTTTGTGTGAAGAAAATATTTCGTATTTAAACCAATCTCTTTGTTAAACTTACAACTCTCACCTACTAATTCCACATGGACATCATCCTCTATATCTGTTTCCTCCTATATGGATAGAGATATATTGCCTACCTATCCTCTATATCCATCCTTCTATAATACATCATATTTTAGTGGCTTATTAATCAGTTTAATGTTTCTTTAGTGGTATCATACAAATTCCTCTGGGTATAAATGTGTTGATCATATTGATGAATATTTTCCTAAAGCTGTGAAGGGGGATGCAATCCCTTAGAAAAACCATTGTACCCTAGCTCCCTTTGAGATATGTTTCCATTTTTTTGTTGAAACCTCAACCTAATAATCATACACATAATCCTTCTGATGTAACTTTAGTGTTTCCACCATCACGTAACTATAATTAATAGTCTCCCTTTTTGGAAAATAGACAAAATTTTAATTTTGCATGTTGACTACTTGATTATTTTCTAGTTCCTTTTATTTATGTCATTTTAATCTTTTATTTCATTCTTAGGTTTTCATTCTTAGATCTCAACTCAACTATTTCTTCTATCTTTATGCTAATCTCATGGTTTGCATCAAGTAGCTCATTAATGGATCTAGGTCAATCCCATGATCTTTTCATCCTTTGCATGTAGTATTCCAATGATATTTCTCTTATCATATTCAATCAATATTTTCTCATGTTATGCTTAATTTTTTTATTCCATGATTTCAAAAATATTTTTAGATTGTAGTTATGCTTCTATTGTAGAGATTTAATCTTCTAGGTCATGTTTAGTCTCTTCTTGATCACATCTAATAATATACCTTTTGATTGATTATACATGTTTCCATTGGATAGTTCCTTAATCACATCTTCTAGATATGTTATGTCACTAATTTGATGTGCAAGATCCTTTCTTATATTCTATAATTATTTTAGCTTCTATTACATTTTGTTGATTCGATTTATGTCCATCTTTATTTCCAACTTCTAATTTTCCATGCCTTTCTATGTTCTCAATCTTTTCTTTGAGCTAATAAAACCTCTTATTAAGAGAACTATCCTTGATTCAAATTATTGGGTTCTTTATAAAAGGCATGGGGGTGGAATCAATCTACCTAAAACTTTAACACTTACTCAAATCTAAATTTTCCTTTTAACTTATACACCATGTAGACATTAAAATTTATATATGCATACACTTAAATACTCTACTAAGTGTGGATGGCATAAATTCACAACCTCTAACCTTGCAAACCAAAAATTTCCTTTGGAATTTTCTATATTATTATCACAAAATTGTATGTTGACGTCAGTAAAAAACTAAGTCATGAAAGCAACATATGGACATTGAAGGATCACTCCAACTATAGTAATAATTGCCTAGTCTTCCCCATAAAAATACCATCAAAATTAATTCTAAAACATTTTGTTACTAATTTTTTGCCTAACATATACTAAAAATCATTATGCCACATACAAAAAATTGATGATCTACATCTTTTAAAATCAATAAAAGGCTTGCAATAATGATCTTGTAGTAAATAGAAATAAAATTAATGACTAGAACCAATCTTAAAATCCTATACAAAATGATGGCGATATAAATCTTATTTTCAAGGTGATCCTTGAGCTATAATCAACAACCAAGAAATGATGAAGAAGGTACACTTGAGTAAATAGAAAGATTGCATTGTTAGCAAATGCCATCAAAGAATATGAACAATACATAGAAATTTTTTATTAAGAGGATGATAAAGAAATAGTAAGAAAATTATATGCACAAGAAGCATTTTAAATGGTGCCACCATTTCTAGTAGGCATATACAAAATAAGTTAAGAACAATAAGAGAAAATAATAAATCTAATATCCATTTGATTGCTTTTACACATGATGAGTATGTTGACTATGAATCACATGTATTGGCTAATAATAAAGGGGATAAGAAGAAGTAAAATTTATAACAAAAGAAACACCTCAAAACTCTACTAGAAAGGAGTATGACAAAGAAATATGACCAAATAATTATGAATGAAATAAATGTAAGAGTATTATAATTAAACATACCTCCAAGAAAATGAAATGTGAAGTAGAATGAATTTACAAGAGTAAAACAACCAAAAATATCATGTCTATAAGATGAAATGATGTAATAAAGACCATGCTAATACAAGAGGGAAAAATAAAACAAGATACAATATCTGCGTATCCATTTCAACCATAAGGTATTATGTACATACTTCAATGAAATGGAACAGAACTTTCCCATATGAATGACTAGTTGCTTTTTCAAATTAAAAAATAATAGGATACAATTATCATGGGTTGGATTTATCTTGTGGCACAACCTATTTATCATTACCTTTTAGAAGTCAAAACTAGCAAGTTAATATTTTTGGAAAAAGTAATCCTAAGTTGGCTTTGATGTCTACAAAAGGTTGAGTAGTAAAAGTTAGATCTATTTAATGATACTAGTTAAGATTGAAATTTGAAATTTAATGTGGGAGTTTTGTGGATAATAGATAGATAAAATCATGTATAATTTTAATTTTATATTAAGCCAATTTTTGTGCAACAAATAAAATAAGGTTTTTAGATTTTATTCTCCATGGAAGTCAAATATTTTTATTACTATAGCATCTGAATATTTTCCTTGTTGAGAAGTAACCGCCCCATGAATTTTCTATGAGTTTCAAGAACCTCTTGGTAGTTTGTATGAAACTCTAATTTTTGGCAAGATTACTTTGTAATAAATACATAAGTTATCTGTTTCATTTTAGACTTTGCAGTTAGAGTTTTCAGATTTCTAAAACTTATTTATAGACTGAAGTGAAAGAATGCAAGAAAAAATCTTGTATATTTCTAGAATTAATTTTCGTTCTATAGATTTTGTTATTTCTCTATGCAATTCTAGATTTGGGAGAAAAATAGAGTTGCAAGTCATTGTGTTCCATAGATTTGGGGATTTCAATTCTTTGATAAGAATAATATTTGTTCATCTTGGTTCTCAAATTGAATATTAATCAGCATATCCTCTTAACTAGTGATTTGAGATGATATTGAGTATATAAACCACTATTGTATGACAATAATTGCAATATAATATCAATAATGCATCACTTAAAAAATTGGATCTTGAATCGACAATAATCAATATAAAAACAACAAAAAGAATCCAAATCAAGAAACAATAAAATCAAGGAAGTACTAACAACACTACACATCATTTTATGTTTGGCACAAATCATAATAAAATAATGAAATAAGTTCAAG
This sequence comes from Cupressus sempervirens, assembly GCA_028749045.1. Lineage (NCBI taxonomy): Eukaryota > Viridiplantae > Streptophyta > Pinopsida > Cupressales > Cupressaceae > Cupressus > Cupressus sempervirens. Next base: position 206,661,205 of record CM053790.1, on the reverse strand, counting down.
AGGTCATAAAGAAAGGGTCCTACTCAAACTAATAAGACTTATCTGTGTAAGTGTTGATATAATCTAATTAGATATGAATGAATTGGTTCAATATTAAGTTATATAATACTTGATGTCATCTCTAAATCTTTGGTAAGAGAACAAAACTAAGTATCTAAAAAAATTTATTATTTGAATATATGAGAATGACTTTGACTTAAACTAGCATTCTAGCACTCTAGATTAGCCACCACTAACCAAGATCCCAAGTAGGGAATAGCTTAAAGAGTTACATGAATATATATAGAGAGAAATGTTAGTATGATTTGAAATTTCTATAGTCATATACCTATAAGTTATTATCTAAACAAACAAACAAATTAGATCTTTTCAAATTTAGGACACACGGGGTATCATTTTAGATGCAATTGGGTTCTAATAGGGTTTCATGAAAATTTTATGTTTTCTTGCATATGGCTTTTTGTTTGAGCCTTCCTTCTATTTTTTCCACTTATCAAACTATATTTACTACAGGAGCTTTAAGGCTAGGTTATAATAGCCCCATCTAGTGGTGACCCAGTTGTTGTTACTACTTTTTACGCTATTTCTACAAATAGCCATAGTGCTTCCATTGAACAAACATCCTCACAAATTAATCGTGAAGGTTTTTTATGAGATAATCCTAATATTATCCTTCCTTTGCAAGAATTTTATGCTACTTTTGATTAGTTAGAACAATATATCTTAATAGGGTATTTTGTGGGTAGGACTCCTCCTCAAGCTATGCTTTGAGAATAGGTTAACAAGAGTTGGACTCCTCGTGCAGTCTGATTTGACACTAAGAAAAACATTACCAAAGGTTTTTTTAATATTTCTCTTTAGCAACCCATTGCAGGAGGATGCAGTTTTTAGCAATGGTCCTTGGCCTATGCATTCCTCTCTACTTGTTTTTCAAACATGATGGAGAGACTTCATTATTTTTAGAAACAAAAAACTTAAAGTTCTTTTCTGAGTTGAGTTCCCAGGTCTACCTTTTCCATGTTGGCCTTTCATTGAGTCCATTTCCAATATCCTTGGAAAAGTTATCACAAAGGAACATGAGAAATTTTTCAATGATTGCCCTCAAAAATGTGTTTGTGTTGAGGTTGATCTTTCCAAGGATGCTAAGGATTCTATGGAAATATAGATTAGGGCTCAAACCTTCTCTTAGAAGGTGCTTTATTTGAACATACTAACACCTACCATAGGTGCTAGTTAGTGGAATATAAGATTAGGTATTTCCCTTTGGTTGTGCCTAGGGTTAAATCCCCACCTAAAGAAGTTCTTGCAAAGCAAACATAACGGAAAAAAGAAGAATGGAGTATTTTTGGGTGCAAGGGAAAGGATCCCTTGTATCCTAAAAAATTGTATGTAGTAGTCATTGTGGTTCCTCTTATTTCAACAGGAGCGCAAAACCCAGCTAGTTTAGGGACACAAGAAATTTCTTCAGAACCAAACCTTGGTGTTTCATAGGTTTCAAACCTTGGTATCTCGCAAGGTATTAAGGTGACCACCAGGGCTAATGCCTTGGTTTTGATTCATATCCCTCTTGCTACTTCTTCTGTTATGACTTAGAATAAATGACATTCTCACATTTCTCTTAGACGTGCTAAGAAACCAAAGGTGAAATGTCAAACCATCAGTCTAGAGGATCTTCCTTCTAGCTTTAACCTAGTTTCAACCTTTTTGCAAAATAGTTATTCCTCTCTCAAGGACAAGAAAGATATGGAAGAATTTTCATGAATTGTTTATCATGGAATGAGAGAGGTCTCACAGATCTCTCTAGAAAGTACTATTTCAGAGATATTCATCATAGACTTGGAAATTTAGATTTTCTCTACATGCAAAAAGTTTATATCTCTAGTTTCATGGTTTCCTCTACATGTTGCATCATTTTTCCAGAAGACATTATGTTCTTCTCTCAACACAAAGCTTGCAAAGGTGGTGTAGTTACTCTTTTGTCACCTCGTCTTCACTCTACTATTATTTGACATGATTCTAACCCCATGCATAGAATTATTTGTCTGTTTCTTTCCATTAGCAATCATTCCTTTGGAGTCATTAATGTTTATGCTCCTAATAATGCTATGGAAAGATCTAAAATGTGGGGATGGCTAGTTGAAAACTTGTCTCTAGCTACTTGAGTTATGTATGGGGACTTCAATACGGTTGAGGTGGCCTCTAACAAAGATGGCATTTTTCCCTTTTGCTGGATAGCTGGGGAAAGGGAATCTTGGTACTACATGCATAATAAATTGAGCCTTTTTTATCTCAATACTAACTACCACAAATGTAGTGGGGTTTGGCACACATGATCCAACTTTCAAGTTGACTCTGACTATGTTTTAAAGCATCTTGATTATGCCATGATTACTGCACAATAGTTTTTCTCCTTTTCTAGGGATCATGATTTACTTGTCATTCCCTTACCAAATTTGATGTTATCTAGCCACTATCCCATTTATCTTGCCATTTCATGGAAAAAAACTATCCAAAAAGTTTTCAAGTCATAATTCTTCCTCATCATGTTTGTGTCGATGCATGCTTCCACTATTGCTCATATCCTACATGTCTAGAATTTGGAGCCACGTATGCATTACCAGAAAGGTTGGATTTAGTGGTGGAATGATGGAATTACCAAAACCACTTGCTTTTTATGCATCTATGGATGGTATTTGGTTGTTTTAAGAAGGTTTTCTTATGAATCCACTACTTCTGCACTCAAAAAAGCTTGTGAGGTACTCAACCTTACTTCCTTTGATGAAGATTTGCAAATCCATCTTGCCAAACTTTTCAATGATAAATAGCTTGTAGATAATTATTGCACTTGAGGAGCCCAAATCAAAGATCACCTCCACTGGTTGGAGGTTGGTGATAAAGATATGAATGAGTTCTTCTACACTCTTTGAGCCCGTCATACCAGTTTTGGGATCAAAAAAATCAAACGTGACACTTTTGTTCTCTCTAGTCTCCCTGACATGAGGACATTTTTATGTCACAATGACATTTGGTTGCTCAAGATGAAGCTCTCAGAAAGTGTATCTATGTTATTGCAAACCACCTAGTAGTTGAGCAAAGTGCTTTCTGTGAGCAACTTCTTACCCTTTGAGACCTTAAAGAGGCAGTCTTCTCCATGGAAAATTATAAATCCCCTAGGTGTGATGGGTTTCCTTATGAATTTTAAAACCACCTTTGGGAGCATATTGGTCTGCATCTTCTTAGGGTTTATCTTGAAGCATATCATTCTAAAGTTTAGGAGCTATTATCAACATAAGAAACATTAAATTCATATCCAAAGCTGGAGATCCTCAAGATATTTTCATTTGGTGGCCCATTACCCTTATGAACATGTCTTATAAGATTATTGCCAAGGAAATTTCTCTCAAAATTTTCCACCATTTTCCTTTAATTGTGGTGCCTAAGAAAACTAGCTTTATCAAGTCTAGATATATTCTTCACAACATTACTATTGTCTAGTAAGGAATTGAGTGGGGTCACAAGTCCAAGTAGTTGACTATGTTTTTGAAAATTGATTTTGCTAAAGCCTATGACTAAATTGAATGGCCTATTATTTTGGCTATGCTCAAGGATCTTGGTTTTGGTCCAAATTTTTTGCAGTCTATGGAAATGCTCTTTGGAAATGCTAATGCTTGCATTAACATCAATAATTCCCAATTTGATACCTTTACGCCTTTTCATTCCATTGGGCAAGTTTTCCCTCTGGGTTTGGTGCTTTATGTTCTTGTTGCTAAAGGGCTTGGCTATTTGCTAGCCCACTGTGTGTCTATAGGTTTGGTTTGTGGAATTTCCTTGCCAAAATAATCTTCTTAGTTGGTAAATGGTCATTTTGCTAATGATTCTTTTCTCACTCTTTTGGAGGATGAAGAAATTTTTTTAAAATGGCTTAACTTGCCTTGACAATTTTCACCAAGCAGTTGTCTCTGATATTCAATTCCATAAAATGCTCTATTATTGATAGTTATTTTGCCAGCACCACCTTGGCTTAGCTAGTTTGAATGAAAATGTGTCAGTCATGGGGAGATCTTCCACTTTCTACGCATTCCCTTTGCTTTTCAAGCATCGCCAATTGATCTCTAGAATGCAATGCTTGACAAGATTACTAAGAAGCTAGATTATTGGCTTAAGGAAAAACTTTCTCTTACTAGAAAATTTCAAATTTTCTTGAAAGTTTTTGCAGCAACTCATGTCTATTATTCTTCTTGTTGGGCTCCTTCTAAAGCCTTGTATGAGAAATTAGAGTGATTTCTCAATGATTTTGTTTGGGCCTCTAGTTTTGATCATCATGACTTTCACAGAGTTGCTTGGGGATTATTTTGTCTCGCAAAGGAATCTTGAGGCATTGACTTGCTTTCCACATAGAAGCAAGGCCTTATTGTATGTGCCAAATGGATTATTTGTTCCATCACTAGAAATGAAGCTTGGAAGATTTTTGTTTAGCATTGCATTTCTTCTAGATTTCCTATCAACAGGCCTACATAGAAGGGGATTGGCCTTCACACCTTCTCATCATGTGTAAGTGCATGGTCATACAGAGCTCTTTTGGTATCAAAAAAATATGGAAAGTTTGGGAAGCTGTCAAGCCTTGGCTTTTCTTTTCTAGTGATGAGTTCCATAATGTACTCTCCTTGAATTAGCAGAACATCTAGTGGTCTCCCCTGGTTTCCATCTAGGGTATTCCCCTTGCCAAGAATCAAGATGCTAGTGATCTTCTTTTTTTCAAATGAGGCATCAAGACTCCTAAAGATTTTTTCTCTAGGGATACCATAAGTTTCAGATCCTAGGAAGATATGCAAGTCTAGTACTATCTTGCCCATTCAAATCGATAAACATTTAACTTATTGCTTCTTGCAATTCTAGTACACTCAATTCATAAATTTCTTTTTAAGTATATTAGGAATTAGTGGATTGAATGGAAGTTGTATCCTACCACTCCTTTCACTAGTTAAAAACCAAGCTTAGGTTATAGATGGATTTCTCCCTATTTTTCAATGGTGGATATGATTAATCAGAGATGGAATTTTCTCTTCTCAAAAGAGAAAGAACTTTGACACTATTTGGAGTGCTATTATAGAACCCAAGATTGCCCATTTTTCTTGGTGCCTACCTTTTCAATGTCTCCCCCTTGAGCCTCAACTCAAGCAAATTTTTATTCCAAATCCTATATGTCCATTTTGTGGATAACTAGAGTCTTTCTTGCATATTTTTAGGTTTTGTAGATGTGTTCAAAACTATTGACACTGGATTCATGATTTCTTCAAGCCACTCTTTTCCAAACCTTTTTCTTAGCACATGGTTATTTTAGGTGATTCCCATACAATCCTTCAAGAATTTACTAAGATTTGGCATACCTTTAGGATGGAGATTTTGTTCACTTTTTGGAAAGATGGAAATGTTGTTCTTTTCACTCAAAGTTTTCTTGATATTAATATTGCTATGTACACTAAGGTGTGCATTTGTAACAATGTAATGATGCAAATTTAAGTTCAAGCATTAAAAGTAGCCTTCAAGGTGGGGCACCTATGAGAGCTTATTAATCACTATGGAAATGCCCCTTGTACTATTGGCAGGGTTCCTTCTGATGCCTCAGTTGATACCATGACACCTAGAGGCTGCCATTAGTAGTGCAACTCTTTAGACAACCACTCGCACATCTCGCACTCTTAGGCTTCTTGCCTCTACTCTCCTAGTAATGGCAACAATGGATGAAGGTGACACTTAGTTTCCTAGCCCTGTGGTAGCACTAGCTAGTTCCCAGCTCCTTCTCTTGGCACTTGGTGAGTGGCCTCTAGGAAATGGCCTTTTTGCTAGGAACTGGCAATCTCACCTTTGTGGCCACCTATGAAAGCTTTTGACTAGGGCACTGATGTTGTTGATGCTACTACTGACGACTCAACTATTCCTAGTTTGTCTCCTAATTCCAAAGATGATTGGTGTTTCCATAATTGTGATGAGCCACCTCCCTAGGCAAGCACCACTTAAGCCACTTGAGGTTGCTTTTTTTTTTTTTTTGGTGAATAGTTTATGAAGCTAGCTTCAACCATGTCAACTCTCGCGAGGTGATCTTGTATGCCCTTGCCCTTTTTTATGAATTGTGCTCTTAGTATATTATTTTTAATAGACAAGAATGATTCATTAAATAAAATTAGGACACACATATCTAGGCTCAAACTAAGAGTTAAGAGATTGAAAAGTATAGTATAAGAAGTATTCACTCGAATAGTGATATACTTATAATAGTTACCAATTAGCACAAGAACATTTATGCATAATAATTCTCTAATATCTACATATATTAACTTTATTTTAAAATCAGTGCATAGTAATTAAGATATTTTAAAATATCCCTTAATCAAAACAATAATTAGTTACATATGAAATAACTCAAATAAAACAAAGAGATACTTGATTTACCCCTTAAATTTTGTTAATGAATAGATATTTACCACAATCTCCAATTTGATGATTTTCAATCTTGAATTATTGACATGTCATTATATACATAGACAAGATTTCACAAGAAAGACATAGTTTTGAGACAATTCAATCAATTGTGATATATTATTAAGAGGATCAAACACCATGAACTACCCTTGAAGCATCTACTGAAATAGATAACATCCCTTACTTGTGCTTCATCATTTCACATTCATCTCTACCAGATATTTTGTGTATATCCTACAATGATTGGGTTGAATCTTCGTGAAGCACTCTCAAAAATCTTATTTTGTGTATATCCTACAAGTATAGTATTTCTTATATTTACATAGTATTGTTCTGATCATTTCATGGAATACAAATTTCTTGAGACAAATGAAGACTGGATTGTGCAGGTCACTCCTATGATAGAAGTTTCTACAAGAATCTAAATCAAATGGTTTTGCTAGCCACTAAATTTTGAATGTTATTATCTCCCCTCTATAAATAGATCAATTGGATTATCACTTGTTCACAACAATTCCCTTGAGAAGATAAGAGAGAATAGTAATAAAAATGTTGAAGACAATGAAATTTCTTTGCATGCTAGTGATAATAGCAATGTGATGCAGGAGCATCCAGAGGTATAAGGGCAATCCTGTGTCACCCAAAAAAATGTACTTAGACTTAGTTTCTATTTTATGTCTTTGCATTTTTGGATACCCATTTGGCTCAAATAAAGGTTCCAACTCTCATACTTCAACTATCAGTTCATTTAAAAATCCTGAAAAAATAGGAGCATGCAATTTGACCATCATTTTGGTGACCTAGAAGGTGTGACTTGGCCAGATGAATGTAATCAAGATTTAGAGCATTCTAGAAAAAGAATCAGGTCAAAAGGCCCCACGGTTTGAAAGTTATTGCAATTTTTCGGGTTTTGGAGACCCCCTAAGAATGCTTCAGAGTCAAGTTTGGAGCATTAAATGGCCTCGAAAAGGGTCGAAAAATGGGGGACGAGCAAAGCTTGTCCATAGGGCTATAGAGTGCTTCGAGAGCTTTCCGAAAATGTAAACGGTTCATCAATCGGAGTTACGGTTCAAAAGTTATGCCTCCCGGAAGTTCGGCTACCGTTTCTGGATTCTTCTAGAATTGCACCGACTTCTAATGCAGCTTCCGGAACCTTCTATTTTGTCGGTGGATGCCCACTAGCACTTTCTAGAATGTACTCCTAGTCCTTAACCCTCCGGGGTCTATTTAAGGAGGTTTATGGCATTGTAAAAGGCAGTTCGGATTGGAGCTTGATAGGAGGTGCTAAAAGGAGAAATATTCTCCAGATTTATGCTATTGTAAGCCCGCAGGGCATGTTTTGAGTTTATTTTCTCTGCACTATTTGTACCAGCTTATTTTCTTAGTTAATGTAATTCCCCCTTTCTATTGTGTCTATTCTGGTTGTTGGGTTGTGTCCCCATCACAATGATGGTAGTGGTGGACATGGTAGGTGATGTATGATTTCATATATATATGTATATGTATATATATACATATAAATCTATATATATATATACATACATATATATAGATATATATACATATATAGATATATATATATATATACATATATATACATACATATACATACATACATATACATACATATATATACCTATGTATATACATATATATATACATATACATACATATATACATATATACATATACATACATATATATACATATATACATATATACATATATATACATACATATATATACATATATATACATACATACATATATAATTCTATATATATATATATACATACATACATACATATACATATATATCTATATATATACATATATACATATCTATATACATATATACATATATACATACATACATACATACATACATATATATATATATATATATAAGAGTTAGAAACTCTATTTGACTCAAATGGGTATCTAGAAATGAAAACACTTTAAATAGAAACTAACATGAAGAATATTTTTGGGTGATATAGGATTTCCCTCACACCACTAGATGCTCCTACATTAGAAACTCAAGAGATATTGAAAAGTGACCCTGTCATTTTATGGATGGTAGAGGAAAATACAAATTGGTAACCTCTATTGCAAATATCCAAGTTGAGACTTCTATTAGTTATTCTTTCCACTTTACTAGGTATTCTTCATACTAACTATTTTTGGTACTCTAGTCCAAATGACTATCTATAATTTCTTCAATCTCTTCTTTTGTAGAAGTAGTAATTGGACATGGCTCTAGCATCAAACCCTTATTTGCAACATCATCATGATTTTCGATTAAGTCAACAACATTGAAAATAGGAGAAATATACATCCCATCTAGCAACTCCACATCATATGCATTTCCTGAATCATGCTTATTCAAAATTTTGCACGGGCCAAATTTCTTCATCTTCAACTTGTTGTAGGTAACCATTGGAAATTGTTTATTCCTCAAATATACTGTAACCTAATCTCCAACTTGGAACTCCTTATGTATCCTCTTTTTATTGGCCCTAGCCTTATATTTTAGGTTTATATTGGAAATATGTGCTCGCACCTCCTCATGTAGGTTCTTGACATGTTCAACAAAGTCTTTTGCCTCAGCACTTGTCCTCTTTCCTTGCTCCATTTTTATCAGCTCTGGTGCAGCCCTTGGACTACTCCCATGCACAATTTGGAATGGTGATCTACCAGTACTTCTATTTTAAAAATTATTGAAGAAAATTATGCTTATGGTATAATTAGATCCCATCCCTTGGGTTTATCTCCTACTAAAAACCTTATCAAATTGCCTAAACTCATATTCACTACTTTTTTTTGTCCATCAATCTATGAATGATGTGTAGAACTGAACTTCAATTCTATCTTTAACTTCTTCAACAAAGTCCTCTAGGAATACCACACAAATTTAGTATGTTTGTACAAACCAATAGTCTTTTGGAGACCATGTAGCTTTACAACCTCTTTGAAAAATAAATTTGCAATATGCACTGCATCATGAGTCTTGTGGTGTTGAATGAAATGTGCCATCTTGGAGAACCTATCAACCACTAAAAATTATGAGTCATTACCCCTTTGTGTCCTTGGAAAAGCAAGAACAAAATCCATACTTATTTCCTCCTAATGCTTCGATGGAATAGGCCATGGTTGATAAAGTCTAGTATTGTGACTAAATCCCTTGGTTGTTTGACATACTTGACAACTCTATAAAAAAATCTTCATATCCTATGACAATTGAGGCCAAAAACAATGTTCTCTAATAATGTTAATGGTCTTATCTCAACCAAAGTGTCCTATCATCCCTCCACTATGTTTCTCCTTGATCAAGTTATCCCTGATGGAACTCCTTGGAATACATAATTGGCTTCCCTTGAACAACATACCATCCTTAATCATATAATCTAACCATCTGCTCCAATCTAGAGACACGGGTTCTTTACAAGCAGTCCAAACCTCTATAAAGTTAGGATCTTCAAGGTATAGATTCTTGAGTTCATCAAACCCAACAACCTCAACCTGCAATACTTTTAGCAACAACTATCTCCTTATTAATGCATTTGCAACCCTAATAGACCTTCCACTTCTATATTTCAATACAAATGTATGGATTTAAATGATCTACCCATTTCAAATGTGTTTGATTCAATTTACCTTGGCTATTTAGGAACTGCGATCCTTGGTGATCAATATACAAGAAAAATTCTTTTGGCAAAAAATGATGCCTCCATTTCTTAAAGGCTTGAACTATTGAATCAAAGTCTTGATCATAAAAAAAATACTTCTTCTTTGCACCATTCAAGTTTTCACTAAAAAAGGTAATATGCTTACCTTCTTAGCTCACTATAGCCCCAATAGCACTACAACTAGGATCACAATTCACCTAGAACACTTTATTTTATTTAGGAAGTACCAAAATAGGTTGTTTTGTTACCTTCTTCTTCATCAATTCAAAACTCCTTCCAAATTTTGTAGTCCACTTGAATTCTTTTCTATCCCCACTCATTATTTTAGTTAGGGGTGTACATATACTACCAAAATTCCTAATGAGCTTCCTTTAAACACTAGTTAGACCCTAAAATGACCTCATCTCAGTGGTAGATGTTGGAGTAGATCATTCCAAGATGACATTCACCTTCTCTATATCCATTTTGACACCATCATTTGATACAAGAAAAACTCAAATATACTAACTTCCTTTAGATAAAACTATACTTCTTCAAATTAATCAACAATTTCTCTTTCCTCAACCTTTCAAGAACACTATGAATGTGCAATAAAATTTCATCCAAAGACTTAATGAAACTCAAAATATCATCCAGATATACAATAACAAATTTTCTAAAAAAATTCTTTAGTACCTCATTCATAAGCCACATGAAGGTGCTTTGCACATTGGTCAGTCCAAAGGGCATGATAAACCACTCATATAGACCCTCCTTGTTCTTGAATACAATCTTCCACTCATATCCTTCTCATATCCATATGTGGTGATAGCCACTCTTGATATTTATCTTTGTGAATTACTATGCTCCACTCAAATAGTCCATAAGATCATCCATTCCTGGGAAAGGAAACAAATACTTGATGGGTATTCTATTTATAGCAAAAAATTCTATACACATTCTCCACTCTCCATCCTTCTTTTGTGCTAGAACTGCAAGTACTACACAAGGACTTTGGCTTTCTTCAATCTAACCTTTCCTCAATAGCTCTTGAGCTTGTTTGTTAAGCTCATCAATCTTATTAGGAGTCATCCTATGAGCAGTCTTGTTAGGCACAACTAGCTCCAGAGACTAAATCTATTTGATGACTAATTTTCCTTATTGGTAGTAACCCTTCTAAAACATTATCAAACATGACATCTCCATGCTCACTTAATATACCTGAAACTTCCAGTGGAATCTTACTAGTACCTTCCTTATTTTTTCAAAGAATTAAAGTATAATGCACCTGCTAATGTTTCATGCCATCCTTAAATTATCTTCCATCAAAAAGACATACCCTAACACTACTACATACCTTCTCACCCTCCTTTATCAAGGGCTTCAATTTGTGGCAAACTCCATCCTTTTTTAGAGAGTATGTATTTGCTTGACCATCATGTATAGCATGCCTATTAAACTACTATGACCCTCCCAACAATAATTGATAGACATTCATTGGAATGATGTCAGAGAGAGTCTTACCATGGTAACTCCCAATCTTGAACTTTACCAAACATTGCTCACTAGGAAAGACCTTATGATCATCCTACACCTAAGTAATCTGATATGGTTGAGGGTATTTCTCCTTCTTGAGCTTTAGCTTTGAGACCATCTTCTCTGATGCCAAGATTTTAGTGCTTCCACCATCAATAACCACATCACAAAATTACCATCACACTTGTATTGGGTACAAAACAAACTCCTTCTTTGTCCAAGTTTAGACTCATTGCTTAGTAAGACTCTTTCATTAACTAGAACCTCTCCTTTTTATTTTTCATCCTCAAAATCTGATTATTTCCCATCATCATCTCCATGAGGAACCCTTACTTGACCATCAACTCTCCTATCTATCCTTCCTTTGAATTAAGGGAATTCAAAGGCACAATGACCTTTTTTGTTGTAATGAAAAAAGGTACCACAAAAGCCTCCTCTTCCTGAACCCTTTCCACATCCTTTACCATTTCCCCTCTGATATCCAAAGTTTTTATCATGGAAGTGGTTGAAACCCTCACTCCTCTAGTTTTGGCTAGTACCCACATCTTCATTTTTCTTCTAGTGTTCATTTCTACATCCAAATGACCTATCACCACCCCTTCCTCCTTGACTATGTCCTCTTTTCCTTCCACCATAATTTTTGTTTAGCTTTTCTTAAACTCACAAGGAAAATTGGTATGCCTCTTCAATGATAGTCATTATAACTAGACTTAACTCCTCCTGAATGCTAGGTCTTAACTCTCTAAGGTAACGAAGAACCTTTTCCTTGTTTTCTCCTATATGCCCCACCCTAATAAGGACTCAATAATTCTCCTCTCTATATTCCTAGACATATTTTATTGCTTCCTTTAATCCTTGCATTTTCTTGAACAAATCAAGCTTGTAATCAACAAGAATGAACTACTTCTTTAGTTTGTCCACCATGAAATTCCATCTAGTGATGTTCTCCTTTCCTCTTCTATTTGTTTCTAGTTGAATCTCTTGCCACTAGATTTTGGAATGGCCTTTCTTTTTGGCCTTCACAATATTAACCCTATTAGGGTCCCTTATATCCTCATATTTGAAATATTCCTTTGGCTCATTGATCTTGTCAATCAACTCATTCAAGTTTAGGTTTCCCAAAAATATGATGACGTCCATTTTAGGTATTTTTCCAAGCTTGGAAGTGGGCTTAAAAAGATTCTTCTCTACTTGGTTTAGGACTTCCCCATCTCCTTCCGCTTCCTACCAAATATTTCTTTCTTCTTCATTTTCTTCCTCACTTTTGTCACCTACGACACAATTCATCTCTCTATGGATCTCCTCCTAAAATTCTTGGACTTTTTTCTAGAGATCTCTAACCTCAAGAGTAACAACTTCAACACTTCCACCATGCTCCCTTCATGGAGGCTTTTTTTTGTATCAAAACCCACAATTACACAGTCCTAGTGCAAACTAACTCACAGCCGCACTTTGTCTACACACTTAGGAATACCAACTCTAATACAACTTGATGAGGGCACAATCCAATACCAAAATAAACATAATAGGAAAAGAGAAATATTATTATTAGAATTGATCTACTATTACATTCAATACACTAAAAATAGATGTAATGCCTTGCTAGGGGATCCAAATAATTTTTTTTTTAAACATGAACGATAAAACCATTCATAACATTTGTGGAAGAAATAGCAACAATTAAAATGAAAATAAACATAACATATATATATAACAGGCTACATTCTTTAAAGATCCCTTAACGTTGTATCACATCTAAATTAACTATTCATCCAACATCCCATCCTTATGAAATAACTATGGTACATCCGATGTACTTAAAAAATATACCAGTGTCCTTTTGCAATTATATTTTAGTTTAGCTCAATCATCTACTGTACATATCACAAGGTATGAAAAGCTAAAAATAATAAACATCCAAGTAAATAAAGTACATCATCATCATCTAATATTAATCCATGATGCAATAACATAAATAAAACCACATATCATACATGATACATTATCACAAAAGATATAAACATCCATCACAAAAGATAATCATATATCACAAACATAAATAACTAAGTGCGCGGTTCCTCCCAACCGTAAATAGCATCATTAGACCATCATGGATCCTAGCCATCCCTCCATGCGTAACATTCAAAAGCATCGAAGAGATCATCGGTATTAACATAGTAGGAATGTCACTCCTAAAACATCCTACTAACATGCAAAGTAAAGCATAATAAATCATCAACTAACATATGCAAAGTAAATCAAATCATCAATATAAGAAACATACCAATAAATACATCCATCATAAGGTATATTATCTATCATATTGCTCCAAGAACATAATAAAGAATAAATACCAACCAAGGATACTCCAGCCATGGTGTCTCAGATGGATCTCAAATGATAAGAGTGAAAATACACTACCACCCGACCGTGTGGAACCTATGTGGTCCACTCCCACCATGCTGAGGAGATAATCTCAAGTCTCAAATAGGATATCAATACACATAGCAAAATCTCTATAAGTCTAGGAATCCTAAAAGTATACTAACTCAAAGGTTCCATCATAAAAAATTGACATCTAATTCTCAGAGGGACACAAAGACATGTAGAAAACCTAATCTGCAAGCAGAATAGTGTCATTACATTTATCATGTACTCCATGGGTCCATACTGATCTCATGCATCCACTAGTATCCTCTCATACTGACAAGGCATACTGCAAAATGCACGGTCACAACCATGCGTTCTCACTACTTCCATCCTAGCTTGTACAAGCACTCAAGGCAAGGGCAAGAACATCAAAACAATTATCTTTTTAGGTTCATTTAATCCCCATTTAGTGTGTAAATGTTATCACTTATCAACCAAACTTACAATGAGTTACCCTGGCAGCCACTTAGGGCCCCGGGTCCAATTGCAAGCCACTTCCTGACACTACAACTAGATTACCTACCCTAAGCTCATGGAATCATAAATCTCAAAATCATAAAAGATAATCCATAATAAAATTATCAAATATGCATAAAAGCATCAAATATCCATAATAAGAATCATCAAATCTCCAAGATAAGAATCATCAAATCTCCATGAGCATCTGAAAAAGCATCCATAGAAAATCATGACCACAATAGTTCTCTATTGGCAACTGAAGGCATCACTGATAATAATAAGTATCAATTGGTTCTCAATAACCAAAATATATCTCAAGATAAATGGTTCTCAACAAGCAACCAAAAATATCTCAAAATCATACTGATCGAAGACTCCAAAATGGTTGAGTCAAACATGTCACAACACGACATCATCAAGAAATAAATCCACATTTCAGTCCCATCATGGAGATTAGAAAGTAATCCAAGGATAACTGATCGATGACTCAAAAATGATTAGCTCAAGTGTCTCCTACACATACCTCTCAACTTCGCACATGAAGACTGATGAACAATAACAATCAGTAAATACAAACATTTCATAGAGCATACGATCACATTACATGGTTGGGCTTATAAAGATCGAGACCAAATAAAATCAACATGCCATCATATTTCATAACCCCTGAGCCTCTAGTAACATCCTAGGACTGGTCAACACTAGTCAACCCAAAACCCAAAACAAGAAGCATATAGAATACATGATGCAAACACATGTTTTGGTTTATTAAACTCACATAGCTGAATCAAGTGTAGAGTTTCATTTTTTCCATTTTCAAGTGTAGGGGTTTTAGTTTCCATTTTCAAGTATATTTCAAGTGTCTTAAGTTTCATCATTTGACCTACAAGTCAACCCATTTGTTCCCCGATAGCATTATCCTTCTATTATTAAGAATTACATTCTAAGAATAACTTAAGGATAAATATTCACTAAACTAATCATCACTGACCTTAATTAAATTATCCTTTATATTTAACCATGATCCATATTCTAATTGATTAACCTTTCAACTTTTTAAAGATCATTATTCATTATATTATAAGAGGACCAATTATCATTCTTCAAATAAGAGATTATAACTTTATTAAAATGATCAATTACATCAATCAAATAACATAGGTCCATATTCTAATAGTCCTCAATTAAATATTACTAAGTCTTCACCATTAAATATCTAAGGTCATCATTCAAGTCATAAGAATAAGACCTATCAACTTGATATCAATATTTCTACAATCTTATTAAAAGAATTGTATCAATTAAATCTTCATTATTTATCTTAATTGTTAATTAAATCTAATTAACTCTCATTGATTGATTTAATTAATAATTACATAATCATAGCAACGTTCCAATTAATATCAGATGACTAATAACTAACTATAATTCTGTATGATAAAAGTCAACTATAATTCAATACTCAAAACATCATATTAATATTTCAATAATAATTATTGAAAATCTTAAATGACCATATTCGTCATCTTTCAAAGAATACCAACATTCCCTTAACAAATTCGTATTATCATTAATCTTTTCAAATAAGACTCTATCACACAACTTAATTATTAATATCATAGTTATAATATCAACTCAATGAATATCAATCTATTAAAAATCAATTATAATCCAACTTCAAAAATTATTATCTTTTACCAAACTTCAATCAATAAATAATCTCCACTAGATTAACTCTAATCAAATTTGTTGATATCTATTTAAACCATTATTTATTAATAGTTTGCTAGTCCTTACAAACATTAATAAATAATAAACTCCTCAAACTATACATACTCGATCTATAGAATCCTTCCATAAACTCATTAGTTAATATTTGGCTAACTCTTAACTCCATTAAGGTATTCAAACATATTAACCAATAACATAATAATTCAGTCTTAATCCAATATCATTCAGAATTTCTAAATTTAAATCAACATAATATAAATTATCAGCTTACAATTATTTAATCAATATTAAAATAAACCATTAGACTCCATTTTCTAATTGTTCTAATAATATTTTGTCCATATAAATGTTGTTTGAAAGAGATCCCTATCAAAAACTAATAAAACTCATTGTAGATTTTAACATGAATAGTCTCCAAATTCTTAACATTGTCATCTTCATTAAACAACTCTAAAATTGTTTAATATATATTAAATAGTATTCAATATACATTATAAAAAGTCTACTATATAAACTATATTAAAATCTCTTTTCTTTTAATTTTGTCTCATCCATTTACTTAGATTGACTAATAATTAAATACACTTCTTATACTATTAACTAATCTTAATTAAATTTGATTTAATTAGATTAGATAATAAACCATATAAAACTAATGGATATTAACAAGATTCTAATAAGGGAAGATTACAATAATATCTTTAATTCATTTCATGCTTTTATATATTATTTTTGTGAAGTTAAAGCATAAAGAACTCTTGGTTATGGGAAATAGAGAAATATTTGTCCTTGAATAAAACAGGCCCAGTACAACAGTCATATCTCTTTAATGAATTCTTGGATCGGGCTGAAATTTAAATATGTTGGAGAGGACCGAGTTGCACCACTTTTGACTGTAGCGATCGAATAAATTCGAACCCAATAAAAAGTTATGAATGACTGAGTTTGGTTCTATCCAAGGGGCAGCGACAGGGTAGTTTGTGATGAATTAAGAATTTCTTCTTAAAATAATTGTTCTCTAAATTTCACCATAAATCTTAAAACCATTTTCAAATCTATTTCAATTTGATTCTAATTCGAACCCAAACCTATTTTCTCTTTTTTTTTAAATCCATGCATATAAAATTCTCAAATAAATTTAATTGCCCAAATTGAAAATGCATACAATAAAAATATGAAATTCCTCAGAAAACATATGGAAGACACCAAGAAGAAAAGAATGCATGATGCAGAAATAGCATAAGAAAAATCACAAGAATCTACCTGGATTATGATGCTAATTTTCTCTTCTTCAGAAAACCCACAGAGCAAGCTCCCTTCTTCAGAGTTCTCGAGTCCTCCAATGCTCCAATTGCTCTCCACCCCTTCCCTAAGCTTTTATGAATGCCTGAATATAAAGAGCTCTCAAGAAACCTTTGGATTGCTTCTTGAAACAACTGAAAGGTGTTACCAACTAAGCATGGGTCTTTTTCAACCTTTTTGGTGAGTCATAGAGTTGTAGACACCTTGTGCTTAATTGATGCACTAACCCCCGTGTTGTTGACACATGTTAATTCCCATGCAAGCTTATAGCTCCAATTTATTTTTTAAATAATCTCTATTTAAATTTTATAAATTTCATTTTAATTTTTATAAATTTTATTATTATTATTTTATTTATTAATTTATTATTATTTTATAATTATTATTAATTTTAATTTCTAGTTTTTTTTATTTAATTCCTTTTCTCCAATAATTCACATTTAATTAATTACAATCAAAATATCAAAGATCATCATATTTTATTAATTTTCTCAAATAAATAATTTGTTAATTAAATCTATTTATTAAGACTTAATTAATGAAAAATTCACCATAGACCTCCAAGATAAAATATGAAAACCCATCATAGAACAAATCATACAAAATAAATCTAAAGGGTTAAAAATCATGAAATATGTCATCTGACACATTTGGTGGGTATTCAACTTAGATACTTGTCCTAATTTTCCAATTAGGATAAATGGCTCAAAGGGTTGGGATTTGGACTTGAGAATTTATCTCCCCTCTCTTATCATTGAGATAATGTGATAGGGTACTGTCATCCTGGCAATTCAGAGAAGTCGATACCTGGTACCTGCAACCTACATAAAAACTATGCATGTACAAACATAATATATACTAAACTAAACAGATAATGGTAGGAAGTGGTGCATCATGTAGATCCTGACTAGCAGGTGACTACGACTCCCTTCCTTAACCACATCAAACATGCCATACAAAAGCAAACACGCAAGGAAAACACACACACCATACACATGCAAGTATGGGGTAAGTATCCATTATAAAGCACATATGATAATAAATCATCTTACTAATCATCATTAATAATTGAAAGCAATGTAATAATCATCATCAATAATTGTGAACACTAAAAATAATCATCATACATACATGAAATGTAGAGTCTAAGTAATCTCATCACATAATAAACTGAATCCATAGCACAATATCTGATAATCTCAAAAGAATGCTGCTAACCAGCAACATAAAACTAGTTATAAAAGAGTTCAACAATGATAACAAAATGTGAACTAGGGGCAGACACTACAATAGAATAAAAAATATTCCCTATGGGCTTACAATTTTGTTTGAATCTAGAGAGAATTCTTGTTACAATACCCTCTCTCAAACTCCACCAAAAAATTGCCTTTACAATGCCACAGATGTTGATAAGCACCCAAATTAAGTTTAGGGTTATAGTACATTTTAGATTATGCCATTTGATATCCACTACCAAAACAGAAGGTTTTAGAAAACATGTCTAAAGTAGGTGTAAAATTAGAAGAATCTAGAAATGGTATTCCAACATCTGGGAGGCATAACTTTTGTTCTAGGATTTTGATTGACGAATTGTTTCCATTTTTAGAAATCCCTCCAAGTGCCCTATAGCCTTATGGACTAGATATGCTTGTCTCCTATTTTTTGGGCCCATACGAGACTATTTAGTGCCTCAAATATGACTTTGAAGTGCTCTTAGGAGGTCTCATCAGTCTCTAATAGGATCTCATAAACATAAATCATTGCTTGGAGACCTCCTAAGAGCACTTCAAAGTCATATTTAAGGCACTAAACGGTCTCATATGGGCCCAAAAAATAGGATACAAGCATATCTAGTCCATAAGGCTATAGGGCACTTGGAGGGATTTCTAAAAATGGAAACAATTCGTCAATCAAAATCCTAGAATAAAAGTTATGCCTCCCAGATGTTGGAATACCATTTCTAGATTCTTCTAATTTTACACCAACTTTAGACATGTTTTCTAAAACCTTCTATTTTGGTAGTGGATATCAAATGGCATATTCTAAAATGAAATCTAACCCTAAACTTAATTTGGGTGCTTATCGACATCTGTGGCATTGTAAAGGCAATTTTTTGGTAGAGTTTGGGAGAGGGTATTGTAATGAGAATTCTCTCTAGATTCAAACAAAATTGTAAGCCCATAGGGCATATTTTTTATTCTATTTTTAGTGTACTGAATGTAATAGTAGATCAATTCTAATAATAATATTTCTCTTTTCCTATTATGTTTATTTTGGTATTGGCGTGTGCCCTCATCAAGTTGTATTAGAGTTGGTTTTCCTGAGTGTATAGATAGAGTGCGACTGTGAGTTAGTTTGCACTAGGACTGTGTAATTATGGGTTTTGATAAAAAAAAAAGCCTCCATGAAGGGAGCATGGTGGAAGCGTTGAAGTTGTTGCTCTTGAGGTTAGAGATCTCTAGAAAAAAGTCCAAGAATTTTAGGAGGAGATCCATATAGGGATGAATTGTGTTGTAGGTGACAAAAGTGAGGAAGAAAATGAAGAAGAAAGAAATATTTGGTAGGAAGGGAAAGGAGATGGGGAAGTCCTAAACCAAGTAGAGGAGAATCTTTTTAAGCCCACTGCCAAGCTTGGAAAAATATCTAAAATGGACATCATCATGTTTTTGGGAAACCTAAACTTGAATGAGTTGATTGACAAGATCAATGAGCCAAAGGAATATTTCAAATATGAGGATATAAGGGACCCTAATAGGGTTAATATTGTGAAGGCCAAAAATAAAGGCCATTCCAAAATCTAGTGGCAAGAGATTCAACTAGAAACAAATAGAAGAGGAAAGAAGAACATCACTAGATGGAATTGCATGGTGGACAAACTAAAGAAGCAGTTCATTCTTGTTGATTACAAGCTTGATTTGTTCAAGAAGATGCAAGGATTAAAGGAAGCAAGAAAATATGTCTAGGAATATAGAGAGGAGAATTATTGAGTCCTTATTAGGGTGGGGCATATAGGAGAAAACAAGGAGAAGGTTCTTCGTTACCTTAGAGAGTTAAGACCTAGCATTCAAGAGGAGTTAAGTCTAGTTATAATGACTATCATTGAAGAGGCATACCAATTTTCCTTGTGAGTTTAAGAAAAGCTAAACAAAAATTATGGTGGAAGGCAAAGAGGACATAGTCAAGGAGGAAGGGGTGGTGATAGGTCATTTGGATGTAGAAATGAACACTAGAAGAAAAATGAAGATGTGGGTACTAGCCAAAACTAGAGGAGTGAGGGTTTCAACCACTTCCATGATAAAAGCTTTGGATATCAGAGGGGAAATGGTAAAGGATGTGGAAAAGGTTCAGGAAGAGGAGGCTTTTGTGGTACCTTTTTTCATTACAACAAAGAAGGTCATTGTGCCTTTGAATTCCCTTAATTCAAAGGAAGGATAGATAGGAGAGTTGATGGTCAAGTAAGGGTTCCTCATGGAGATGATGATGGGAAATAATCAGATTTTGAGGATGAAAAATAAAAAGGAGAGGTTCTAGTTAATGAAAGAGTCTTACTAAGCAATGAGACTAAACTTGGACAAAGAAGGAGTTTGTTTTGTACCCAGTACAAGTGTGATGGTAATTTTGTGATGTGGTTATTGCTGGTGGAAGCACTAAAATCTTGGCATCAGAGAAGATGGTCTCAAAGCTAAAGCTCAAGAAGGAGAAACACCCTCAACCATATCAGATTACTTAGGTGTAGGATGATCATAAGGTCTTGCCTAGTGAGCAATGTTTGGTAAAGTTCAAGATTGGGAGTTACCATGGTAAGACTCTCTCTGACATCATTCCAATGAATGTCTATCAATTATTGTTGGGAGGGTCATAGTAGTTTAATAGGCATGCTATACATGATGGTCATGTAAATACACACTCTCTAAAAAAGGATGGAGTTTGCCACAAATTGAAGCCGTTGATAAAGGGGGGTGAGAAGATATGTAGTAGTGTTAGGGTATGTCTTTCTAATGGAAGATAATTTAAGGATGGCATGAAACATTAGCAGGTGCATTATGCTTTAATTCTTTGAAAAAATAAGGAAGGTACTAGTAAGATTCCACTGGAAGTTTCAGGTCTATTAAGTGAGCATGGAGATGTCATGTTTGATAATGTTTTAGAAGGGTTACTACCAATAAGGCAAATTAGTCATCAAATATATTTAGTCTCTGGAGCTAGTTTTTCCTAACAAGACTGCTCATAGGATGACTCCTAATAAGCTTGATGAGCTTAACAAACAAGCTCAAGAGCTATTGAGGAAAGGTTAGATTGAAGAAAGCCAAAGTCCTTGTGTAGTACCTGCAGTTCTAGCACAAAAGAAGGATGGAGAGTGGAGATTGTGTATAGAATTTTTTTCTATAAATAGAATACCCATCAAGTATTTGTTTCCTTTCCCAGGAATGGATGATCTTATGGACTATTTGAGTGGAGCATAGTAATTCACAAAGATAAATCTCAAGAGTGGCTATCACCACATATGGATATGAGTGGAAGATTGTATTCAAGAACAAGGACGGTCTATATGAGTGGTTTATCATGCCCTTTGGACTGACCAATGTGCAAAGCACCTTCATGCGGCTTATGAATGAGGTACTAAAGAATTTTTTTTAGAAAATTTGTTATTGTATATTTGGATGATATTTTGATTTTCAGTAAGTCTTTGGATGAAAGTTTGTTTCACATTGATAGTGTTCTTGAAAGGTTGAGGAAAGAGAAATTGTTGATTAATTTGAAGAATTATAGTTTTGTCAAAAGGAAGTTAGTATATTTGATGTTTTCTTATATCAGATGAGGGTGTCAAAATGGATATAGAGAAGGTGAA
Organism: Cupressus sempervirens; assembly: GCA_028749045.1. Classification (NCBI taxonomy): domain Eukaryota; kingdom Viridiplantae; phylum Streptophyta; class Pinopsida; order Cupressales; family Cupressaceae; genus Cupressus; species Cupressus sempervirens. Next base: position 206,638,750 of record CM053790.1, on the reverse strand, counting down.
TGTCATCTTGGAATGATCTACTCCAACATCTACCACTGAGATGAGGTCATTTTAGTGTCTAACTAGTTTTTAAAGGAAGTTCATTAGGAATTTTGGTAGTAAATGTACACCCCTAACTGAAACAATGAGTGGGGATAGAAAAGAATTCAAGTGAACTACAAAAGTCAAAAGGAGTTTTGAATTGCTGAAGAAGAAGGTAACAAAACAACCTATTTTGGTACTTCATAATTTCAATAAAGTGTTCTAGGTGAATTGTGATCCTAGTGGTAGTGTTATTGGGGCTATATTGAGCTAAGAAGGTAAGCATATTACCTTTTTTAGTGAAAACTTGAATGGTGCAAAGAGGAAGTATTTTTTTTATGATCAAGACTTTGATGCAATAGTTCAAGCCTTTAAGAAACGGAGGCATCATTTTTTGCCAAAAGAATTTTTCTTGTATATTGATCACCAAGGATCGCAGTTCCTAAATAGCCAAGGTAAATTGAATCAAACACATTTGAAATGGGTAGATCATGCAAATCCATACATTTGTATTGAAATATAGAAGTGGAAGGTCTATTAGGGTTGCAAATGCATTAATAAGGAGATAGTTGTTGCTAAAAGTATTGCAGGTTGAGGTTGTTGGGTTTGATGAACTCAAGAATCTATACCTTGAAGATCCTAACTTTGCAGAGGTTTGGAAGGCTTGTAAAGAACCTGTGTCTCTAGATTGGAGTAGATGGTTAGATTATATGATTAAGGATGGTATGTTGTTCAAGGGAAGCCAATTATGTATTCCAAGGAGTTCCATCAGGGATAACTTGATCAAGGAGAAACATAGTGGAGGGATGATAGGACACTTTGGTTGAGATAAGACCATTAACATTATTAGAGAACATTGTTTTTGGCCTCAATTGCCATAGGATGTGAAGAATGTTTTATAGAGTGTCAAGTATGTCAAACAACTAAGGGATTTAGTCACATACTAGACTTTATCAGCCATGGCCTGTTCCATCGAAGCATTAGGAGGAAATAAGTATGGATTTTGTTCTTGTTTTTCCAAGGACATAAAGGGGTAATGACTCATAATTTTTAGTGGTTGATAGGTTCTCAAAGATGGCACATTTCATTCAACACCACAAGACTCATGATGCAATGCATATTGCAAATTTATTTTTCAGAGAGGTTGTAAAGCTACATGGTCTCCCAAAGACTATTGGTTTTTACAAACATACTAAATTTGTGTGGTATTCCTAGAGGACTTTGTTGAAGAAGTTAAAGATAGAATTGAAGTTCAATTCTACACATCATTCATAGATTGATGGAAAACCAAAAGTAGTGAATATTAGTTTAGGCAATTTGCTAAGGTGTTTAGTAGGAGATAAACCCAAGGGATGGGATCTAATTATACCATATGCATAATTTTCTTCAATAATTTTGAAAATAGAAGTACTGGTAGATCACCATTCCAAATTGTGCATGGGAGTAGTCCAAGGGCTGCAACAGAGCTGATAAAAATGGAGCAAGGAAAGAGGACAAGTGCTGA
>CM053790.1:206624725-206634725 GCA_028749045.1 Cupressus sempervirens | reverse complement strand
ATTGAAAATCATCAAATTGAAGATTGTGGTAAATATCTATTTATTCACAAAATTTAAGGGGTAAATCAGATATCTCTTATTTTTATTTGGGTTTTTTCATATGTAACTAATTATTGTTTTGATTAAGGGATATTTTAAAATATCTCAATTACTATGCACTGATTTTAAAATAAAGTTAATATATATGTAGAGATTAGTGAATTATTATGCATAAATGTTCTTGTGCTAATTGGTAACTATTATAAGTATATCACTATTAGAGTGAATACTTCTTATACTATACTTTTCAATCCCTTAACTCTTAGTTTGAGCCTAGATATGTGTGTCCTAATTTTATTTAATGAATCGTTCTTTTCTATAAAAAATAATATACTAAGATCACAATTCATAAAAAAGGGCAAGGGCATACAAGATCACCCCGCGAGAGTTGACATGGCTGAAGCTAGAATCATAAACTATTCATCAAAATTTTGTAAACACCAATCATCTTTGGAATCAGGAGACAAACTAGGAATAGTTGAGTCATTAGTAGTAGCATCAACAACATTAGTGGCCTAGTCAAAAGCTTTCATAGGTGGCCACAGAGGTGAGATTGTCAGTTCCTAGCAAAAAGGCCATTTCCTAGAGGCCACTCACCATGTGCCAAGAGAAGGAGCTGGGAACTAGCTAGTGCTACCACAGGGCTGGAAAACTAAGTGGCACCTTCATCCATCATTGCCATCACTAGGAGAGTTGAGGTAGGAAGCCTAAGAGTGTGATATGTGCGAGTGGTTTTCTAAAGAGTTGCACTACTAATGGTAGCCTCTAGGTGTCATGGTATCAACTAAGGCATCAGGAGGAACCCTGCCAATAGTACAAGGGGCATTTTCATAGTGATTAATAAGCTCTCGTAGGTGGCCCACCTTGAAGGCTACTTTTAATGCTTGAACTTAAATTTGCATCATTACATTATTACAAATGCACACCTCAGTGTACATAGCAATATTAATATCAAGAAAATTTTGAGTGAAAAGAACAACATTTCCATCTTTCCAAAAAGTGAACAAAATATCCATCCTAAAGGTATGCCAAATCTCAGTAAATTCTTGAGGGATCCTATGGGAATTACCTAAAATAACCATGTGCTAAGAAAAAGGTTTGGAAAGGAGTGGCTTGAAGAAATAATGAATCCTGTGTCAATAGTTTTGAACACATCTACAAAACCTAAAAGTATGCAAGAAAGACTCTAGTTATCCACAAAATGGACATATAGGATTTGGAAAAAAAAATTTCTTGAGTTGAGGCTCAAGGGGGAGACATTGAAAAGGTAGGCACCAAGAAAAATGGGCAATCTTGGGTTCTATAATAGCACTCCAAATAGTGTCAAAGTTCTTTCTCTTTTGAGAAGAGAAAATTCCATCTCTGATTAATCATATCCACCATTGAAAGATAGGGAGAAATCCATCTATAACCTAAGCTTGGTTTTTAACTAGTGAAAGGAGTGGTAGGATACCACTTCCATTCAATCCACTAGTGCCTAATATACTTAAAAACCAATTTATGAATCAAGTGTACTGGAATTGCAAGAAGCAATAAGTTAAATGTTTATCGATTTGAATGGGCAAGATAGTACTAGACTTGCCTATCTTCCTAGGATCTGAAACTCATGGTATCCCTGGAGAAAAAATCTTTAGGAGTCGTGATGCCTCATTTGAAAAAAAGAAGATCACTAGCATCTTGATTCTTGGCAAGGGGAATACCCTAGATGGAAAACAGGGGAGACCACTAGATGTTCTGCTAATTCTAGGAGAGTACATTATGGAACTCATCACTAGAAAAGCAAAGCCAAGGCTTGACAACTTCCCAAACTTTCCATATTTTCTTGATCCCAAAAGAGCTTTGTACGACCATGCATTTACATATGATGAGAAGGTGTGAAGGCCAATCCCCTTCTATGTAGGCCTATTGATAGGAAATCTAGAAGAAATGCAATGCTAAACAAAAATCTTCCAAGCTTCATTTCTAGTGATGGCACAAATAATCCATTTGGCACATGCAATAAGACCTTGCTTCTATGTGGAAAGTAAGTCAAAGCCTCAAGATTCCTTTGGGAGACAAAAAAATCCCCAAGAAACTCTGTGAAAGTCATGATGATCAGAACTAGAGGCCCAAACAAAATCATTGAGAAATCACCCTAATTTCTCATACAAGGCTTTAGAAGGAGCCCAACAAGAAGAATAATAGACATGAGTTGCTGCAAAAACTTTCAAGAAAATTTGAAATTTTGTAGTAAGAGAAAGTTTTTCCTTAAGCCAATAATCTAGGTTCTTAGTGATCTTGTCAACCATTGCATTCTAGAGATCAATTGGTGATGCTTGAAAAGAAAAGGGAATGCGTAGAAAGTGGAAGATCTCCCCATGAATGACACATTTTCATTCAAACTAGCTAGGCCAAGGTGGTGCTTGCGAAAAAACTATCAATAATAGAGCATTTTATGGCATTGAATATCAGAGACAGCTGCTTGGTGAAAAGTGTCAAGGAAAATTAAGCCATTTTTTAATGTTTTCTTCATCCTCCAAAAGAGTGAGACAAGAATCATTAGTAAAATGACCATTGACAAACTAAGAAGATGATTTTGGAAAAGAAATTCCACAAACCAAACCTATAGACACACAGTGGGCTAGCAAATAACCAAGCCCTTTAGCAACAAGAACATAAAACACCAAAGCCAGAGGGAAAACTTGCCCAATGGAATAAAAAGGCCCAAAGGTATCAAATTGGGAGTTATTGATGTTAATGCAAGCATTAGCATCTCCAAAGAGCATTTCCATAGATTGCAAAAAATTCGGACCAAAACCAAGAGCCTTGAGCATAGCCAAAATAATAGGCCATTCAATTCAGTCATAGGCTTTAGCAAAATCAATTTTCAAAAACATAGTCAACTGCTTGGACTTGTGACCCCACTCAATTCCTTACAAGACAAGAGTAATGTTGTGAAGAATATATCTAGACTTGATAAAGCTAGTTTTCTCAGGCACCACAATTAAAGGAAAATGGTGGAAAATTTTGAGAGAAATTTCCTTGGCAATAATCTTATAAGACATTTTCATAAGGGTAATGGGCCACCAAATGAAAATATCCTGAGGATCTCCAGCTTTGGATATGAATTTAATGTTTCTTATGTTGATAATAGCTCCTAAACTTTAGAATGATATGCTTCAAGATAAACCTTGAGAAGATGAGGACCAATATGCTCCCAAAGGTGGTGTTAAAATTCATAAGGAAACCCCATCACACCTAGGGGATTTATAATTTTCCATGGAGAAGATTGCCTCTTTAAGGTCTCAAAGGGTAAGAAGTTGCTCACAGAAAGCACTTTGCTCAACTACTAGGTGGTTTGCAATAACATAAATACACTTTCTGAGAGCTTCATCTTGAGCAACCAAATGTCATTGTGACATAAAAATGTCCTCATGTCAGGGAGACTAGAGAGAACAAAAGTGTCACGTTTGATTTTTTTGATCCCAAAACTGGTATGACGGGCTCAAAGAGTGTAGAAGAACTCATTCATATCTTTATCGCCAACCTCCAACAAATGGAGTTGATCCCTTATTTGGGCTCCTCAAGTGCAATAATTATCTACAAGCTATTTATCATTGAAAAGTTTGGCAAGATGGATTTGCAAATCTTCATCAAAGGAAGTAAGGTTGAGTAACTCACAAGCTTTTTTGAGTGCAGAAGAAGTGGATTCATAAGAAAACCTTCTTAAAACAACCAACTACCATCCATAGATGCATAAAAAGCAAGTGGTTTTGGTAATTCCATCATTCCACCACTAAATCCAACCTTTCTGGTAATGCATACGTGGCTCCAAATTCTAGACATGTAGGATATGAGCAATAGTGGAAGCATGCATCGACACAAACATGATGAGGAAGAATTATGACTTGAAAACTTTTTGGATAGTTGTTTTCCATGAAATGGCAAGATAAATGGGATAGTGGCTAGATAACATCAAATTTGGTAAGGGAATGACAAGTAAATCATGATCCCTAGAAAAGGAGAAAAACTATTGTGCAATAATCATGGCATAATCAAGATGCTTTAAAACATAGTCAGAGTCAACTTGAAAGTTGGATCATGTGTGCCAAACCCCACTACATTTGTGGCAGTTAGTATTGAGATAAAAAAAGGCTTAATTTATTATGCATGTAGTACCAAGCTTCCCTTTCCCCAGCTATCCAGCAAAAGGGAAAAATGACATCTTTGTTAGAGGCCACGTCAACCATATTGAAGTCCCCATACATAACTCAAGTAGCTAGAGACAAGTTTTCAGCTAGCCATCCCCACATTTTAGATCTTTCCATAGCATTATTAGGAGCTTAAACATTAATGACTCCAAAGGAATGATTGTTAATGGAAAGAAACAGACAAATAATTCTATGCATGGGGTTAGAATCATGTCAAATAATAGTAGAGTGAAGACGAGGTGACAAAAGAGTAACTACACCACCCTTTCAAGCTTTGTATTGAGAGGAGAACATAATGTAATTGAGTCATAATTATAATGTGTTAGATGGTGTAAGTTGGAGAGATGATTATAATTATAATTTGAAGCAGTCCAAAAAAAAGAGCTCCTAAGAGACTGATTTATGAGATCCTATTAGAGACTGATGTAGATTTTGATTATTATAAGGTTGTTACCCTATCTAATAATATTAAGTCGATAAGATAGGACCACATGGAAATGAGACTCAACATGTTCAAGCCAAGAACTTAGTCACAAGATTCAAGGTATGGTTTACTAGACAATTGGGGAAGATGAATCAACATTCACTCTCGTAAGAAATAACAATGAATATAGATCAAAGGATAACAAAACATAATGGTTGCACTTGTAGATTGGTTTTAAAATATGATGATATAATTTGGAAACATTCTATAGCATGAGAAACTAACCCTACGAGCACACACACCTCATAACGAGATAAAATGAACATTGTTACAAATATAATTTTTGTCAGTTGATTTGAAAGGATACTAGTTAAAAAGTTTTCACAATAGTGATTTTCACTTATGACATATCTAATAGGATCCTTTTTTTAACATGTTTTAATGATTTAATAGATATGAATTTTTTATTTCATTGATATGATAGACAAGGATTGTGATGGCATTTAGAACGATAATTTTGTTATGATTAGAAAAATTAATGTTATACATATCTGGATATTTCAATGTTTTGAATATTTTATGGAAATAATTAGATGGAATTTAATTGAATATGTTAATAGAATTAAGTGATATTGGATTATTCTGCATTTATTGGCATGTATTTCTATAGTATTTCATTGGGGTACTAACATTAAGTTGAGTGTGCAAGAAAGTTGAAACATGGTGATTCAAAACCTCATTGTAATGTGTTTATTTCATAATGTGATTGTGGATGAGTGTTATAATTTTAAAGATCATGATTAACTAGTGACATGTCATTGTAATGTGTAAAGTATTTAATGTGTATGTGTCATTTGACACTTGTGCTATTTATGTGTAAATGACATGTCATGTAGGATGTTGAGCATGAAATCAATTAACCTAAACTTAATCCCATTATGAAATTTAGTTAACCCACCATGGATAGTGTTAGGATGTTTCACCTTCATTATGGAATTCAATTAAATTTGATAAGAAATTTAGAGAGCCTAAAAGTGGTTTCCAAGTGTTATTTTGATGAAAATAAGTCACCACATGGTAGTAGTATCGGTTGGGGGTATAAATTTAACCATAAGTTGGCCTAGGGGACTTAGGAGACCCTCTCAACTAGTCATTTTCAAGCCAACTCGAAAATCAGAGTGTCACATGATTTCTTCCATCATTCCACCACTTAGTTAAGCTCCTATTGGTAGAAAGGTACAAGGGTGTAAGAGGGGTAGCTAGGGATGGAAGTGGGGGTCTTTTAAGAGAGCTTGCGCCAAACTTAGTGGTTGGTAATTCACTCTCTAATTGTAGAGACAAATCTAAGGTTTTGGAAGAGGAAGCTTAGAAGCTAAGGAATGAAAGATCCTCGTCACCATTTCCTAATCATAGCTTGGAAGGAGGTTAGTGCTTCATGCCATGTTTTCTTCATTGCATGGAAGTTAGAGCTGGAAATTGTAAGAGTTTTTCTAGTAGGATGTATGTGTTTGCATATGGTGCATGTTGTAAGTGTTGTGTATGTGAGTGAGCATGTTGAATCTATTTGCATTTGGTTTTGTTTTATTGGATTGTGGTTGTGGTTTGAATGTTGTGTTGGGTGTGAAGGCTCCACTCACCCTTGGCAGGGAAGAGAAGCCTTAGGTGAAGGGCATAAGTTGGGCTCATCATTGCAGTTGAGAGAATTACCTCATGATGAAGATTTGTTTATATCATGGAGTATGGGCTCCATTAAGGCCTTGAATCTTATTATTTTGGGAGGTATAAGGAGGTCTATGTGAATTGGAAGGGGATGTTTTGTTTTGAAGGCCTTGAAGTAGAAAAATGCAATGGCAATATGTTGTGTATATTTTGTTATTATTTTGGGAGGAACAAGGAGGTTTATGTGAATGAGGAGGAGATGTTTTGTTTTGAAGGCCTTGACAAGGAAAAATGCATTGGCACTATGTTGTATATATTTTGTTATGATATATCCTCTTTGAAGAGCTCACCTTCACCCAATGTTTATGATTCCATCTATGAATCATTGTGCAAGCTTTGGTTGGGGATTGAAAATATGTTTTTAAACTGTGGTATTTATGTTGGTTCTTGTTATTGTGATCTTGTTTGCATGTATCCTAGTTGAGCCTTGTTTCCCCTAGCATAGGGTGGTCTCCTTGAGGCCTAGGTTGGGAGGTCAGCCTCCATGGTTCTATGTTTTGTCTTTGGTTGCAGGTATTTGCTTAAGTCTTAGACATTTGGAAATTGAGGAGTCTTCCCTTTGCATAATAGAAGAGACACTATTGCTATTGTATTGCAATGGAGGACAATACCATTTATGTTATGTGAAAATTTTGTATTGAAGAAATGATGTTATTGTTTCCATACATAGGCCATTAGAATGGTTGTGAATTATCGTCCTTATAAAGGTCCTTTTCCTTCTCTTGTGTATTTGGATATGATGATTCCACCACCCTAATGCTTGCTTGGTATTATGTGGAATGTAAATTTTGAAAGGAACATGAAGGATACATTTCATTGGTTTCATGTTGCTCATCATTACTTGAAATTGGAATGTGTTGCAAAAAAGAATTGTATTATGATATACATTGGAAGAATGGATAGGATATTATCATTTGCTATTCTGATCTCCTCGAAATTTCATAAGAATAATTATATTACATTGATGTTTAGTATTGTTACACATTTAGCTGTAGAGTATGTATTTTTTGGCTGGTAGCTTTGTAGATAGTTAAAAATTATGATATTGTATGCCAATAATGCATATGAAAGATTTGATGTTGTGAAACTAGAATCAAGAATTTGATTTAAGTTCCATACTAGTGTATCTTGCAAATAGCTTTTGTTAGTATATGATTGTTGTTATTTTACATTAGATTTGCTAGATAGAATAAATAATATGAGGCAAAATGCAATGTTAACAATCATCAAACTCAAATCTGAACAATTTTAGAGGATTACATGAAAAGATCTAGGCAAGAAGCTGAGGGGAGAGAGGGAGAGAGAGAGAGAGAGAGGGGGGGGGGGTGTTGACCTAGAGAAGCATAACAATCCTCTAGAAAATATATGGGCAAACAAAAAAAAATCAGTAAAGAATGACCTTATTGTTAAAATATAATATTAAATGCATAAGTTATTGTCATGATTATGGTAGAAACCTTAAGGAGTAAGAAGGGAAAAAAAAACTTTATATTATAATACCTTCCATGAGAAGATTGTCAAGGCAATTAATTTGTTTACAAGGTTCATGTGTTTTTCCAATAAAAAATATATTGCAAGTAGACAGATGGGTCACATCCTTACCCACCCCCTTACCTGTCAATTCAAAAGGGAGTCATGTTTGTTTTTATTAAAAAAATAACAATGCATACAATCCCATGTCCTAAATAGGACTTTCTCATTTTATGACACCTAAGTTGGAAACCAAATTTAATTTACTAGGGGTGGGTTGTCCCATCAAACCCACCTTCCATTGCCTCATACCACTTGCTTTTGAATATATATACCACTTTTTGGAGTACGTGAGCAGCAGCAAGGAGAATCAAAAAGATTAATGAGTGGAGTGTTAATGAAGTTAAAATTAATACATGTTTTGACCAGCCCACATTCTCTCCAAAACGCTTACCTTGGGAATACGAAAAATTGAGCATGTGGAGACCCTCCAATTACCATGCCTATTTGAGGAAGGGGTAGGTATATATGGTAAAGATTTAGGAGCTGTTTTTTTAATTAAAATAAAAAATGTATGCATTTAACATTAAAATAAAGGATGTAATCATTGCTAGTATTGACTCAAGATTTGAATATGGTTAAGATCCATAAAAATTAGGAATCTTAAGCTATGTCATAAATAGAAAATTAATAGGAAATGAATATATTAATTGGTTTTTTTAAAGTTGGATTGGTGGGTATAGATATTTAAGAAATTAATGTAAATTTTTAATATTTTGTTTTGTTTAGTTTACTGAGTTATAGTTAGAATAGATTTAAATATGGATATTTGACATTATTGGAAACTAAGGAGAGTGCTATTAAGGTTTATTAAATTAGTAAATTATGATGCTAAATAGGATGTGTAGGAGTACATTTAGTAATGGAAGTTAATTTTTCCTTAGAGTAAATAAAAAAATAATTACATGTTTACTAATGTTAGCTGGGTATGTGCAGGATCATGGTGTACCAAACTATGGCCTTATGTGGTAGTGAAAAACTAGCAAATCAGGGTTATCTCAACTTGACACATAATTTTAAAGTAGTTCTAGACTTTATATCAAAAAGTTGTAAGAAAATAATCTGTAGGAAATTGAATCTAGTTTCTAAAATACAAGGCCTTATCTAGAGAAAAAAATATTTGATTGGTCAAAAGTTTGGATTTTAATGCAATACTACAAAAATTTCAGGGTGAAAATAAAAAGTAGGTGTATGTCTAACCACCTTAATCATAATGAACTGATAATATTTTTAAATATAATTTTAGATATAAAAATTAAACTCATGTCTAGATGTGACACATATTTTTGAGAATTTTTATTCCAAATAAGTAATTAATTATGAATTTTCTACTATACTATTTTCAGAATTAAAAAAACTCCCATGTCTGACCACCTTAACTAGTTCAAAAAAAATCAAAATTAAGTTTTTTTTTTTTTTTCTTATACTAGTCAAAGCATAGAATGTGATGCATCTTTTGGATTTCACAAATCTTATACGGTTTGAAAGTTATAGCTATTTTTCAACCAGTATGTCAATTAGCACTTTGCAGCTAACTCCATTAGAAAATAAGTAATAATTACTTACTAAACTCGTAATTTGAAAAACTTTACATTTATGAAAAGCTAAGAATATTCTTAAGAAACCCTTTTTATTACATCAAATTTTGGTTTAAAAAAAGTCGTCAGCTACATGCTTGAAGTAAAAAACACATAAGAACATGCCAATTCTACTATACTATTTTCAGAATTAAAAAACTCCCGTGTCTGACCACTTTAACTAGTTCAAAAAAAATCAAAATTAAGTTTTTTTTTTTTTTTCTTATACTAGTTGAAGCATAGAATGTGATGCATCTTTTGGATTTCACAAATCTTATACGGTTTGAAAGTTATAGCTATTTTTCAACCAGTATGTCAATTAGCACTTTGCAGCTAACTCCATTAGAAAATAAGTAATAATTACTTACTAAATTCGTAATTTGAAAAACCTTACATTTATGAAAAGTTAAGAACATTCTTAAGAAACCCTTTTCATTACATCAAATTTTGGTTTAAAAAAAGTCGTCAGCTACATGCTTGAAGTAAAAAACACATAAGAACATGCCAAAAACACATATTCG
>CM053790.1:206579725-206619725 GCA_028749045.1 Cupressus sempervirens | reverse complement strand
TATAATTAAATAGATTCAATTATATTATTTTGAATGTGACCATATTTTAATGTCGAATAAAATAGGCATGTATATTGACATCATATTGATATAGTGACTTCAAAAATATCTAATATAGATATAGGATAAATATGACTCCGTAATTTTCAATTGAATTTTCTACGTAAGGTTATTTCAAGAGATATTATGCATATTATACTTTCATAGTCAAGATTTGCAAACATATAAAATGTTATATATTAATTTATTGCACTCCAAGAAGAGATGAAGAAGTCATCAAAGAAAAAAAAGTCCTAAATAATTGTTAGTCAAAATTTCAATGTTTTATTACTCATCTTTCATGTTAATTTATATAAATCTAAATATATATCTTCAATATTTTAAAAAAATAATTATTAGGTTCAAACTCATTCAATGTTTGATATAATTAATAAAAATCATTATGTAGACTAATGGAAAAAAATTAAAATAGGGATTCTACATGATCCTTGAAAATGTTATATATTATGCCTTAATAATATTGTCAATTAGTATGGACTTACATATCAGTTCATTAAAATGTATTCAAGTGGAGCTCAAATTGGCTATGAACCAATCCTAAGGAATCATAATCCAATTATTTATTGCTCCTCTCTTATTAAAGCATGAGAGGTCATCAAGACGATTCAACATATTTGGTATCATGGTAATGAAAAAACATCCTGCTCTCAAGGGAAATCTTGAATCACCAAAAAAAATGTTATGATCCTAATGGGCAACCTTCACTAGCACCTTAGGGTTTTGGTGAAATGGTTCATATCATGTGGAATCAGAGCCTCCACCAAGGTTTGAGTCTCAAAGGGGGTGGCAACACTGGCATTGCGGTGTTCATCTAGAGCTCATATAGCCAATGGAGGGCTCACTATATGGGTGCACATCCAACCCAAAGTCTGGACTGTGAAGCATAGTGTGATGTCATTATCTTGGTGGGCTACCTTCACTAGAACATTAAGGTTTTGCTGCAATGGTTCATACCAAAATATTTATGTTCTTGTGTTTTCAATAAGATTCATTTCAGTGTAGTGTTTCCATTTGTGGAGACTTACTACTTTTAGTAATTTGGTCATAGGAGATTAAAATGTTCTCATTTCAAAGGTGAAACATAATCTTCATTATCATACTAGTATTCAAATTTCATCACTGTACCATCTGTATCATTAAATGTATTATGGATTTCTGGTATAAAATATATGAGCTCAATTTTGAAGGCATTAGAATCTATAAAAAGAAGTTGAACCCTATCTAATTCATGAAGGAGCTCCTAAAGTACAAGAACACAAGGAGGTTAAGATTCCTTAAATGGGATATTAAAATTATTTTGATTCATTTATGATCTATTTAGTCCATAACATCAAGATGTAAAGGATAGGGAGGTAATTTCTATATATTTTTTTATTGGTTTTTCAATTTGTGTGTTGTTTCTAGGCCTTCTACTACCATGTATGACATGTGAACCATTTATTATATGCATATTGGATATTAGGATGAATAAAACTCCTTCCCTTTTTTTTTGATTAATTTCATTAATTTTTGAAGATATTATTAGTATTTTGAGAAAAAAAAAATGTTGTGTGTAGATACAAGAATCCCTGCAAATAGTCATATAGAAAGATTTGGTGCAAACACATTTGGATATCTTTGAGACCTCAAATGGATTCATTGAAAGTATATCTAAATAATATTTCATTACCTTTTAGTTTGATTAAATTTCATTCATATTTGTGGAATTTATACATCTTTTAATGAAACTGGTGTTTAAAGATCTTCATTGGAGTTATAGGAAAATATTTGTACTTGTTTAATCATTTATAGACTTTAAAAATTAATTAGTTAAAGACTCTAAAACTAGACTAAAAATTGGTCAATTTAAAATTGGATTGGAATGATTTGGGATTTTTTTGAGAGAGATATTGGATGCCCTATGTAGGGTTATAAGATTTCTTTGTAGTTAATGACAAAAAATATGGGTGTCAGTTCAAAGGTCATAGCTTGTAATTGGTTTATTTATTTGGGCTCATAGTTGAATATGATTTAGTAATAATTTTTTGGAAGAATTCTTAAAAAGGTTTGGAAATAAATTGCTAGGAAAAAAGTTATGAATGATACAATCAAGAATAGAAGTAAAACTCTATGAATAAAGAAATGTGCATGAAACTTGTGTTGAAACATTTTATTTTTTTAACTAGATAAGATGTCTCTAATTAATGAATTAATTTAATGGATGCTTAAAAGATCAATATGAATCCCACTTATTGGCTAGTTTGTAGTATGATCTACATTAGATTGGTATCAAAGATTAAATATCTTGAGTATGTGGGTAGATTGCCAAAGGAGAAAATCCACACCTAGAACTTGAAGATTTGATTTTGATTTATTGATAAGATTTTGGTTGTAGGTGTCATGCCCCTAATAGTTCTACATCTGTTACCTTGGACTCTGAGAATAGTTTAATTTACTAGTTGGTTTGGTACTTGTTTTGAAACTTTCTTTTCATAGAAAACTATTTTGTTTCTGACATCATTATGTTGTTTTGCACTATGAGAATTCAGATGTTTCTAAGATCTGATTCTTAGAATAAATGTTGACAATTCAGATTTAGGAATCCTACAGCAAAGAAATGGTTTTTAGATAAGGCAATTCAGTTTTGTTTTCAATTTCGTTTGGATCGGTTTCAGTTTCATAACTCATGGGGTTGTTCAGACTTATGATTAATGTGGTATTAAATTTTTAACAGTACCAAGAATCTTTTATTTAACAGTTTTGTTTTAGTGTGTATATATATATATAAGTGCATTAGTAAAAAAAAAAAAAAAAAAAAAAAAAAAATATATATATATATATATATATGTATGTATGTATGTATGTAATTGTTTGTATATTTGTGTGCTTGTGTTTATATTTTTACAAGTTATAATTGTATGTATATGTATATACATATTATAAATCTGTAATCTTAATATTAATTAGGATTAGCATTGATATTAATATTTATATTAATATTAACATTAATATTAATATTAATGTTAACATTAATACCTAATATTATGTTAAACTAAGTTAGTACCTAAGCTAACCTAGTGCATTCGACTAAGACCCAACCTAAGCTTTTACTGGCATGATCGCTATCCAAACTAAAATATAGCCTTGTTATGGACTTGGCTTATGGCGGCAATGTTATGGGAATTTATGGTGGGTAGTTTCATTGATTTTTGAATTAGTACTGCATTCGCCATGTGTTGGAAAACTGAGAGAATAAGTTGTTAGAGATAAGCTCATAGTAATTAGCATTGATTTCCATGGTTAGTCTATCATTTTGGCTTGGAATTAGTTGGATTTTGAGTTCAGTCCACCATTGATGAACTCTAGTTGGGGTTTCATGGAAACTCTATTGAACAAGTTTCTCTGAGCTTATTATGGGGATTCTGGTGACCATGAGGATGATTTTTGATTCTCACTCCAGCTCTATAAATCCTCCCGAATTCGTATTCCTCATTCTTCTTTCTTTTCATGGTTGCATTTTCTCTATTTTCGTGTTTGAAAGAGTTTCATTGGATCTCTGTGCCAAGCCTTAGAGAATTTGGAGGCTTGAGTTGCGATTTTGAAGTTGAAAGCTCTCTAGGTAGCTTTTCCTTAAGTATCATTCTGCATTTGAACAGGTAGGGGGCTCTACTTTTACTCAATCCTATTTCTTTTGTATCATTTCATTTTTATATGGTGAATATTGAATATGCAATGGTTTTGTGGAAAATTCAACACCCAACTCTATGAGTATGCCAAATTTGGTGTGTTCATTGCCAAACTCAGTATAAATCCAGAATCGGGTGTGAATATAGGAATACGCTGTGTTTTGTGTTGCAATGAGTTTATAATTTTTATGTGGGTAATAGCGAAACTAAATACTGTGCTAAATAGATTAAGGAAAAAGGGTCTTATGTTTCTCACAAAATGTAAATGTGCATTCCGATCTATCAAAAGAGCTAATTTCTTTATGGTATCGATTTCTTTATTTAAAGAGCCATGTAGAACAGAGGATGATCACTAAGTCGAACAGTGGACATTAAACGAGTTTCATTGTTATAATTTTGTTTAGTATTGGAATTATATAGCTTTTAGAAAATAAAATTGATATGTATGATGGTTATTGATTCTATATACACCACAACTTAGTAAGATCCATGGCATCTGTTAACTTACTGTTAGTCTTAAAACATCGATTTCAAACATGAATACTTTGTAGGCTGTTAAGATTGTAGGAGATATGGGGATTTTTTTTAGACTCAACTATTTTATTGGCTACAGTTAATGTTATCGATGGGAGATCTATATTTAATTAATTTTGGTACAAGAATATTGGAATATGATAACAGTCAGCATTAGATTTCTTTGTCATCGAATTTTTGTCAAATAGTTATTATTAAGCATAGTAAAATTTTTAGTTATCAGTAAGTTATTTGTTTCATATAGTGAAAAGATTATATATGATGACGGGCCACACCACCCGTACCAACTCACAACCAAAAATGCAACAATATGGAGATAGAGAGAGATGACAAAATGCTTCATAAAGCATCCATTAATACTTGAAATCCATTAGAAGATATTACATTTGAAGAGCTTACAATTCAAGAACTTCTATTAGAAGAGCTTCCATTTCTCGAACTTGATTACAAATGATACTAGGCCTTTCTTAAATAGGCACTTCTAACCCAAGACATTACAAACACAACCAATGTGGGATAAAAGGTAAATACAACTACCTTTAAATAAATATTAAATTCCCACCCAAATACAACTAAGCACCCAACAAATATTAAATACATGATTTAAGGATCTTTCCACAAACTTCTAAATTGCCACCTATACACCTCGATTAATGGAATGACAACTATTTTTATTATTTTTCTTTTTACGCCACCTATGCGCCTCGAAAATAGAAATCTCCTTTTCCTTTCTTTTCTCCTTTTTATTTTTTTATTATTTCTCCTCTAATTTTCGTCACTTTCTCTCTCCTCCACAATCTTTCTTTTTTTTTTTTTTTTTTCCTTTTTTTTTTTCCTCTTTTTTTTTTTCTAATAATTTAATTTTCCCATGTAAGATGCTCCTGCATCAGACTCCCTTGGTAGATAGAAAAGTGTGTCCCACACTTTAATGCCAAAAGAAAGATATACAACCATCTTCATCTTCACCACAAGCTTCCACCTCAACAGGACAAGAAAACCAACATGCAAATCTTCCACCTTTTTTTTTGCTGATGCATGATGCTCCTGCATCCGACTCCCATGGTAGGAAAAATTTTGTGAATATGGATTCACAAAATGAAGTAGCCACTGTTGACAGATTTTTTTCCTCTTCCTCCAACACATAGCTGGAACAAGTATTCGGTGCCGATATATTTCCTTCTTTCTTCTTTTCCAACACCTGGCTGGAACAACTATTTGCTGCTGAAAATACTCCTTTGCAATGAACTCTATCCAAGTATAACTCTCATCCTCATCCAATCTTGTTGAATTAATCACACCTGTAATAAACCCAACAACACCATACCAATCTTCCTTTGCATACCATACATCACGAACAAGATCCTCATGCAAACCATCATTAGTATCTTTCAAAATCACCTCAAATTTAGCATCATATAATTCATAAGAATTTACCTCTTTGACATATTCATCTTTTCTTGCCTCTTTCATGCATGTAACTACTTCACTTGTTGGATCTCCAACTAAGGCACCATACTTCTCCTCCATTGCTGCAATCTTCAAATCATCTTGATCTACTTCAGGTTCGTAAGTCTTGTCATCTTTATGCTCTTCCTCTTCTCGTTCATCTTCTTCAACTTTAGGTTCGCAAATGATTTCCTCTTCATCTGCTTGCTCTTCCACTGGATCATCTTTCTTTTCCACATCCAAGGAATTATCAACATCTCTTTTCTGGTGACATGCTCTTTGTTTCCACAACTCAGCTTCTAATTCATTTACTTGCTTCTGCAAATCAACTACCAATGATTGTTGATTTCTTTCTCTAAATTTCTCAAGTCGAGGAATCCTCAGAATCCATCCAATCACAAAAGTCATCTTCTTCTTTCTCTTCTCCATAATCAAGTCTTTAGAAGACAAATCTCATCCAAAACAAGAACCTCGTGCAAACTGCCTCATAGTCGGCGCTCTGTCTACACAATCAAGAACTTCTTCACAAACTTCACCCAACTCAAGGTCCTGGTGCAAACTGCCTCACGTTCGGCGATCTGTCCGCACTCTCAGGAACTCCTACTTTGATACCACTAATGACGGGCCACACCACCCGTACCAACTCACAACCAAAAATGCAACAATATGGAGATAGAGAGAGATGACAAAATGCTTCATAAAGCATCCATTAATACTTGAAATCCATTAGAAGATATTACATTTGAAGAGCTTACAATTCAAGAACTTCTATTAGAAGAGCTTCCATTTCTCGAACTTGATTACAAATGATACTAGGCCTTTCTTAAATAGGCACTTCTAACCCAAGACATTACAAACACAACCAATGTGGGATAAAAGGTAAATACAACTACCTTTAAATAAATATTAAATTCCCACCCAAATACAACTAAGCACCCAACAAATATTAAATACATGATTTAAGGATCTTTCCACAAACTTCTAAATCGCCACCTATACACCTCGATTAATGGAATGACAACTATTTTTATTATTTTTCTTTTTACGCCACCTATGTGCCCCGAAAATAGAAATCTCCTTTTCTTTTCTTTTCTCCTTTTTATTTTTTTATTATTTCTCCTCTAATTTTCGTCACTTTCTCTCTCCTCCACAATTTTTTTTTTTTTTTTTTTCCTCTTTTTTTTTTCTAATAATTTAATTTTCCCATGTAAGATGCTCCTGCATCAGAAATATATGACTATTTTAATTCTAACTTTAAATTAATAAGGCGTTATATATATATATTGGTATATATGAGTACGTATGTAAATATATGGGCATATGCACCGACTTGTGGTGCCAAAAAAGTGACAAGGAATTTTTTTTTTCCTATTTTAAAAAGCGTGTATGCGCTATAGTGCATACACACTTTAAAAAAATAAAAAGTATATATGATGGGCTACAAACCCATAACCCATCATTTTCATCAGCATTTTCTTCTACTCCTACAACGAGCAATGCATACACAAGTTGAAGACTCAACATTTGCACCACCATTTGCCAAAATGCCTCCTCGTCGACGAAATCCAAGACCACAAGCACACCCACGATGAAGCCGTAAGTGATATAAACCTAACTTTGCATTGTTTGATATATTTTTCATATTGTTTTGTAAGTTTTTTATATTCTTTTGTAGGGTTTTTACAAATTTCATTTAGATTTGTTTATTTATTTGAATTTCAATTGATTTTTTATCAGGAAATGTTCATAATCAACCAGAAAATCGATAAGAACATCAAAACCCTCAAGAACCCCAAAACCAAAACCCTCCTCAAGAAGAAGAACAAATTCAACAACCCTGAACCAATTGCAAGACCTCCACCAGGCACACAAGAAAATATAAGAAATGTAATAGAGAGAGGCAAAATTGAATTAGAAGGAATCATTGCTCAGTTGAAAGAATCTGGACAAACCAATCCAATTAGGGCTCAATTGGCATCATCCCTCGAATCCATTAACACTCAAAGAGCCTCAGTTAGTGGTCAGTTAGATATTTGGCAGGCTAAGAGGGATGAACAAAAAAGATTTTATGCAAATAAATTGTCATATGAAGATGTTAGAAAAAAGGAAATACCAGAAGGTAGTATATGTGCATTATTTAGAAAACCTGGTGAGAAAAATACTGTTAGAGAGGGTACTAAATGATTCCCCATCCATTGGTGCATACATGATGCTATTAGAAATAATTTTTGGGATAGATGGTGGATGGTTTTTGATGCCCCTCCTTGCAACAATCATGAGGTCCCCATGTATTTTTTGAAGAAATTATATTGTGAGTTTGTCCTTGGGGAGATCCTCAATTATTTTGATATGTTAGACTCCCAGGGTAGAGGTGGGGGGTCATCATTTGAGAGGCTAGGAGCACGTCGTGACCCTAATGTAGTTAGGGCAGCCGTGGTCCATCCATAGCATGAGCATGTGATTATTCCTTCAGTTGTGAAGGAACATGTAGAGGCCAGCACTCTAGGGACCATTAATGCTTTGATGCATACCCTCATCCATTCCACGAGCCCATTAGTTGAGGGGGAGCCTTCTATACATCATGGTCACATGTGCACTTCATGCAGATCCCTGTGCACATTTAGCACTCATGTCGAAGATGGTGTAGATGATGGGCTTGTCACCAATCAGTTCCTGAATGAGACATTTGGCATTGACACATAGGTAAATTGCTAATTTGATCACATTTCATATGTATAGTGAATGATTAATTAATTAGGATTTATTGACATTGTTCAAAATTTAGGGTCAAAGTGTTCCTGGGCCTAGCAGTGATCCTCCAGGCCCATTTTTTGTCCCTTTGACGAGTCCTGAGGTATGTATCAATTTAATCATTTTAATTAATACATATATTTATTATGTAATCATATTAAGGATTGACCCAAAAACATATGCATGTGCATCAATTCTCCACATGACCCTCAACCTTTACCACAGACACAGAGCAAAGACATCATACGAGCTTCACACAGGTACAATTGTTTCATGTTAATTTAATTCATTTGTTTATATTTATTCCATGTTTCATGTTAGATATAACATGTATTGTATGACATGTAGCTCATGATGTCGGACACACCTCCTCATCTATGATAGTCTGTTGATAGTGGAGTGGCCGCAGCTATGGCTAGCTCACAGCCACTGACGAAGGTATAAAAGAATTTTCTTCATTTTAGTTGTTGTTTATAATAGTTAATCTCAAAATTTCTAATGTTATTTATAAGTGATTATATTTATTGAATTGTTGTAGGGTCTTGTCATGCCTGATTGTCCACGATCATTTGAGGTAGACTTACAGAGTGACTATTTGTTGGCGGTAAGAAAATAATTGATTTTGTGAGTACATATATTTGATTTCAACGTATAATAAATATTGATTCATATCTAATTTCTTTGTATTAGTTGGACCTAGAGAAGAGACTCAACAAGAGGTCAAGTGAGTGTGTCAGGAGGTCCCCATCATCTCTACTGTCTCCCTCCACATGACGGCAGAGGACGTCGAGAGACTTGTTTCCTTCCCCTCGTGAGAAGGAAAAGATGTAGTTGATATATTTGATACATATATATAGAGACTTGTTTCCTTCCCCATGTATATATATAGGCATCTGAGAGACATATTCGATACACATTTGATCTACATATGACATTCTATATTTGATGTATGACATTATTGGTTAATATATGATATGTTTGTTCATATACGACATTATTGGTTATCATAATATATTTTGTGTTTGTTAATGTATATGACATTATTGGTTATCATTTTATATTATATGTTTGTTCATGTATGATGTTAAATTAGATATGTTCGTGTATGACATTAAATTAGATATGTGCATGTATGAAAATAAATTCAATTGCTAGAGAGTTGCTATTATGTCTACCAACTAGTAGATGTTCTTTTTTGCTTTATTAGTATTTCTCAAAAATTGCAAAGAAGCTATTTCTGGTGAATAGTTGTAAACAATTGTGATCATCAACTTCATGTACTCATGGCTTTGGTTGCGAAAACTTGTAACTTTGGCTATAAGCATCCATGGCTTTGTCTATGTGCACTAGTGGCTTTGGCTATGAGCATTTATGGCTTTGGTTGTAGGCACAATATAGCCTTGGCTGTAGGTTATCTTTCTTGCTGCATGTTGAAGTTACCTTCAAGAATATCGTTAGTCTAAGATCATTACAATTAAAATACTATGACATAATACCTTGGAAATAATAGTCTTTAACCCATTACTTTATTTGTTAAAACATCATGTAGTATCTACTGTAGTCCTTCTACTCAAATATGTTCTCAAAAATACTTAGTATGGCAAAGAAATGTCTATGGAAAGCTTGTCAAATAGGATATTGAAGAACTAAATGTGGATAGTCATTAGTACCCATCAATAAGAACACAAACATCTTTCTCAAGCAAGCCATATGACATTAGCATGTAATTTATAAATTTCCTTTGCAAATAACTAGAAGATGCTATGAATCTTAATACAGAGTTAATCACGAACTCATTATTCCATCCAAGAAGCATATATCACCCTAAGCCAATTAACCGACAGGATAAAAATTAATTCAATTTCAACAAAATTTTGAGTATAACAAGCATCTTAGGGATTCTTACAAGAATTAACACGATGTTCACAAGAGCATTAAAAGTTCTTGTAATGCTATTTCACATATTGTAATCATATTCAGTTTTGAATGGCCATTTGTGTTACAAGCATAAATGTTCTTTAAGGTCTTTTAATTCTAGACATGAATTTTATTATGAAGCTTTTTTATGACAACCCACTCAATGCATATATTGTTGTTCCACATTATGCTAATTTGACTTTCATTGGTTGATTTGGGTCTAGACATGATGTTATTCACTACCTTTTTTATATATTATTTTTTTGTACTGAGGTTCTGGCCTGAATGAATGTATTAATCATCGAAGTTGTGAACCTTGGTCAAGATCCTTACAAATATATTTTCAAATTGGACCTGAAATAGTTTTCTCAGTCACCCCCTGTACATAGATACTGAAATTGTAGTTAATTACAAAATTAATACTGAATTAACACAAGTTTAATTGAGAAGTATTATGTTCCTCAATAGGCTATATTATTATTGACCGAGAAGCTTTATCTTAGAGCAGTTGGTTTCCTAAATCTTTAGTGCAATGATAGTCTTATGGAATGTAGAATTAGGTCTGCTAGCTAAGGAACATTCTTTAAAAGGTAGAGGAAACTCAAGACTCACGTGTTTCCAATAAATATAAATGTTTAAATTGCTTCTCTAATTTTTTCTATTTATGATCTTCTTAAAACTTAACTTTCTAAATGCATTGATGGGGAAATAAAGATCTTCTAGGAAATAAAGGCTAATCATGTTTAATACTTACAATTCTCTATTTTTATCTAATAAATTAAAAAAGATTGTACAAGTGTTTTCAAAGAGAAACACTTGTCACTAACATCATAAGAATAAATATCCAAGGAGACTTACCAGTAATCCCCCACCACCAAATTCAAGAGAAAACAAAATTCCACTACTAAAGAGATAGTAACAATGATCATCCCTAGTCTCTCCCTTATCACAAAATGATTACCATCAAAATTTGCATTTCCAATTGCGTCATGTGCGTTGAAGCGATAGTAACATTTTCACTCTCTTACCTAATGTCTCCCATTTCTGAAACTCCTGGGGAAGGGCAAGGCCATCTTCTCAGTACTTCAAAATACAATGAGATCCATTTTTTCACATATTGATACTCGTTGACTTAAAGTATAGCCGAAGTATTGACAGCCCATAGATATGCCCCGTAAAAGATCGTAGCCCTGTGGCATTTAGTGACCCTTAGGGACATTCTAGTTCAGCGTGCCTGAGAATGTTTGAGCACTGAAGGGGATAGGAAGAGGTTGGGGATAGGGTTTACCTAGCCACCTGGAGCTAATGGAGCAGACAGTTTGATCCCATGATGAAAGATGAGAGAGATTTGGCAGTCGGCAACTTTGTACTGGCCAACACTACAAGTTTGAGCATCACCCGAGATGGCATTGTAGAATGAAAATGGAATGTGATCTGCAAAAAGTGAGAGAGGTTATTGTAGGTCTCTACAACATAGTCCTATAGGAATTGGAATCTCATCCATATCTCGCACGAGATCCGAGATATGCCCTGTCAAAGATTGCAGCCCTGTGGCATTTAGTGACCCTTAGGGACATTTGGGTTTGGCATGCCTGAGAATGTTCAAGCATTGAAGGGGACAAGACAAGGTTGGGGATAGGGTTTACCCGGCAACCCGAAGCTAATGGAGCAAATAGTTTGATTCCACGATGAAAGATGAGAGAGATTTGGCAGTTGGCAACTTTGTACTGGCCAACATACAAGTTTCAACATCACCCGAGATGGCGTTGTAAAATGAAAACAAAATATGATCTCCAAAAAGTGAGAGATTTTATTGTAGGTCTCCACAACACGGTCTTGTAGGAATTGGAATCGCATCCATACCTCACACGAGCTCCGAGATATGCCTCGTCAAAGATCATAGCCCTATGGCATTTAGTGACCCTTGGGGACATTTCAGGTTGGCATGCCTAAGAACGTTCAAGCACTGAAGGGGATAGGTTTTACCCAACCACCTGGAGCTAATGGAGTAGACAGTTCGATCCCACGACGAAAGGTGAGAGAGATTTGGCAGTTGGCAACTTTGTACTAGCCCACACTGCAAGTTTCAGCATCATCCGAGATGGCATTGTAAAACAAAAATGGAGTATGATATCCAAAAAGTGAGAGAGGTTATTTTAGGTCTCCACAACATGGTCTTTTAGGAACTAGAATTGCATCCATACCTCACACAAGCTCTGAGATATGCCCCGTCAAAGATCGCAGCCCTGTGGCATTTAGTGACCCTTGGGGACATTCTAGATTGGTGTGCCTAAGAACGTTTGAGAACTAAAGGGGATAGGATGAGGTTGGGCATAGGGTTTACCCAGCCACATGGAGCTAACAGAGTAGACAGTTCGATCCCACGAGGAAAGGTGAGAGAGATTTGGCAGTTGGCAAGTTTGTACTAGCCGACATTGCAAGTTTTAGCATCACCCGAGATGGCGTCGTAAAATGAAAACGGAGTGTGATCTCCAAAAAGTGAGAGAGGTTATTGTAGGTCTCCAAAAATAGTGTTTAAAAATGCAAAAATAGTGGGGGGTCCTTTGTATGGTTTGGGAGTTTGACCGTTAAAACAAGAAATTGTCCTAGTAGTAAGTGTTGGTAACGGTTTTGAAATTTGATTGCTGAGTGTTGAGAAACCTCAAGTTTGGTAATTTTTCTTGATGGTTTGAGTCTATAATAACCATTTCCATTTGAAAATTCAAGTGTTGAAACCATTTAAGAAGTATTTGCATAGTTTTCCCTAAAATTTGAGTGCATAAAAAGGGGTATGTGATTGCTCCCAAGGTGGATTTAGTGTTTTCTCCAAACAAGAGTTGCATTTTATGTTTGAAGTCATATAATATAACCAAAGTGAAGGTGTTTGAACCATTTTGGGGTTCTAGAGACCTTGCAAAGTAAGAGTTCTAGAAAGCCCTATGGTAAAGGGGCTAGAAAGGAGGGTTTTGTAAAAACCATTGTAAACTAGATCATGAGACCAAAAAAATAGAAGAATCCTTGCATTTGAGTCATGTCTTAAGACTTTTTTGGGTCATGGGAGTTTCAAAAGTCAAAGGATTGTGAGTTGCTTTGTAAATGGCCTCAAACTAGGCCTAGTTGGTAGACTGAAATAGCCAGTTTTGAGTGATATTTTACAAAACAAGTGGAGCTGGTTTTGGAGCATATTTTAGAGTGAGGAAAAGGGTATTTTAATCACCCAATATTTTAGGAATTTCTATGGAAATTTTTGGAGAAAACAACAAATTAGTGACTGGCAAGGGCTAGTTGGAACAAGCCTAGAAGAGGCAAAATTGAGAAAGCGTAAGAGATGAGTTGTTGAGAGTGTGCAAGGAGTTGGAACATGTTAGATGAGATGTTTTGAGATGATCCAAGGTGTTGAGGCCATGATATTATGCCAAGGATGAGTTTTGGTACTTTCATAGGGTGTTCCAACCAAGCTACAAATGTGTAGGATAGGACCTTGTAAGGTACTTGCAAATTATGGTTCTAATGCTGACAAAATAGAACTCCCACCAAACTTGGAAATTTACCTTATCTTTAATGTCAAGGACTAAGTTCAATATAAAGGGCCTACATTCATAGAAGGACAAACAAAATCAAAGGTTGAAGAAGTCACTATCCCATTATAATCTCAGCCAAAAGCTGAAAAGGTTATGGATTCAAGAATCAAGAAGAAGACTTGTCATGGCACCTATATGGAGGATCTTATCAAATGGAAGGATCAACCAGAATCTGAAGTAACATGGATAGATGAGAGTGATTTTGGAAAGAAAGGTATTCCTACGAAATTCCTTTAGATTTATCCACCATGAGTTCTTTGTCACATGGGGAGAATGGTGCAAGAGCACCTAGTGAGTTTGAAAATTTTGGCCTAATTGGGGCTCTAGACCTAGTAGGTCAAGTAAGAAAGAAAAGGACATCTATGATTTGGGTTTGTGAGTGGAGTCTTGTGATGATTATAAGAGTTAAGAAATATCAAGTTGAGGACCATATAATAAGCCTAGATATTGCATTGGGGTTTGTGCCCAATTTTTCCTAGTAGAGAGAAAATGCCTTCATTTGAATATTAGGGTGATTGAAGTTGACATATTCAATTGGTGTGCATAGATCCTAGGGAAGGGGATAGTTGGGAGATATCCTCTTGGGAATAGGGTCAGGAAGAAACCCTATAGGATCAGAAGAAGTCATTGGTTAGTTTGGGCATAGTGGCCTAAACTAGCAGGGTGGGTCTCCTTACATTACTGTTGGTTAGAGAATTCCAATTTTTATTTGTTCAAGTCTAAGAGACATATAAAAAACTAAATTTTCAATTATGATCTCAAGGCCTACATGGCAGTCCAAGTACATGTATGGATGATGAAATAATTATTCTTGAATTGGCTAGACCACTTTGTAATAACAATTCCATGTGGGGTGTTTCTCTCAAAAAGGTGTCTTCTAGTATTTGATGATCATGGAATCAATATGACATGGAAAATAATTGATAAAGCAAAGAAGTTGGGCATAGATTGTGTGTCACTTGTAGCATATACCATCTATAGGTGTCAATCATTGGATGTTAGTTTTTTATCACCATTAAAATCTTACTTAAAACATATTTGGAATGTGTGGTTGGCTAGGAACCCTCAAATCAATATTGGTCGTGAGGAGTTAGGAATGTTATCCAGCAAAGCCTCCAATTTGGCACTTACACCCGATAATATAATGAGTGGTTTCCATAGGATAGGGATATGGTCTTTGAATAGGGAGGTTTTAGTGAATGATATAGGCCGATGAAAGTGCTTCATTGTTGATGAGGATGGAAAATAGGGATCTAAACCACAACCCACAAGTAGTGGATCAGAAGAAACAACTACTGTAGATGATGCAAATATTGATGAGTTGTAAAGCAAGGGGGAGAACATCACTATTGAATCCTTCCTAAAAATCAATGGCTTATTAGATGAACCAATTAACACTTTGTTGAGGAGTTATGGACAAAATATGAAGGGACTAGGTACAATTGCACTTAAAAATACCCAACCAAAAAACTTGAACCAGCCAGTGGACTATTATAGGAGATAAAACCTTGAGCATACAACAAACATTGATATTAGATTAAGCTTGCTAATGCAAGGTTCAGAACTAGATTGGTTGTAGGAGGTTGTCACAAACCTTGGGTAACCAAATACTTGTGGGGATGAAAATGTTTCCCTTTTAATTCCATCCCCACCACATGTTGACCCCAAGGACGTCATCTAATGTTTTGCAAATGGTGGCAACCATGATGAAATAAATAGTTAACAATTTTTTGATACCCAGGCCCAAAATGACTATGATGGAGATGTTGATTTTATACGTTACATGCCACTAGACAGAAAACAACATAGTGGTTTACCCAGTAGATTCCTATAGCTACCAAAGAAAAGGATACAAAATTCTAAGGAACAAGAGAGACTAAGAAGTTATTTGAGGCTAATGCACTTTACATGAAGGAAACATTCTGATATACCTTTACATGAAGAAATATTTGAGGCTAATGCCCAACATACCTCTTCTCCCGTGGCATAAATCACATTATGATATGTTCAATGCTCTAATCCCTAGATTAGGAAATATTCTTACTTAATAAGTGTAACCCCAAGCATTGTCACCATAGCTGGCAACAAATGGTGAGAGTCCCAATCAACTAGTGAAAAAATGACTAAGTTGATGGAGCTGAATCCTACATTACACACATCTCCTAGTAGTGGATAGGAGGATGTTGGGATTGGGAGCATAGCACCTATTCCCTTTCCCAGTTTTATGGACAATTGATGGGAACTCAAGTAGATGGGAGAAATTCCAACTTTTTTGAAGCGATAAAGTTTTGTGATGTATTTAGAATATCTAAGATAGACTTATTTTTTATGTGAACTAAACCATTCTTACATTACTATTTAAATGTATTTGTATTGTTATAATAGTTTGATTTTTGGTCATGGTGTACTACTAGCATACCTAAAATTTTAATTAATTTTTTTGGTAAATTAAGTCGAGAGATATCTAATTTAAAATATGTAAAGTTTAGAAATATAAATAGTTCATCATAGAGATATTATAGAATTAATTTATTTTAAATAATAGAAATAATCATAACAAATAAATAGAAATAAAAAATAATAATTTTATACAAAAAGTTTTAATTTATTTTAAATAATTAAATAATAGAAACATCATAGAATTAATAATTCAGTATAATCATAACAAATAGACACTAAACAATCCCAAATTCAAACATAGTAAGGTCCAACTAGAATAATGACTTTAAATAACCAAATACCAAAGCCAAACAAAGGAAATGGGACTTTTACCTTAAATGAATAAATTACATGAAGAAGGGTGGCTGGCTGTTTGGAAATCTACTTATTTTTCTTCTCTCCCTCCCGTCATCCAAGAGAACATGCAATGAAAGAAAAATATTGTCAGAATAAGTAAATATGAAAAATATTGTTCTAGCTTTAAAAAAATTGGAGACATCAAAACATAAAATCTAGATTCTAAACAAATCAAAACATAAAATCTATGATTTAAACTAAATCTCATCACTTACACATCATAACAATACGGTCCACCTTAGTCATGTGGACAGTCTTTGGGAAGAGGTTGCAACAATGTATTTGGATCCAGTTGATCACTCTTTCTCTCTCTCCCTCTCTTTGTATTCAATCTAATGAGCCAACTAGATCTGCTCGACATTTTAATGTCTCAAGTATTGCCTCGTGGTTTGACTCGCGAACTTTCCAAAGATTCTTATTATGTGGTTTTCCACCATATTTTATCAAGTGGACATTTGATGCGACAACAAGATTTGAATAATGAAGAATCTTCCTCTTTGTTTGCCAATCCTCGAATAACCACAAGTTAGGGTTCTTCATAGAATATCGTCTAAACCATGTGCCGATTATAACCACTGCACCGACATGGTACTCTAAACCTTCACCATCTATAACCGAGTGATCCAATTTTTGTTTGGCTTGAACACAATGACACAAATAATAATCTATCCCTTCTTCATTGTCTTTAGGTGCAATACCAACAAAAACATGGCCTACAGTGACAAAAATACAAAATGCGGTCATTAATTCAGAAAATACTTGCGTAAAAGTTATAAAGTTACATATTGAAATTACAAAGATATATAAATATATATATTACCAGGTTGCACTAGATCAAACAAGCAGTCAAAGTCAATAGACGATTCCATTTGTACCATTTCCAGTGCTTGTGGGGGACGATAGGTGTCAATTGGGTCCAAAACCCGTATATCCCATTTGTCCACCAATTCAGTCGACTCACAGTCATCCCAATTTTCCTCTACACATGATGGACAATAGCATGCCATTTTTCATGTGTGGATACTCCATGAACCTGCATCAGAGCTTCTAAAAGAGTGCAACTCACTAGATCCTGTTAGTGTGCAATAATCCTGATATGGTGCAATGTTAGTATTATCTATCAACCAAAAAAATCTACGAATCGTAGACTCACCTTCCTTACCTGGACCCATTGTAGCATTACACCACTGAACGATGGATTTTGCATCTGTCAATATTGCTCCATCTTTGTACTTTAGTTCTTCATGAGCTAAGGCTCTTTTGATGCATGCGCCTACACCATCGTGCTCTCCCTTTCCATGACCAGCCTCTATGAAATTCCACATGTATTGAATTCTACACAACTTGTGCATCCTGCTCAACCAATAGAACATCCAAGCATTCTTGAATTGAGATGCACAATTGTCTGACCAAATAATGTGCTGATGATATGTGATGCCCCTATTAGCCAAATCTCCATAAAATAATTGAAAACAACCATTTACGAACTCCATAAAATGCGATTGATCATCAGTGATGTAGAAATGGCACTCCCTCAAAATCTTCCTGTCTTCCTCTGTACTTGTAGGTGAATGCATGAATGTTATGTGAACAAATATGGAAACCTGTTGAGAAGTATAATACTTTGCTTGCACCTCATTTTTTGATTGTAGTGTGTAGTTCTCTGCGAAATCTACAACTAAAACAATGTTATCCAGTGGAAACGTATCCTTCCACAACTTGAATTGCAAATTCAGCCATCAAGCTCTATAAGTATGCCTTGCATACTCGTAAATAATGTTTTCACAAAAAATCTTCATGAAATCATACACTGTCACTGTCACTGAACTCATAATCTTTTAGAGCATATGTGACTGTCTTAAATTTTCCGTAATCTACTATTTCATTTCCAATTGCATGTGTATTATCCATATGTTGACAAGTTGATAAAAGTTGCAAAGAACCACAAAATAAGCACATACCATCCAAGCATGATGTCTTGTAAAATTGTTTCCTGTCCCTTATTTCACATAAAATGTTGGATATGAATTCCCTTGAAGATCTTGGTGGCTCATTTATGTCACAATCCTGCAAAACAAACTGAGAATGCAAAATTACGCATATATGCCTAAAAACATCAAAATGGTTAGAAAATTCAATATGTATCTTACAACAACAAGTTGTGCGTGTGTGATTTATCTTCACATAAAAAGGTTTACCCATCTCAAAAAATATTTGACTTATTCGAATTTGAGGATACATACCAATAAATTTTGCAAAAAATTGTGTCCACAAAATGTTTCACATGTGGCTCGCGATTTTGGCTACCAAATCTCCTTCTTACAACATCTCTTTGATTAGGGGAAACATGTGTGTTATTTTTCCAAAAATCTTCGATCAATGATTTCAAGGCTTCACTAATTTCTTTATCCTTTCGCAGTAGTCTACCGCTAAATGTCCATAACTCATTTTTTGTTGGATCTTCCAATCTCTCATGCCTTAGCATGGCTCTCCTTAGAGTACCTCTACCAATTTTTAATGTTTTTCTTGTCTTTCTCATGATTTGAGCTTTCTTCATTTGGCTACTTA
Organism: Cupressus sempervirens; assembly: GCA_028749045.1. Classification (NCBI taxonomy): domain Eukaryota; kingdom Viridiplantae; phylum Streptophyta; class Pinopsida; order Cupressales; family Cupressaceae; genus Cupressus; species Cupressus sempervirens. The sequence continues at coordinate 206,600,407 of CM053790.1, read as the reverse complement.
CTATTGTCGATGTAAGTACTCATCTTGCGATATTACTATCTTTGGTGCATGATTTAGAACCCACTTTGTCATAAGCATTCATTAGATTCTTTACAATGTTTTTTTCATTTGAATCATCCATCGTTCTTAGCCCAAGAATCTTCATGATAGGCCTAAATTTTAAATTCTTGATCATTTCAACAAATAATTTGCATTGACCTATAATATTTAATTCATCAAAAAATAATCTCCACATACGATTAACTTTTCTTTGACAAGTATTCTTGCTAATCTTGTCAGGCATTGATTTCAAAATGTTACTATCAATATCAATCAAATATTTTGGTCTTCTAAAACAAATTCTAGAAGGTGTTATAATCTCTTCAATTCTCTCAACATTTTGAACATCAACATAAGATTGAGTGTATTGCGTACCTTGAACCGAAGATGATGTGCCTTGGCAATAAGATGCAAAAGATGGAATATCACCTACTTGATGTGTTGATGTTTTGCCTTTAACATGACATGATGGAGTGCATATAGCATCGGATCTACAAATCAGTGTCTCTTCAACATGAGAGGATGATATGACTTCAATATTGGAAGATGGTGTAGTGGACGATATGACTCCAACATTAGAAGATGGTGTAGCTTCACAATTCAATTGTCTTCTTGAGCATAACAATCTCATTCATTCTCTTTGTCTTTCCAATTCTTCCTCTTTGTTTCTTGGTACCGGTGGTTCTTGATCCGCTTTGAAAGTCAATTCTTCATTATTGCTTTGCAATTTTCTTTGCTCACATATTAGATTCATTTTATCTCTTTTAATTGCCAAATCTCTCTCCCTATCTTCATTGGTTTGATTTTTTGGTTTCTTCCTTGGCATGATGATTATTTCTACATGTCAAATTATTCAAACATTTGAATTACTTAAAATGTGTGAATTACAAATTATTCAAATACATATAAAAATTATAATTATTTGAATGAATACACAATATATATATAAAATGACTTGTCAAATTTCTAACCATTTTGAAATAACATTTCATTGAAACATACACATTTTAATGAATTCACTATATATTAAACAACATGTCAAATTATAGTCAAATTTTTATCTATATATCAACAAACAATATTTAAAATAGATTGCACTAACCTTTTCTATACAAGCAATATTCAAAAAGTCTTCAAATCGTGTATCCAATGATTGAATTTGGTGTTTGCTAGCTTCCAAAAGTGTTTGCCACCTTGAAATAGTGTTTGTTAGCTTGAAATAGTGTTTGCCACCTTGAAAGAGTGTTTGTTGTGTTGAAACCCACAATTTTTGTAGAGATAACGAAGTGCAGAACAGAACAAAAGCAAAGAATGAATGAAACGGGCCCCAAAGTTTCTTTTTGATGATTTTTAGGTGATTTCACATAGTGCGTATGCGCTATAGTGCATATACACTATAGCATGTATGCACTATAGCGTGTATGCACTATAGCGTGTACGCACTATGTGAGAACACATCATTCTCCACCCTCCCTACTCTCTCTCTCTCTCTCCCTACTCTCTCTCTCTTCCTACTCTCTCTGTCAAATCCCCTACACACACTCTCTCTCCCCTCTCCCATCCTTTAGTCTCTATCACTCTCCCTCTCCCATCGCCTACTCTCTCTATCTCTCTCACCCTCTCTCCTCTCCCATCCCCTACTCTTTAGATCTTTCACACACACTCCCATCCTCCCACTCCCACTTCTTACTCTCTCTCTCTCTCTCTCCCCCATCTCCTTACTCTCTCTCACACTCTCACATATGCTACTCTCTCTCTCCCATCCCCTAAACTCTCTCTTTCACAAATACACACTCCCATCCCCCTCTCTCTCTCCTCTCCCATCCCCTACTCTCTACTCTCTCTCCCATCCCCTACTCTCTCTCACACACTCTCTCCCATCCCCTACTCTCACTCTCTCTCTCTCTCTCTCCCATCCCATTCTCTCTCTCTCTGCCACCTCCTACTCTCTCTCACACTCTCTCCCATCTTCTACTCTCTCTTACACACACTCCCATCCGCCCCTCTCTCCCATCTGCTACTCTCTCTCTCTCTTGGGCTGCTCTCTCTCTCTCTCTCCCCTCTCCCACCACCTACTATCTCTCTCTCTCTCACTCTCTACTCTCTCTCTCTCCCATCCCCTACTCTTACTCTCTCTCTATCCAATCCCCAACTCTCTCTCACACTCTCTCCCATCCCCAACTCTTTCTCTCACTCTCTCTCATCCTTTCACTCTATCTCTCTCATCTCATACTCTCTCTCTCTCTCTCTGCCACCTCCTACTCTCTCTCACACTCTTTTCCATCTTTTTACTCTATCTCTCCCATCTCATACTCTCTCTTTTCCACCCCCTACTCTCTATCACACTCTCACACTCTCTCCCCTACTCTCTCTCTTTCATAGACACACACACACACACACACACACTCCCATCCCCCCTCTTTCTTCTCTCCCATCCCTACTCTATAGATTTGTCACATGCACTCCTATCCGCCTCTCTCTATCTCCCACTCCCTACTCTCTCACACTCTCTCCCATCCCCTACTCTCACTCTCTCCCTCCCCCCATCCCATTCTCTCTCTTTGCCACCTCCTACTCTCTCTCTCACTCTCTCCCATCCCCTACTCTCTCGTACACACACTCCCATTCACCCATCTCTCCCATCCGCTAATCTCTCTCTCTCTTGGGCTACTCTCTCTCTCCCCTCTCCCATCCCCTAAACTCTCTCTTTTGCAGATACACACTCCCATCCCCCTCTCTCTCTCTCCTCTCCCATCCCTTACTCTTTAGATTGCTCACACACACTCCCATCCCTCTCTCTCCTCCTCTCCCACTCCCTCTCCCCCCACCTACTATCTCTCTATCTCAAGTTCTCTCTCTCCCTCTCTACTCTCTCTCTGCCATCCCCTACTCTTACTCTCTCTCACACTCTCTCCCATCCCCTACTCTCTCTGACGCTCTCTCTCATCCTTTCACTCTTTCTCTCTCATCTCGTTCTCTCTCTCTCTCTGCCACCTCCTACTCTCTCTCTCACTCTTTCCCATCCTTTCACTCTGTCTCTCCCATCTCATACTCTCTCATTGCCACCCCCTACTCTCTCTCACACTCTCACACTCTCTCCTATTCCCTACTCTCTCTCTTTCACAAACACACAAACACACACATAGAGACACACACACACACACACACACACACACATATTCACACTCCCATCCCTCCTCTCTCTTCTCTCCCATCCCCTACTCTCTAGATTTGTCACATGCACTCCCATCCATCTCTCCTCCTCTCCCTCTCCCTCTCCCAAGTCACCTACTATCTCTCTCTCCCAAGTTCTCTCTCTCCCTCTCTACTCTCTCTCTCCCATCCCCTACTCTTACCCTCTCTCTCTCCCATTCCCAACTCTCTCTCACACTCTCTCCCATACCCTACTCTCTCTCACACTCTCTCCCATCCTTTCACTCTATCTCTCCCATCCCATACTCTCTGTCTCTCTGCCACCCCTACTCTCTCTCTCACTCTCTCCCATCCTTTCACTCTATCTCTCCCATCCTTTCACTCCGTCTCTCCCATCTTGTACTCTCTCTTTTCCACCCCTTACTCTCTCTCACACTCTCACACTCTCTCCCATCCCCTACTCTCTCTCTTTCATAGACACACACACTCTTATCCCCCCACTCTCTTCTCTCCCATCCCCTACTCTCTACATCTGTCATGCACACTCCCATCCCCCCTATCTCTCTCCCTCTCCCTCTCCTACCGCCTACTAGATCTCTCTCTCAAATTCTCTCTCTCCCTCTCTACTCTCTATCTCTCTCCCATCCCATCCCTTACTCTCACTCTCTCTCTCTCTCCCATCCCCTACTCTCTCTCACACTCCCATCCCCTAATCTCACACTCTCTCTCCCATCCCCTACAAGCTCTCTCCGCCACCACCTACTCTCTCTCACACTCTCACACTCTCTCCCATCCCCTATTCTGTCTCTCTTACACACATTCCCATTCCCCCTCTCTCTCTCTCCCTCTCCCACTCCCTCTCCCACTACCTACTTTCTCTCCCCCATCCCCTACTCTCTCTCTCCCCTCTCCCATCCCCTACTCTCTCTCTCTTTCATAGACACACACTCCCATCCCCCCCTCTCTCTCTCCTCTCCCATCCCCTACTCTCTAGATTTGTCACACACACTCCCATCCCCCCTCTCTCTCCCTCTCCCACTCCCTCTAGCACCACCTACTATCTCTCTCTCTCTCAAGTACTCTCTTTCCCTCTTTACTTTCTCTCTCCCATCCCCTACACTCACTCTCTCTCTTCCATCCCTTACTCTCTCTCACACTCTCTCCCATCCCCTATTCTCTCTCTCTCTCTCTCTCTCTCTCTCTCTCTCTCTCTCTCTCTCTCTCAACCCCATCCTATACAAGCTTTCTCTACCACCCCCTACTCTCTCTTAAACTCTCACACTCTCTCCCATTTCCTACTCTATCTCTCTTATACACATTCCCATTCCCCCCTCTCTCTCTCTCACTCCCTCTCCCTTTTCCTACTCTCTCCCATCCCCAACTCTATCTCTCTTACACACTTCCATTCCCCCTCTCTCTCTCCCTCCCACTCCCTCTCCCAATTCCTACTATCTCTATCTCTCTCACTCTCTCCCTCTCTCTCCCATCCCCTACTCTCACTATCTCTCTTTGCCACCCCTACTCTCTCTCTCACTCTCACACTCTCTCCCATCCCCTCCTTTCTCTCTTACAAACACTTCCATCCCCCCTCTCTCTCCCTCTCCCACTCCCTCTGCCATTGCCTAATCTCTTTCTCGTCCATCCACCCTCTCTCTCCCTCTCCCACTCCCTTTTCAATTGCCTAATCTCTTTCTATCCCATCCCCTACTCTCTCTATCTCTCTCTCCCCTCTCTCATTCCCTACTCTCTCTCTTTCACACACACCCATCCCCTATCTCTCCTCTCCCATCCTCTACTTTTACTCTCACTCACTCTATCTCTCCCACTGCCTACTCTCTCTCTCTCTCTCTCTCTCTCTCTCTCTCTCTCACACACACACACACACACACACTCACTCTCTCTCTCTCTCTCTCTCTCTCACTCTCTCCCTCTCTACTCTCTCTCTGCTACCCTGTACCCTCTCTCACATTTTCACACTCTCTCTCTTTCTCTCTTACACACATTTCCATCCCCTCTCTCTCTCTCCCTCTCCCACTCCCTCTCCCATCGCCTACTCTCTCTTCCATCCACTACTCTCTCTCAAGCTACTCTATCTTCCCCCTCTCCCATTCCCTACTGTCTCTCTCTTTCACACACATGCACTCCCATCCTCCTCTCTCTCACTCTTCCTCTCCCACTCTATCTCATACCACCTACTCTCTCTCCGCCCCATCGCCTACTCTTAATCTCTCTCTCCCATCCCATACTTTCAATCTCTCTCCCCCATCCTGTACTCTCTCTTTACCACCTCTACTCTCTCTCTCACACTTCCTCTCTCTTGCATCTTGTACTCTCTTTTCCACCCCTACTCTCTCACATTTCCTCTATCTCCCATCCTATACTCTATCTGCCACCCCTACTCTTTCTCACTTCCTCTCTCCCCTCTCCCATCCCCAATTTTTTCTCTATCTCTCTCACACACAAAAATATCCATTCCCTCGCCCCACCCCCTAGCTCTCTCTTGGTTTTGGTTTGCAATTTAGGTCTCAATAGTGCGTGTGCACACTACCTCAAATTCAATAGCATTTTAATAGCGTGTGTGCGCTATAGGGCGCACACGCTATTCAAAGCTTTGCATTAAAACCAAGCCTAAGGCTTGGTTTTGCCTTGGAGATCCAACCCAAAGGTTTGGAATTTATAAACAGGTTTGAGATGTGTTTTTCAGCAAACATACAAAAAATGATTGATTTTTCTTGTGTGCTCCCCTTCAAGATTCCTCGTGGTTGGGTATCGATAAGATCAGGTTACATAACATTATGGGTCTCTGTGTTAGCTATCTAACCATATAATTTATTTTTAATTTGAACTATTTTAAGCCTTTCATCTATAATTTCTTCTGAATGTATGTTCATTTTTTGTCAAAAACCACCATGTACTAATTGGGTTGTAGATTTTAGCTCATTCATCGAATTTTGTAACAAGTTAGTTTTTTAGAAACTAGACTCCATTCTACACACTTTGAAAAGAAGAAGTTTTGATTTTAGATTAGTTTTCAATCATTTCTAGGGGGAGCACACAGATATTTTACGTTTCTGGGATGGGTCTAATTAAAAAATTCATTAAAAAAAAAAACACATTATAAAATTACCCAAAAAATGTAGGATAAACTACATAGTGTTAGGTAACTTTCGACCAGAGCGATTAAAGAATTTCAAAAAAAAAGTTAAAATTTTAGGGGGGGCACACTTTGTACTATGTTATGTTTTTTTGGAATAAACAATACCACTTTCTGTGGCCCCCTTTTTTGAGGACCTAAACTAGACCATTTTGAAAAAAAATTAGTAGTTTAGAAACTAGAATCAAAGGACTACGACTTTTGTTTTTGTCATATCTTAAAATTTTGAGTGTAACTATCTTCAAATTCTTGTTGAAGTCTAGAATTTGCTGATTTCAGGAAAACGGTGTCCACTTATACCCCCCTTTTGGCACCACAACTTTGTGCACTTACCCATATATATATATATATATATATATATATATATATATATATATATATATGTATATATATATATATATATGTATATATATATATATATACTGGTATATATGAGTACGTTTGTAAATATTTATATATCTATATATATATATGTATATATATATATGTATGTTTATATATATATGTATATGTATATATATATATATATGTATGTATGTATATATATGTATGTATGTATATATATATATATATGTATATATATATATATATATATATATATATATATATATATATATATATATATATATATATATATATATGTATGTATGTACAAAAATATATGTATCAACATATATGTATTTCCTTATGAATATATCGTCAGAATTAAATATATGTTTACAAATCATGAGGTAAGTATGATTACTTATTTCCAGAAATGGGAATTGTATGATTCTATTATTTAGTTTTTAATAAAATTGTTTCTTTATTAATAGTGTAAATGTTAAAGAATATAGAATGTGTTTTTGAAAGGTATGGTTACTTATGATATCTTGTAAGCACATACCATTCAAGCATGATGTCTTGTAAAATTTTTGGCCGTCCCTTATTTCACATAAAATGTTGGATATGAATTCCCTTGAAGATCTTGGTGGCTCATTTATGTCACAATCCTGCAAAACAAACTGAGAATGCAAAATTCTGCATATATGCCTAAAAACATCAAAATGGTTAGAAAATTCAATATGTATCCTACAAGAACAAGTTGTGCATGTGTGATTTATCTTCACATAAAAAGGTTTACCCATCTCAAAAAATCTTTGACTTATTCGAATTTGAGGATACATACCAATAAATTTTGCAAAAATTTGTGTCTGAGTTGTGTCCAAAAAATGTTTCGCATGTGGCTCACGATTTTGGCTACCAATCCTCCTTCTTACAACATCTCTTTGATTGGGGAAACACGTGTGTTATTTTTCCAAAAATCTTTGATCAATGATTTCAAGGCTTCACTAATTTCTTTATCCTTTCGTAGTAGTCTACCGCTAAATGTCCATAACTCATTTTTTGTTGGATCTTCCAATCTCTCACGCCTTAGCATGGCTCTCCTTAGAGTACTTCTACCAATTTTTAATATTTTGTTTGTCTTTCTCATGAGTCGAGCTTTCTTCATTTGGCTACTTACTATTGTCGATGTAAGTACTCGTCTTGCGATATTACTATCTTTGGTGCGGGATTTAGAACCCACTTTGTCATAAGCATTCAATAGATTCTTTACAATGTTTTTTTCATTTGAATCATCCATCGTTCTTACCCCAAGAATCTTCATGATAGGCCTAATTTTTAAATTCCTCATCATTTCAACAAATAACTAGCATTGACCTGTAATATTTAATTCATCAAAAAATAATCTCCACATATGATTAACTTTTCTTTGACAAGCATGCTGGCTAATCTTGTTAGGCATTGATTTCAAAATGTTACTATCAATATCAATCAAATATTTATGTCTTCTAAAATGAATTCTAGAAGGTGTTATAATCTCTTCAATTCTCTCAACATTTTGAACATCAACATAATGTTTAGTGTATTGCATACCTTGAACCGAAGATGATGTGCCTTGGCAATAAGATGCAAAAGATGGAATATCACCTACTTGATGTGTTGATGTTGTGCCTTCAACATGACATGATGGAGTGTATATATTGTCGGATCTACAAATCAGTGTCCCTTTAACATGAGAGGATGATATGACTTCAACATTGGAAGATGGTGTAGTGGATGATATCACTCCAACATTAGAGGATGGTGTAGCTTCACAATTCAATTGTCTTCTTGAGCATAACAGTCTCATTCATTCTCTTTGTCTTTCCAATTCTTTCTCTTTGTTTCTTGGTACCGGTGGTTCTTGATCCTCTTCGAAAGTCAATTCTTCATTATTGCTTTGCAATTTTCTTTGCTCACGTAGTAATTTCATTTTATCTCTTTTAATTGCCAAATCTCTCTCCCTATCTTCATTTGTTTGATTTTTTGGTTTCTTCCTTGGCATGATGATGATTTCTACATGTCAAATTATTCAAACATTTGAATTACTTAAAATGTGTAAATTACAAATTATTCAAATACATATAAAAATTATAATTATTTGAATGAATACACAATATATATACAAAATTACTTGTCAAATTTCTAACCATTTAGAAATAACATTTCATTGAAACATACAAATTTCAATGAATTCACTATATATTAAACAACATGTCAAATTATAATCAAATTTGTATCTATATATCAACAAACAATATTTAAAATAGATTGCACTAACCTTTTCTATACAAGCAATATTCAAAAAGTCTTCAAATCGTGTATCCAATGATTGAATTTGGTGTTTGCTAGCTTCCAAAAGTGTTTGCCACCTTGAAATAGTGTTTATTAGCTTGAAATAGTGTTTCCCACCTTGAAAGAGTGTTTGCTGTATTGAAACCCACGATTTCTATCGGGATACTAAAGTGCAGAATAGAACAAAAGCAGAGAATGAATGAAATGGGCCCCAAAGTTGCTTTTTGACCATTTTTAGATGATTTCACATAGTGCATATGCGCTATAGTGCATACGCACTATAGCGCGTATTCACTATAGCGGGTACGCACTATAGCACATACGCACTATGTGAGAACACATCATTCTCCACCCTCCCTAATCTCTCTCTATCTCTCCCTACTCTCTCTATCTTCCTACTCTCTCTCCCATCCCCTACACTCTCTCTCTCTCCTCTCTCCCATCCTTTACTCTTTGTCGCTCTCCCTCTCCCACCGCCTACTCTCTCTATCTCTCTCACCCTCTCTCCTCTCCCATCCCCTACCCTTTAGATCTCCCACACACACTCCCATCCTCCCTCTCCCACTTCTTACTCTCTCTCTCTCTCTCCGTCAGCTCCCTACTCTCTCTCACACTCTCACATCTGCTACTCTCTCTCTCCCATCCCCTAAACTCTCTCTTTTACAGATACACACTCCCATCCCCCTCTCTCTCTCCTCTCCCATCCCCTACTCTCTACTCTCTCTCTCCCATCCCCTACTCTCTCTCACACACTCTCTCCCATCCCCTACTCTCACTCTCTCTCTCTCCCATCCCATTCTCTCTCTCTTTGCCACCTCCTACTCTCTCTCACACTCTCTCCCATCTTCTACTCTCTCTTACACACACTCCCATCCGCCCCTCTCTCCCATCTGCCCCTCTCTCTCTCTCTTTGGCTGCTCTCTCTCTATCTCTCCCCTCTCCCACCACCTACTATCTCTCTCTCTCTCTCCCTCTCTACTCTCTCTCTCTCCCATCCCCTACTCTTACTCTCTCTCTCCAATCCCCAACTCTCTCTCACACTCTCTCCCATCCCCAACTCTCTCTCTAACTCTCTCTCATCCTTTCACTCTGTCTCTCTCATCTTGAACTCTCTCTCTCTCTCTCTCTCTCTCTCTCTCTCTGCCACCTCCTACTCTCTCTCACACTCTTTCCCATCCTTTTACTCCGTCTCTCCCATCTCGTACTCTCTCTTTGCCATCCCCTACTCTCTCTCACACTCTCACACCCTCTCCCATCCCCTACTCTCTCTCTTTCATAGACACACACACTCACATCCCCCCTCTCTCTTCTCTCCCATCCCCTACTCTCTAGATTTTTCACATGCACTCCTATCCCCCTCTCTCTATCTCCCTCTCCCTACTCTCTCACACTCTCTCCAATCCCCTACTCTCTTTTACACACACTCCCATCCGCCCCTCTCTCCCATCCACTACTCTCTCTCTCTCCCTTGGGCTACTCTCTCTCTCCCCTCTCCCATCCCCTAAACTCTCTCTTTTGCAGATACACACTCCCATCCCCCTCTCTCTCTCCCCTCTCCCATCCCTTACTCTCTAGATTGCTCACACGCACTCCCATCCCTCTCTCTCCTCCTCTCCCACTCCCTCTCCCACCACCTACTATCTCTCTCTCTCTCTCAAGTTCTCTCTCCCCCTCTCTACTCTCTCTCTCTCTCAAGTTCTCTCTCTCCCTCTCTACTCTCTCTCTCTCTCTCTCCCATCCCCTACTCTTACTCTCTCTCACTCTCTAATCCCCAACTCTCTCTCACACTCTCTCCCATCCCCTACTCTCTTTGAAACTCTCTCTCATCCTTTCACTCCTTCTCTCTTATCTCGTACTCTCTCTCTCTGCCACCTCCTACTCTCTCTCACACCCTTTCCCATCCTTTCACTCTATCTCTCCCATCTTGTACTCTCTCTTTGCCACCCCCTACTCTCTCTCTCACACTCTCACACTCTCACACTCTCTCCTATCCCCTACTCTCTCTCTTTCACACACACACACACACACACACACACACACACACACACACACACACATTCACACTCCCATCCCTCCTCTCTCTTCTATCCTATCCCCTACTCTCTAGATTTGTCACATGCACTGCCATCCCTCTCTCTCCTCCTCTCCCACTCCCTCTCCCAGGTCACCTAGTATCTCTCTCCCAAGTTCTCTCTCTCCCTCTCTACTCTTTGTCTCTCCCATCCCCTACTCTTACTCTCTCTCTCTCTCCCATTCCCAACTCTCTCTTACACTCTCTCCCATCCCCTACTCTCTCTCACACTCTCTCCCATCCTTTCACTCTATCTCTCCCATCCTGTACTCTCTCTCCATGCCACCCCCTACTCTCTCTCTCACTCTCTCCCATCCTTTCACTCTATCTCTCCCATCCTTTCACTCTGTCTCTCCCATCTCATACTCTCTCTCTGCCACCCCTTACTATCTCCCATCCCCTACTCTCTCTCTTTCACATACAAACATGCTCTTATCCCCCCACTCTCTTCTCTCCCATCCCCTATTCTCTACATCTGTCATGCACACTCTCATCCCCCCTATCTCTCTCCCTCTCCCTCTCCTACCGCCTACTAGATCTCTCTCTCAAGTTCTCTCTCTCCCTATCTACTCTCTCTCTCTCTCCCATCCCATCCCTTACTCTCACACTCTCTCTCTCCCATCCCCTACTCTCTCTCACACTCCCATCCCCTAATATCACACTCTCTCTCCCATCCCGTACGAGCTCTCTCCGTCACCGCCTACTCTCTCTTACACTCTCACACTCTCTCCCATCCCTTATTCTGTCTCTCTTACACACATTCCCATTCCCCCTCTCTCTCTCTCCCTCTCCCACTCCCTCTCCCACTGCCTACTTTCTCTCCCCCATCCCCTACTCTCTCTCTTTCATAGACACACACTCCCATCCCCCCCCCTCTCTCTCCTCTCCCATCCCCTACTCTCTAGATTTTTCACACACACTCCCATCCCCCCTCTCTCTCCCTCTCCAACTCCCTCTTGCACCACCTACTATCTCTCTCTCTCTCAAGTACTCTCTTTCCCTCTTTACTTTCTCTCTCCCATACCCTACACTCACTCTCTCTCTTCCATCCCCTACTCTCTCTCACACTCTCTCCCATCCCCTACTCTCTCTCTCTCTCTCTCTCTCTCTCTCTCTCTCACCCCCATCCTGTACAAGCTCTCTCTACCACCCCCTACTCTCTCTTAAACTCTCACACTCTCTCCAATCCCCTACTGTATCTCTCTTATACACATTCCCATTGCCCCCCTCTCTCTCTCTTACTCCCTCTCCCATTGCCTACTCTCTCCCATCCCCAACTCTATCTCTCTTACACACTTCCATTCCCCCTCTCCCATTTCCTACTATCTCTCTCTCTCTCACTCTCTCCCTCTCTCTCCCATCCCCTACTCTCACTCTCTCTCTTTGCCACCCCTACTCTCTCTCACACTCTCACACTCTCTCCCATCCCCTACTTTCTCTCTTACACACACTTCCATCCCCCATCTCTCTCCCTCTCCCACTCCCTCTCCCATTGCCTAATCTCTTTCTCTTCCATCCACCCTCTCTCTCCCTCTCCCACTCCCTTTGCCATTGCCTAATCTCTTTCTATCCCATCCCCTACTCTCTCTATCTCTCTCTCCCCTCTCTCATTCCCTACTCTCTCTCTTTCACACACACCCATCCCCCCTCTCTCCTCTCCCATCCTCTACTTTTTCTCTCACTCACTCTCCCTCTCCCACTGCCTACTCTCACTCTCTCTCACTCACTCTCTCTATCTCTCTCACTCTCTCTCACTCTCTCTCCCTCTCTACTCTCTCTCTACTACCCCCTACCCTCTCTCACATTTTCACACTCTCTCTCTTTCTCTCTTACACACATTTCCATCCCCCCTCTCTCTCTCCCTCTCCCACTCCCTCTCCCATCACCTACTCTCTCTTCCATCCCCTACTCTTTCTTCCATCCCCTACTCTCTCTCAAGCTACTCTATCTTCCCCCTCTCACATTCCCTACTCTCTCTCTCTCTTTCACAGACATGCACTCCCATCCTCCTCTCTCTCACTCTTCCTCTCCCACTCTATCTCCCACCACCTACTCTCTCTCTCCCCCATCCCCTACTCTCAATCTCTCTCTTCCAACTTGTACTCTCTCCAATCCCCTACTTTCAATCTCTCTCTCGCATCCCATACTCTCTCTTTGCCACCTCTACTCTCTCTCACACACTTCCTCTCTCTTACATCTTGTACTCTCTTTGCCACCCCTAGTCTCTCTGCCACCCCTACTCTTTCTCACTTCCTCTCTCCCCTCTCCCATCCCCTACTTTCTCTCTATCTCTCTCACACACACAAATAGCCATCCCCTCACCCCACCCCCCTAGATCTCTCTTTGTTTTGGTTTGTAATTTAGGTCTCAATAGTGCATGTGCACTATAGCTTGTGCACACTACCTCAAATTCAATAGCATTTTAATAGCGTGTGCGCGCTATAGGGCACACACGCTATTCAAAGCTTTGCATTAAAACCAAGCCTAAGGCTTGGTTTTGCCTTGGACATCCAACCCAAATGTTTGGAGTTTATAAAAGGGTCTGAAATGTGTTTTCTAGCAAACATACAAAAAATGATTGATTTTTCTTGTGTGCTCCCCTTCAAGATTCCTCGTGGTTGGGTATCGATAAGATCAGGTTACTTAACATTATAGGTCTTTGTGTTAGCTATCTAACCATATAATTTATTTTTAATTTGAACTATTTTAAGTCTTTCATCTATAATTTCTTTTGAATGTATGTTCATTTTTTGTCAAAAACCACCATGTACTAATTCGGCTATAGATTTTAGCTCATTCATCGAATTTTGTAACAACTTAGTTTTTTAGAAACTAGACTCCATTCTACACACTTTGAAAAAAAGAAGTTTTTATTTTAGATTAGTTTTTAATCATTTCTAGGGGGAGCACATAGATATTTTATGTTTTTGGGATGGGTCTAATTAAAAAATTCATTAAAAAAAAATACACATTATAAAATTACCCGAAAAATTTGCGAAAAACTACATAGTGTTAGGTAACTTTCGACTGGAGTGATTAAAGAATTTCAAAAATCAAGTTAAAATTTTAAGGGGCCCACACTTTGTACTATGTTATGTTTTTTTGGAATAAACAGTACCAGTTTCTGTGGCCCCCTTTTTTGAGGACCTAAAACTAAACCATTTTGAAAAAAAATTAGTAGTTTAGAAACTAGATTCAAAGGACTACGACTTTTGTATTTGTCATATCTTAAAATTTTGAGTGTAACTATCTTCAAATTCTTGTTGAATTCTAAAATTTTCTGATTTCAAGAAAAAGGTGTCCACTTATACCCCCCTTTTGGCACCACAACTTTGTGCACTTACCCACACATATATATATATATATATATATATATATATATATATATATATATATATATATATATATATATATATATATATATATATATATATATTGGTATATATGAGTACGTTTGTAAATATATATATATGTTTATATATATATATATATATATATATATATATATATATATATGTATATGTATGTATATATATGTATATGTATGTATATATATATATGTATATGTATGTATATATATATATGTATGTATATATATATATATATGTATGTATGTATGTAATATATATATGTAAGTATGTACAAAAATATATGTATCAACGTATATGTATTTCCTTATGAATATATCGTCAGAATTAAATATATATTTACAAATCATGAGGTAACTATGATTACTTATTTCCAAAAATGGGAATTGTATGATTCTATTATTCAGTTTTTAGTAAAATTCTTTCTTTATTAATAGTGTAAATTTTAAAGAATATAGAATGTGTTTTTGAAAGGTATGGTTACTTATGATATCTTGTAAGCACATACCATCCAAGCATGATGTCTTGTAAAATTGTTGGCCATCCCTTATTTCACATAAAATGTTGGATATAAATTCTCTTGAAGATCTTGGTGGCTCATTTATGTCACAATCTTGCAAAACAAACTGAGAATGCAAAATTACGCATATATGCTTAAAAATATCAAAATTGTTAGAAAATTCAATATGTATCCTACAACAACAAGTTGTGCGTGTGTGATTTATCCTCACATAAAAAGGTGTACCCATTTCAAAAAATCTTTGACTTATTCGAATTTGAGGATACATACCAATAAATTTTGCAAAAAATTGTGTCTGAGTTGTGTCCAAAAAATGTTTCGCATGTGGCTCGCGATTTTGGCTACCAATCCTCCTTCTTACAACATCTCTTTGATTAGGGGAAACACGTGTGTTATTTTTCCAAAAATCTTTGATCAATGATTTAAGAGCTTCACTAATTTCTTTATCCTTTCGCAGTATACTGCTGAATGTCCATAACTCATTTTTTGTTGGATCTTCCAATCTCTCATGCCTTAGCATGGCTCTCCTTAGAGTACCTCTACCAATTTTTAATGTTTTTCTTGTATTTTTCATGAGTCAAGCTTTCTTCATTTGGCTACTTACTATTGTCGATGTAAGTACTCGTCTTGCGATATTACTATCTTTGGTGCATGATTTAGAACCCACTTTGTCATAAGCATTCATTAGATTCTTTACAATGTTTTTTTCATTTGAATCATCCATCGTTCTTAGCCCAAGAATATTCATGATAGGCCTAAATTTTAAATTCCTCATCATTTCAAAAAATAATTGGCATTGACCTATAATATTTAATTCATCAAAAAATAATCTCCACATATGATTAACTTTTCTTTTACAAGTATGTTTGCTAATCTTGTCAGGCATTGATTTCAAAATGTTACTATCAATATCAATCAAATATTTTGGTCTTCTAAAACAAATTCTAGAAGGTGTTATAATCTCTTCAATTCTCTCAAGATTTTGAACATCAACATAAGGTTGAGTTTATTGCGTACCTTGTACCGAAGATGATGTGCCTTGGAAATAAGATGCAAAAGATGGAATGTCACCTATTTTATGTATTGATGTTGTGCCTTCAACATGACATGATGGAGTGTATATATCGTTGGATCTACAAATCGGTGTCTCTTCAACATGAGAGGATGATATGACTTCAACATTGGAAGATGGTGTAGTGGACAATATGACTCCAACATTAGAAGATGGTGTACCTTCACAATTCAATTGTCTTCTTGAGCATAATAGTCTCATTCATTCTCTTTGTCTTTCCAATTCTTCCTCTTTGTTTCTTGCTATTGGTGGTTCTTGATCCTCTTTGAAAGTCAATTCTTCATTATTGGTTTGCAATTTTCTTTGCTCACGTGGTAATTTCATTTTATCTCTTTTAATTGCCAAATCTCTCTCCCTATCTTTATTTGTTTGATTTTTTGGTTTCTTTTTTGGCATGATGATGATTTCTACATGTCAAATTATTCAAACATTTGAATTACTCAAAATGTGTAAATTACAAATTATTCAAATACATATAAAAATTATAATTATTTGAATGAATACACAATATATGTATATAACGACTTGTCAAATTTCTAACCATTTCAAAATAACATTTCATTGAAACATACAAATTTCAATAAATTCACTATATATTAAACAACATGTCAAATTATAATCAAATTTGTATCTATATATCAAAAAACAATATTTAAAATAGATTGCACTAACCTTTTCTATACAAGGAATATTCAAAAAGTCATCAAATTGTGTATCCAATGATTGAATTTTGTGTTTGCTAGCTTCCAAAAGTGTTTTCCACCTTGAAATTGTGTTTGTTAGCTTGAAATAGTGTTTGCCACCTTGAAAGAGTGTTTTCTATGTTGAAACCCATGATTTCTGTCAGGATAACAGAGTGTAGAACAGAACAAAAGCAGAGAATGAATGAAACGGGCCCCAAAGTTGCTTTTTGACCATTTTTAGGTGATTTCACATAGTGCGTACATGCTATAGTGTGTACGCACTATAGCGCGTATGCACTTTAGTGTGTACGCATTATAGCGTATACACACTATAGCACGTACGCACTATGTGAGAACACATCATTCTCCACCCTCCCTACTCTCTCTCTCTTCCTACTGTCTCTCTCCCATCCCCTACACACTCTCTCTCTCCCCTCTCCCATCCTTTACTCTCTGTCGCTCTCCCTCTCCCACCACCTACTCTCTCTATCTCTCTCACCCTCTGTCCTCTCCCATCCCCTACTCTTTAGATCTCTCACACACACTCCCATCCTCCCTCTCCCACTTCTTACTCTCTCTCTCTCTCTCTCCCATCTCCCTACTCTCTCTCACACTCTCACATCTGCTACTCTCTCTCTCCCATCCCCTAAACTCTCTCTTTTAGAGATACACACTCCCATCCCCCTCTGTCTCTCCTCTCCCATCCCCTACTCTCTACTCTCTCTGTCCCATCCCCTACTCTCTCTCACACACTCTCTCCCATCCCCTACTCTCACTCTCTCTCTCTCTCTCTCCCATTCTCTCTCTCTCTGCCACCTCCTACTCTCTCTCACACTCTCTCCCATCCCCTACTCTCTCTTACACACACTCACATCTGCCCCTCTCTCCCATCTGCTACTCTCTCTCTCTTGGGCTGCTCTCTCTCTCTCTCCCCTCTCCCACCACCTACTATCTCTCTCTCTATATCCTATCCCCTACTCTTACTCTCTCTTTGTCCAATCCCCAACTCTCTCTCACACTCTCTCCCATCCCCAACTCTCTCTCTCACTCTCTCTCATCTCGTACTCTCTCTCTCTCTCTACCACCTCCTACTCTCTCTCTCACTCTTTCCCATCCTTTTACTCTGTCTCTCCCATCTCGTACTCTCTCTTTGCCACCCCCTACTCTCTCTCACACTCTCACACTCTCTCCCATCCCCTACTCTCTCTCTTTCATAGACACACACACACACACACACACACACTCCCGTCCCCGCTCTCTCTTCTTTCCCATCCCCTACTCTCTAGATTTGTCACATGCACTCCTATCCCCCTCTCTCTATCTCCCTCTCCCTACTTTCTCACACTCTCTCCCATCCCCTACTCTCACTCTCTTTCTCTCCCGCATCCCATTCTCTCTCTTTGCCACCTCCTACTCTCTCTCACACTCTCTCCCATCCCCTACTCTCTCTTTGCCACCTCCTACTCTCTCTCACACTCTCTCCCATCCCCTACTCTCTCTCACACTCTCTCCCATCCCCTACTCTCTCTTACACACACTCCCAGCTGCCCCTCTCTCCCATCCACTACTCTCTCTCTCTCTCTCTTGGGCTACTCTCTCTCTCCCCTTTCCCGTCCCCTAAACTCTCTCTTTTGTAGATACATGCTCCCATCCCCCTCTCTCTCTCCCCTCTCCCATCCCTTACTCTCTAGATTGCTCACACGCACTCCCATACCTCTCTCTCCTCCTCTCCCACTCCCTCTCCCACCACCTACTATCTATCTCTCTCAAGTTCTCTCTCTCCCTCTCTACTCTCTCTCTCTCTCTCTCTCTCTCCCATCCCCTACTCTTACTCTCTCTCTCTCTCTCTACAATCCCCAACTCTCTTTCACACTCTCTCCCATCCCCTACTCTCTCTGACACTCTCTCTAATCCTTTCACTCTTTCTCTCTCATCTCATACTCTCTCTCTCTGCCACCTCCTACTCTCTCTCACACTCTTTCCCATCCTTTCAATCTGTCTCTCCCATCTCGTACTCTCTCTTTGCCACCCCCTACTCTCTCTCACACTCTCACACTCTCTCCTATCCCCTACTCTCTCTCTTTCACACACACACACACACATTCACACTCCCATCCCTCCTCTCTCTTCTCTCCCATCCTCTACTCTCTAGATTTGTCACATGCACTCCCATCCCTCTCTCTCCTCCTATCCCACTCCCTCTCCCAGGTCACCTACTATCTCTCTCTCCCAAGTTCTCTCTCTTCCTCTCTACTCTCTCTCTCCCATCCCCTACTCTTACTCTCTCTCTCTCTCCCATTCTCGACTCTCTCTCACACTCTCTCCCATCCCCTACTCTCTCTCACACTCTCTCCCATCCTTTCACTCTGTCTCTCCCATCCCGTACTCTCTCTCTCTTTGCCACCCCCTACTCTCTCTCTCACTCTCTCCCATCCTTTCACTCTACCTCTCCCATCCTTTCACTCTATCTCTCCCATCTCATACTCTTTCTTTGCCACCCCTTACTATCTCTCACACTCTCTCCCATCCCATACTCTCTCTCTTTCAAGGACACACACACTCTTATCCCCCCACTCTCTTCTGTCCCATCCCCTACTCTCTACATCTGTCACGAGCACTCCCATCCCCCCTATCTCTCTCCCTCTCCCTCTCCTACCGCCTACTAGATCTCTCTCTCAAGTTCTCTCTCTCCCTCTCTACTCTCTGTCTCTCACACTCCCATCCCCTAATCTCACACTCTCTCTCCCATCCCGTACGAGCTCTCTCCACCACCACCTACTCTCTCTTACACTCTCACACTCTCTCCCATCCCCTATTTTGTCTCTCTTACACACATTCCCATTCGTCCTCTCTCTCTCTCCCTCTCCCACTCCCTCTCCCACTGCCTACTTTCTCTCCCCCATCCCCTACTCTCTCTCTTTCATAGACACACACTCTCATCCCCCCTCTCTCTCTCCTCTCCCATCACCTACTCTCTAGATTTGTCACACACACTCCCATCCCCCCTCTCTCCCCCTCTCCCACTCCCTCTTGCACCACCTACTATCTCTCTCTCTCTCTATCAAGTACTCTCTTTCCCTCTTTACTTTCTCTCTCCCATCCCCTACTCTCACTCTCTCTCTTCCATCCCCTACTCTCTCTCACACTCTCTCCCATCCCCTAATCTCTCTCTCTCTCTCTCTCTCTCTCTCTCACCCCCATCAGGTACAAGCTCTCTCTACCATCCCCTACTCTCTCTCAAAATCTCACACTCTCTCCCATGCCCTACTCTATCACTCTTATACGCATTCCCATTTCTCCCCTCTCTCTCTCACTCCCTCTCCCATTTCCTACTCTCTCCCGTCCCCAACTCTATCTCTCTTACACACTTCCATTCCCCCTCTCTCTCTCCCTCCCACTCCCTCTCCCATTGCCTACTATCTCTCTCTCTCTCACTCTCTCCCTCTCTCTCCTATCCCCTACTCTCACTCTCTCTCTTTGCCACCCCTACTCTCTCTCACACTCTCACAATCTCTCACATCCCCTACTTTCTCTCTTACACACACTTCCATCCCCCCTCTCTCTCCCTCTCCCACTCCCTCTGCCATTACCTAATCTCTTTCTCTTCCATCCACCCTCTCTCTCCCTCTCCCACTCCCTCTGCCATTGCCTACTCTCTTTCTATCCCATCCCCTACTCTCTCTATCTCTCTCTCCCCTCTCTCATTCTCTACTCTCTCTTTCACACACACCCATCCCCCCTCTCTCCTCTCCCATCCTCTACTTTTTCTCTCACTCGCTCTCCCTCTCCAACTACCTACTCTCTCTCTCTCTCTCACACACACACACACTCTCTCTCTCTCTCTCTCTCTCTCTCTCTCTCTCTCTCTCTCCCTCTATACTCTCTAACTTCTACCCCTTACCCTCTCTCACATTTTCACACTCTCTCTCTTTCTCTCTTACACACATTTCCATCCCCCCTCTCT
>CM053790.1:206454725-206574725 GCA_028749045.1 Cupressus sempervirens | reverse complement strand
TTACCTAAACCTTTTAAGCCTGCTGAAAGCATGAAGCGGAGTTTTACACCACCACAAGAAACTTCCTCATATGATAAGAGTACCAAAAGAGGAGCAGAATGTTGGCATTATGGGTAGTTGGGTCATCTACAATGGAATTGTCCTCTTCGAGGCAATAATCAGGGTAGGTTTGAAGCATCGAGTTTTGAGGCTACTGTTGGTGATTTAGGAAGGAACCACTGTATATTTGCTACTATGGACCATAATCAAGTAAAACATCAGAACACGGTGATTGAGACCAAAGGTAATTTTCAAGGTACAAAAATTTCCATTTTATTTGACTCAGATGCCACTAATTCTTTCAGTTTTGCCAATTTGGTTAATCTTTGTGATATTCCTATGAGAAAGGCTGAGTTGGTATGGCAAGTTGAGTTGGCTTATGGGTCTAAGGTAGAAGCTGGATTGTTTGTTGTAGGTTGTGAATTACAACTTAAGACATTTACCACTATAGTTAACCTCAGAGTTATTCCCTTAGGAACCTACGACATTGTTTTAGGAATGGATTGGTTGGATCAACATTAGGCTATTATTGATTGTTATAAAAAGGTTATTAGATGCATTGATGAGAATGGAGCAAACAAATTCATAATAGGGGTTAAGAGACCTATCTCTATTAGGTCTTTATCTGCCAAATAACTCCATAAGTGTATGCGGAAAGGCTGCAAACTGTTTGCTATTTCGGTTAATGATTTTTTTGAACCTAGGGCAAATCAAACCAATTTAGACCATCCTTTGTTGAAGGAATTTTATGATGTTTTTGTAACAGATATTCCAGGTATTCCTCCCAAGAGAGAAATAGACTTTAGGATTGATCTTGTTCCAAGAACTAAACCAATCTCTAAAACACCTTACCACATGAAAGCACAAGAATTGGTGGAACTTAAGGTTCAACTTGAAGAACTTCTTGAGAAGTGGCTGATTAGACCTAGTGTCTCTCCTTGGGGTGCACCTGTTATCTTCATTAAGAAAAAAGATGGATCACTTATACTGTGTATTGATTACAGACAGTTAAATAAAGTTACTATCAAGAATAGGTATCCATTGCCTAGAATTGATGATTTATTTCATCAAGTGAAGGGTGCTAAAGTATTTTCTAAAATTGATCTTAAATCTGGTTACCATCAGCTAAGAATTCAAGAAGTTGATATCCATAAAACAACATTCATACTAGGTATGGGCATTACGAATTCACTGTTGTACCTTTTGGTTTAACAAATGTGCCATTAGTTTTTATGAGTTTGATGTAGGGAGTTTTTAGAACTTTCCTAGATAGATTTGTAGTTGTCTTTCTGGATGATATTTTGGTTTTTTCTAACTCCTTGGAGGAGCATGAATAGCATCTAAAACAAGTTTTTGAATATCTCCAAAAGAATAAGCTGTATGCTAATCCTAAAAAGTGTGAATTTTTCAAAACAAATATAAGTTATCTTGGACACATTATAACAAGTGATGGAATAGTTCTTGATCCAGCTAAAATAAGAGCAATTATAGAGTGGCCTGCACCTACAAATGTGTCTAAAGTAAGAAGTTTTATGGGTTTAGCCAGTTACTATAGAAGATTTGTAGCTAATTTCTTGAAAATAGCTCATCCTATTACCTCTCTTTAGAAAAAAAGAAAGAGGTTTATTTGGTCAAACTAATGTGAATAAGCTTTTGCACATCTTAAAGAATGTTTGACTAGTGCACCTATGTTAGCTGTGCTTGATTCTGGTAAAGAATTTGCGGTTTGCACAGATGCTTCTTTAGATGGGCTAGGAGTAGTTTTAATGTAGGAAGGTAGGGTTATTGCTTACAAGTCTAGGAAACTCAAGGATCATGAGATTAATTATCCTACTCATGATTTAGAACTAGCAGCAGTAATGCATGCATTGACAAAATGGTAACATTTTCTCCTTAGTCAGCGTTTTGATTTACATACTGATCATAGAAGTCTTCAAAATATATTTACACAACCACTCTGAATGCATGACAACACATATGGATGGAATTCTTGTGTGAGTATAATTTTGAAGTAAAATATGTGCAGGGTAAAGAAAATAAGGTGGCTGATGCACTTAGTAGACAATGTCATGAACTCTCTTCTTTAACTCTCACAGTTGATTTGAAGGAAAGATGATTACAAAATTTGATTGTTGATCCTTGGTTTCTAAATGTCAATTTAGCAGTCAAAAGTGGTAGCACTTTGGAAGGTAGGTACGAAGGATACTCTATCAACTCTGATGGATTATTAATCTTCAGAGATAGAACATACATTCTTGTAGTTGGAGAGTTAGGAAATTTGGTTATGTTTGAAGCTCATAAAGCACCCTATTCAACACATCCTGGTGTTAAGAAAATGAATGCTGATCTTAAACAACATTATTATTGGCCAGGTATGAAGAGAGATATTGCAGATTTTGTGGCTAGATGTCTAGAGTGTCAAAGGGTGAAAGCTAAACATCAGCATCCTGTTGGTTTACTTCAGTCGTACAGTGTACCTGAATGGAAATGGGATACCATCTCTGTTGATTTCATAGTGGGATTACAATTATCAGCTAGACAACATGATTCAATCATGGTTGTTGTTGATAGGTTAACCAAAGTTGCACATTTTATACCTATAAGATCTTCTTATAATGTTGCTTCTGTAGCACGAATTTTTATGGAACAGGTTGTAAGATTGCATGGGATTCCAAAGAAGATCATATTAGATAGGGACCCAACTTTCACATCTTCACTTTGGAGGTCTATGCAATGTGAACTTGGTACTCAACTAAATTCTAGTTCTGCATATCATCTTGAGACTGATGGACAAATTGAGCATGTAAATCAGATTTTTGAAGACATGCTCAGGATATACGTCATGGATAGATAGAACAAATGGGAAGAATTCTTGTACTTAGTTGACTTTTCTTATAATAATGGTTATCATAGCTCTATAGGTATGTCTCCTTTTCAAGCTTTATATGGAAGACCTTGTAGAATACCCTTGAGTTGGGATAATCTAGAAGACATAATTCTCCTAGGGCCTAACATACTCCAAGATCTAGAACAACAAGTGAAATGGATTAGGGAACATATTACTATAGCATAGGATAGATAGAAAAAGTATGCAGATTTGCATAGGATTGAGCATCAATTTGTGATTGGGGACAAAGTATTTCTGAGGGTCAGACCCCGAAAAAGTCAAATTAGGTATGGTAAAGGTTCCATATTGTCTCCACATTTTGTCAAGCCATTTGAAATCCTGGAATGAGTTGGTCCAGTTGCCTACAGACTTGCTTTGCCTCCCAGTCTATTTTGAATCCATGATGTCTTTCATGTGTCTGTACTAAGGAAATACATACCTGATATCACTCATATTCTTAATTGGAATGCATTATAGGTAGATGGTGGCCAATTTATGATGGAACTAGTGCAGATCATCCAACGAAGAGAGCTAAATCTCAGAGGTCATGAGGTGGAGTAGGTAAAGGTATAATGGGATCATAATGATGACATCTTTGCAACTTGGGAAGATGCAGGGGCAATGAAAGATTCTCATCCTCATTTGTTTTCAATCTTTTGAGAGTAGGCCTAAGCTGGTGGGAAAGGGTGTCATGCCTTTGACAGTTCTACATCTATTACCTTGGACTCTGAGAATAGTTTAATTTACTGGTTGGTCTGGTACTTGTTTTGAAACTTTGTTTTTGTAGAAAACTATTTTGTTTCCAACATCATTATGTTGTTTTACACTATGAGAATTTAGATGTTTCTAAGATCCAATTCTCAGAATAAATGTTGACAATTCAGATTCAGGAATCCTGCAGTAAAGAAATGGTTTTCAAATAAGGCAATTCAGTTTTGTTTTAAATTTTGTTTGGATCAGTTTCAGTTTCATAACTCGTGGGCTTGTTTAGACTTATGATTAATGTGGTATTAAATTGTTAATAGTACTAAGAATCTTTTATTTCATAGTTTTGTTTTAGTATATATATATATATATATTATATATATATATATATATATTTATAACGTTGTGTCAAAATATATATATATATATTAGTTTATATTTATATATGTATATATATGTAATTGTTTGTATATTTGTGTGCTTGTGTTTATATTTTTACAAGTTATAATTGTATGTATATATATATACATATTATAAATCTTTAATCTTAATATCAATTAGGATTAACATCGATATTAATATTTATATTAATATAAATATCAATGTTAACATTAATACCTAGTACTATGTTAAACTAAGTTAGTACCTAAGCTAACCTAGTGCATTTGACTAAGACCTAACCTAAGCTTTTACTAGCATGACCACTATCCTAACTAAAATATAGCCTTGTTATGGACTTGCTTTATGGTGGTAATGTTATGGGAATTTATGCTGGGCAGTTTCATCAATTTTTGAATTGGTACTACATTTTCCATGTGTTGGAAAACTGAGAGAATAAGTTGTTAGAGATAAGCTCACAGTAATGAGCATGTAACACTACTACCAACAATAGCAATAAAATGAATCCAATAACAAGTACAAAGAACATAATAAATTATTTTTTATTTAACTCCACTTAATACAAGTACAAGAACACAGATTGAACCACTCTCAATCTGAAAACCTCAAAATACAAGTAAATATCATCCAAATATGATTCCATAAAGATTTTAAAACATATTGAGTTCAGTACATTAATGAAGTACGATCTCATCCTTAAATGCCTATGTTCAAAATATGGACCCTACAAGAAAATAAATAATGATTCAAGAAGAACTTTAATAAGAATCCTTTTCTACTTGTAAACTCAAAGCACTTGGAAATACACAGGATGCAACACAAAACAAAAGAGGGCTCAGTACGCACTGAGTTGAAAAGCATAATCCACCTGCATGCATGTTAGACCAAATATATACAAAACCATAATGCAGATATCTATTTCACTATAACATAGTGCAGTTCCAAATTTAATATGCAAGAAGTAAACCTTTACTCATTATTGCAAAATTAAACTTGCACTAAGAATAACACATAAATGAAACATATATATGCTAAGGTGCCATCGTTATGGCACTAAGATACTGCATCCATGTATGGTATGCTCATAGTCAACACATAATGGGTTTCTCTATTATACTTGTCAATGACAGAATAGAGATATGCCTTGTTCTACGTACTCAACCATATAGGTTTAAGTCATAGGTAAGGCCAACTATCTTTTATATGTAATCAACCCACCCAATTCATTTTATAATTATCACTAAATTAATTAACTGAATAGGATAAACCAAATTCAGCCACCCCGATATACGTTCATCATAGCTAATCTTAAAATACACATCAAATAGATTTTCTAAGAATGTTCATGCTACAGATATAATTAGGTATTCAACATGATACTACATCCTTTAATCTATTCGAACACATCTTGACTTTTCCTATTTCCAAGGTAAATTTAGACTACTATAACAACAAAATCAAATAATATAATATTAAGAACTCATAAATAAAATTAAACTGACATCTTAACTTAATGATATTTATTGATCTTAGTACTATACTATTTAACCCTATTGTCATAACAATCTATACTTATCCTTTGGAATAGCAAGATAGTAAGATCGAGTACAAATAATACTTTCATTTTGAAAAATGAATTTCATGAACATTTATCATTACCGAAACCTAATATGAAATCAACTTTCCATTTCAAAAGTAGTTGGAGAATAGTTTTGATACCCATTAAATAATAGAGTATAACTTTTAAAGTAAGAGAATTTCAATTCATTTCAATCATTAACTAAATTAGAATACTTCGTAACAAATTCTTATCACCGCAAACAATTTTTTTTACATAATCAAATTCAATCATTGATTGATCAAAAGGGTCAATAACAATTGTTGCCACTCATGTTAACTACACATTTAAACTACTATGATTTCAGTTCTAGTCACACTCAAATTTTCGGATTTACAAAACCTTTACAAAAAAATCATTATGCATGGTAGCTAATAGCTGGAACTATGTTTTCTCCATATGAAATCATTCCTTTTCTAAAACTTACAATATCATCATTCGACGTCATTTAACATTTTCATATTACAATGACCAACTTCATTTATTTTTCTTTTGCCTTATAATAACTAAAGTTTCCACATTTTAATGCAACTGATAAAATTGGTTATGTGCAGTTTTATAATTTATTCTAATCAAGAAAAATATGGCTGTTATCTAATGAATCTTGCTACCAAGAACATGGATATTTCGAAAAAATGCTATTTCAACTATACGACAGTAAATTCACAACATTTTAATATCGATAATTTCCTTCTTAGCTACTACAACCAAAAACACATTCCCCCCCTTAAATCGATGATAAGCTGCAATTCATTTTTTTTTTAAACATCACATATCAATCAAAACATGACTATTCATGCTAACTAATTACCAAAATGTCGATGTCAAGATTTACTACTGATTGTTAACAATCTTATATGTTCTTGTATCAAAATCGATACCCTATAGATTTCCCATCACAAAAGCATTGACTGAAATCCATTTAATCATTGAGCCCAAATTTCCCTATATCTACTAAGCCGACAAAATCTATTTAACATCTAAACTTTAATTCACGCAAACTATTTGATGTAATGATTGTTCCCAGTTTTTCATAGATAACCATTTAACATCTAAACTCTAACCCTTGGTCCATGAAATGATATACATTTTCAAGTATATAGCAGATATATACTAACAAAAAAACTCAAAATATATCACCATACCTCACATTTAAGTATGGATATATACAGAGCTACGAGATACATATAACCCAACTTCACATATACCCATGCTTAACTGTTAGATACTCAACATATCGTTGATAACCGTGTATAAATAAACATATTGAAATACAAATGTAGTTATAAAGAGAGGGAGAATAGAGTAAGAAATTTCCCCTACTTGAGAGATAGTAGAGGGTAAATGCTTAGTACCAAGAACTTTAGCAACTCGATGTGAGAGCCAAAACCCAATTTAAATACCACACTTCCAAAATGCAGAGACCCAAATATTGGCTTGTAACAGAGGATATGATAATAAACAATAAAATCCAAATGAAATGTAACAAATAGACTGGCTGTAAGCAACTCAACGATGCTCAGCCTCATAAGCACAAATCCTCTTTCAACAAAACCCTTCATAATGCCGATACCCCCGCAACAAGGGTCACAAAAGTTAAACCAACAGAGAAATGTGGCCAAGATTTCAGCCCAAGTTCAACAAAAAAACTCAACTCACAACCGAATTGGCCGATAAAGACTTATGTGCCTTAAATCCTCATTAACATGCATTCAATGCATTGATACTTATCATAGAGCCAAGTATACGACAGTTCCACTACCTCCACCATGTTTTGGCTATGATCAAAGCAAGTATCCCTTTGATATTAATGCATGCAAAACCCATTAGGTTTTGTGTTATTTAAAGCTCATTTCATAACATCAATAAAACAATTTTGATATGTCCTAATCCACTAGAGTATGGTAATAGCCACGGGTTTAAGCCCCATTCAAAAACACAACATAAAACATATTGATGCCATATTTTAAAAAAAACCTTATAAAAAAAAAAGAATGTAGATATATATATATTTCCTTAAGCTAGTAACATCAAATAGAACTATTTTATAAACAATTATTCCTAGGAAAAGAAAATTCATATAGCATATCCTGAATTTAACATTGGCCAATAAATAACCCGCAATGTTTACAAACTAGTTTCGCCAAAACAACTAAAGTAAAACTTTCTAATATTAATCAAAAAGTATTGTGCATCGTAAAATCAGAGAATTCAAATATAGAATCATGAAACAAGCTGAATATTCAGACATAAATACATATCCCAAGGACATTATCACCAAGTTCAGTAGATAAAAAGAACATGATATCAGAGAAAAACTTATAACCACAAATTCCCAATATGCAGTAAAACCAAAGAAGTGGTCAGGCATGAGACAAAGCATTTATTTCCATGGTTAGTTTGTCATTTTGGCTTGGAGTTAGTTGGATTTTGAGTTCAGTCTGCCATTGATGAACTCTAGTTGGGGTTTCATTAAAACTCTGTTGAACGATTTTCACTGTGCTTATTATGGGGATTCTAGTGACCATGAGGATGATTTTTGATTCTCACTCCAGCTCTATAAATCCTCACAAATTTGTATTCCTCATTCTTCTCTCTTTTCGTGGTTTCATTTTCTCTATTTTCATGTCTGAAAGAGTTCCATTGGATCTCTATGCCAAGGCTTAGAGAATTTGGAGGCTTGGGTTGTGAGTTTGAAGTTGAAAGCTCTCCAAGTAGCTTTTCCTTAAGTATCATTCTGTATTTGCACAGGCAGGGGGCTCTTCTTTTACTCAATCCTATTTCTTTTGTATCATTTCATTTTTATATGGTGAATATTGAATATGTAGTGGTTTTGTGGAAAATTCAACACCCAACTCTGTGAGTATGCCAAATTTGGTGTGTTCATCCCCAAACTCGATATAAACCCAGAATCGAATGTGAATATAGGAATACCCTATGTTTTGTGTTGCAATGAGTTTATAATTTTTATATGGGTAATAGTGAAACTAAATACTGTGCTAAATAGATTAATGAAAAAGGGTTTTATGTTTCTCACAAAACGTAAATGTAGGTTTCAATCTATCAAAATAGTTTCTTTCTTTATGGTATCGATTTCTTTATTTAAAGGGCCATGTAGAACAGAGGATGATTGCTGAGTCGAATAGTGGACATTAAACAAGTTTTATTGTTATAATTTTGTTTAGTATTGGAATTATATAGCTTTTAGAAAATAAAACTGATATGCATGATGGTTATCGATTTTATATGCACCACAACTTAGTAAGATCCATGGCAGCTATTAACTTACTGTCAGTCTTAAAACATCAATTTCAAACATGAATACTTTGTAGGCTGTTAAGATTGGAGGAGATATGGGAATTTTTTTTAGACTCAACTATTTTATTGGCAATAGTTAATGTTATCTATGGGAGATCTGTATTTCATTAATTTTGGTACAAGAATATTGGAATATGATAATAGTCAGCATTAGATTTCTTTGTCATCGACTTTTGTCAAACAGTTACTATTAAGAGTAGTAAAAATTTTAGTTATCAGTAAGTTATTTGTTTCATACAGTGAAAAGATTATATATGACTATTTTAATTCTAACTTTGAATTAATAAGGCATTATATATATATATATACCAATTATACATATATACATATATATATATATATGTATAAAAATATATGTATTTCCTTATGAATATGTCGTCAGAATCAAATATATTTTTACGAATCATGAGGTAACTGTGATTACTTATTTCTAGAAATGGGAATTGTATGATTCTATTATTCAATTTTTAGTAAAATTCTTTCTTTATTAACAGTTTAAATGTTAAAGAATATAGAATGTGTTTTTGAAAGGTATGGTTACTTATGAAAAAAATAAAATAAAAAGGCAAAGCTGTATTTGATACTTTGAAATATATTTTTCTTTTGGAAAATTACAATTATGGTTTTTTTTAGTAATCTGATAAGTGATTACATTGGGAAAATTGGAAGTTTGGAGTTAAATGATATTTTCTGGTTGTTGATTCAATTGTTATTGAGGCAATAGAAATATTTTATTAGTTGAAATTGTATAATTAAAACTTCGAATTTTATTCGAATTTGTAAAATGTAGAATTATGTGTATTAGATTATGCAAGTGTGATCCTTTAGATTGGGTGGCTATCATAAAGTGAGTAACTTGTGGTGATAGAATTATTTTTTCGAATGCCCTCCGACACTAGTCTAGATCCTTATGGGAAAGTTTATGACAGTTATTTAATCAAGTGGTAATATCTAAAACTCATGGGTTGGGTTACATATAACAAGATAAGAACTTTATGGATTCACCTGACATATAGAATCCTATGAATGGATGTACGTAGATTCTTATGTTGACACCCATGAAACTATTGGATCACTACCTTGACATATTCTGTGTGAGTTTATTTTTGTATATCTGTTTGTAAGAAATTATGTAATTTCTATAAATCTAGTTGTGAAAAGAAAAATAGAACTTTTTGATAATCCTTTATTTGGATATGTGTATTTCATGCTGTTATATTATCTAACATGCAGGTTAACTAAAGAACTCATCAGCTTATTTAGTGTTACTAAGCCCTGTTTGTATTTTTTGGTTGTGTTTGTTTTGATTTCAGGTCCAATATAGGATTTGTTTATGGACTTGGAAGTAGGAACTACTGCCTAATCATTGAAGGCTGATTGTAGTTTGATTAATGGTTACAAATAACTCCATATCTGAATTCTGATCAGTGTCAACCTAAAATTTTATGTATTATTGATCGTATTTAAAATAAGGGTATATTTTATATACTCAAATGTAATGTTTAGAAATGATTTAATGTTGTTGTAGTTCTTTTCAGTACCAGGTTGTCAAAGCTATTTTGTTATGGTAATATGATATGAAGTTAGAAAAAAAAATTGTATGGGTTTTATCCTTGTATCTTTGTATGGTATTATTTTTATTACTATGTCTTTTCTTTTTGTTAAGATTAGGGTGTTACAGTAGGTACTTATCCATCTAGTAGAAACAAAAAGTTTTGAGGTTTTGTGTGTGGAAAAACAAGAAGGGTTTTTTCATGACCATTATCTGATAGAGATAAAGCTCAGTAGAAGGTGCAATATGAAAATAGAGATGCATCTTCCAGTATCTTATTTTGAGTGAGATGAATGGTTTGTTGATGTGGTGAAGCAGTGAGGAGAGGTAGTCGTTTTACTCATAAATACCTTTTGACATTTGAAATGGTCTACAAGTGGAAGTATTTGAGAAGATGTATCCTAAAAGGAAAATATGATATTGATAAAGACTATAAAGATGAAGACTTTTGGTCTATTTGTTTATTGTAATTTATTGGTTCCATGTTTCTAAGAGACAAAAAAAAATTCAACATTGGGAGTATAGTGTAGGAGCCCCTAAATTAAAAGAATAGAATAAGTTTAAGATTCCTAATATGAGATATTGAAATTCATTTGAGTCATTTGTGATGTACTTGAATCCATAAGTTCAAGGTGTAAAGACCAGAGAAATAAGTTGTTAAAATTGGCCAAGGACTTAATGTGGTCAATAAACTCAAAATTATTATTTGATATGTGAATGGACCTATTTATATCCATATGAATTCGTTTGAGACATAGTTTTAGTATAGGATGGGTTCATACATAATTTGTAATGCAAAAGAGTACAAAATGCTTAAAATGAGGCAAAAATAAATTCATAATGTTGTAAAGTGTTAAAAGAATGTAAGGAATTTATTTAAAATATGACTAATAAGTTATATACAACCAAAAAAACTATAAAACAATGATATTGGTCATTGCAAATCAATTAAGAAGAACAAGGAAACATTTTGGATATATTTTGAAGATTTTCTAAATTGCTATTTTGATTGATTTTTTAATTTTTGTGTTGTTTCCAAGCCTTTTATGACCAAGTACAACATGGAAAACATGTATAAAATGCATATTTGGATAGTAGGATTAATATTATAAATCCTCTTCTTTGTTTGGATGAACTACATTAACTTTTGACGAAGTTATGAGAATTTTGATAAAAGTGTTTGTGTGCAGATTCAAGAATTCCTAGTGATGACCATTTTGTAGTGTTTGGAGTGGACACATTTAGATAAGTTTGATAATCTAAATGGAGTCATTGAAACTATATGTAAATAATAATTTTTTACCTTTTACTTTGAGTAAATTAAAGGGATCTAGATGACTATCTTTTATTTGTAGCATCCTCTTTTCTTATATTGATCATAGATAAAAATGTGTTATATATTTTATTAGTTACTATATTGGTGTCTTAGAGTGATAATAGACCAAAGAGAGATAGTCAATTTAGGCTCTACAAACTCAAACAAATTTATGCTAGTAAAATTGATGACATCATTAGCCAAGTAGATGATGATGTTTACAGTCTCATATAATTATAGAAGTGATAATGATAGTGGTATTAGAGAAATTGTCCCAATGGTGAGTAAATCAATTATATCTATTAACATAATGAGGTCTTCTCCATAAATTTTTAATATGATTCCCAAATTAGGATTTATTAACATAGGTGTGATAGAACTACCTATAATCGTAACAATTATATTATAGGATTTGTTTGAGGATAGTTGTCTTAAATAACTAACAAAATATATGTATTTTGTAGTTGTTCCTATCTTGAATGGTGTTAAAAGATATTCACTATGAACAAAATATAAAACTTGCACTTATTTTCTAGTTTTTAATACATATTAGTACGCTTAATGTATCCATATGAGTCATTGAGATGATTTATTATCTATCAACCATTTTTTATTATGCATGATCTAGAGGAGTAAACACTTGCAATAAAATTGGAAAGTTCATCACAGTGGGAATATTCTATATTCCTCCCTTTCATTAAATAAATATGAAACAAGGGAATGAAATATGTTTTTCTTGTTTCTTCCTTTTAATTTGTGGTAATTTTTAAAAGTATTAGAGGAATGAGGAACCTAAAAAGAGAAAGATGGCTATTGAAAATGAAAGGTCACAAGCTCTAAGAAAATTTCAAACAAGGTGAATATTCAACTTACATGTATGAATTATTTTATTTTTATTTGGTTATTAAATTGAAAATAATATGTTTTATATTCTCATCTAGTAACTATCAATTATTATTTTAGCATTTTACAAATAGATTAAACACTCAATTTAAAACAATATTTTTGGTGGACCTTTGTATAGACATACAAAATAGATGAGGATGGTATACTTAAATAGATTCTACCTCATTATTGTGAGTGTAACCATATATCAAGCTTGAATTGAATAGGAATGTATAATAATAATGTATTGATGAAGTGTGACTTCAAAATTATCTAGTATAAATATAGGATGAATGTGGTTCTATAGTTTCAAATTGAACTTTCTATGTAAGGTTGTTACAAGAGATATTTTACATTAATAATAGAGAGTTACAAGAATATAGACAATCATATATTATTTATTTATCTACAAAGAAGAGATGAAGAATTCAACAAAAAAAATCCAAGAGATGAAACATTGTTCTTCGAAACATCAATGATGTATTAATGATCCTATACATATATATCTATGTCTGTGTGTGTGTGTGTGTGTGTGTGTGTGTGTGTGTGTGTGTGTGTGTGTGTGTGTGTGTGTGTGTGTGTGTGTGTGTGTATGCATGTATGTATACACATTCATACATACATTTATAAATACATACATACATACATACATACATACATACATACATACATACATACATACATACATACATACATACATACATACATACATAGATATATATATATATATATATATATATATATATATATATATATATATATATCAATTTTTGATATAATTTATAAAATATATAATGTAGATTACTTGAGAAAAAATTATAATTTGTTAAATAGGACTTCTACATGATCAATGAAAATGTTATATGTTGTATCTTACTAATATTTTCAATTAGTAGGGGCATACATGTCAATTCATCAAAATGTATTCAATCGAAGTTCAAGTTGGCTACAAAGTAATCCTAAGGAATCACAATCCCATTATATTTTCTCCTCTCTTATTAAAGCATAAGAGGTAACCAAGATGGAAACATGTTTTGTATCATGGTGAGGAAAACAAAATCTTGGTTGTAAGGGAAATTTTGCATCACCAAAATATTATTTATGTTTTTTGCTTTTAAATAAGGGTCATTTTGTAAAGTTTACATTTTTGGAAACTTACTACCTTTAATAAGTTGTTCATAGGAGCTTAAAATGTTATCATTTTATAGCTAGAGCATCATCTTACTTATTAGTCTGCTAGTTGAATTTCATTACCATACCATCTGTATTTTTGAAGTTATTAATAATTTTTGGTATGAAATATTTGAGCTCAAATTTGAAGGCATTAGAGTTCATAAAAGAAATTGAACCCTAGCTAGAAAAACTTACACAGTCAACCTATTCTAAATCATGAGAATTTATTTTTTTAAAGTGGTTATAGTAGCCAACTAGGGATATAATTAAAAAAAACTGATTTCCAAAAAGTGGGCTATGCAAAATTACAAATTTTAAAAAAATTTGCAGTTGACTCTAGTGTAATAAATATGGGAAATAACATAATTTATGTTTCTGTGGGCTTGATAGTTAGGGGTAAATTTGACAACCTTCTAGGGTGGTAGAAAATTTCCTATACAAGGAAGGCTTGTAGGGTTATTTAGGGTAGTTCTAGGTGGATTTTAAGGTGTTGGCTATTGTAATTACTGGCAATGTTGTTATAAGTTCAAGTTTTGTATTAGATAGTATACTTGATGTGGTTTTTGGAGAATAATTTCATATTGTAAATTATTAGGGACCAAATTTGATATTTGAAAATAATGTTTTGGTTGAGACAAAATTAATTTCTTTACCACAAAGTTTGTAAATAACTAGAATGCAATATGAGTTTGTAAATTGCTATTGAACTCTTGAAAGAATTTCTATAGTAGAAGCATTATAGTTTTTAGAGAAAGAACAAAAATTCACCCTCTATTCTAAAAAAATATCTCCAGTAAAAATGCCTATAATAACTCCAATATGGTGAAGGTGAGGAGTTGTACTAGCTACAAACTCTAGTTCTTTTAGTGAATGGGGTGAACTTGATCTACACAGAAGGTGTGAGAGATGTAAGAACTCCATCTTGCTAGAAGATATCCATAGAGGCCATGTCTAAGAAGTAAAAGAACAATTGAAAAATTATGGACCAAGAACAAAATCATATCCTATGTGCCATGAACCTAAAAATGTGTTAGGTGAAAAATATGTGTTGGAAAAAATCCTTCAATTTAATATTGTCATTGATGTTTATACAAATGTCATTATTAATCAAGAAAATTAGAGTTTGCACTATCAACCGAGTAGGTAGGAAATAAATACTTTCAAGTATTAACCAAAAATATAGTTAATGAAAGGATTCCTTCTTGTAATATTGACTAAGTGGTCAAGAAATGAAGAAGCCTTAATGTTAACCAAGTTCTCATTCATATTGTTGACCAAGTGAGAGATGAAGTAATTGTCAAATGTTTTATTGATTGAGGCTGACTATTTGGATGTTTATTGATGTTTTGAAAAGGGTTATCCAAGCCTAATTTTCCTAGCTTATAATATATAAGAAAGGTCAATTTGTGAAGATAAAAATGAGAAATATTTAGAATACAAAATAGATGGATATGTGAGAAAAAGAATAGTAGAGCAAGAAAATATGGAAGATAAGATGTAAAGAAAAATCTGATTAGGAAGGATCTAGAGGTCAAGCGAGAACAAAGATCTAAATTTAAAAAGATAGTTTCTTTATAAATAAGGTCAAGTTTTTGTTACTTTCTAAACATAGTAGGAGTAAATAAATCCCTTAACAAAATTGACTTGACAATCATTTTGTAAATCCTCTAGCAAGGTGGCATTTCAAGATTGAAGTGATTGAAGACTTCTAACTAGGCCACGCCTAACAAGGTGATGTAAATCCTCTAATAAGGTCATACATAACAATATGTTTTGTAACCTTTAACATGGTTGGCTCCTAACAAGACTCACTTAAGAAGAGAAAATTATTATGATAAGTTGCAAGGTGGCTTTTCCCAAATTGTGTGGATACATTAAATCTTGGTCTCATCTATATTCATGTTATTTTATTATGCGTAATATCTCTACAACTAAGTTACTGAAGGATAAAATATCTTAGTAAATCTTAAGATTTCTTTGTAAATGGAGCATCGGTATTATTATAGTGTCAACTAAGCTATCTTATATTGCATGATTGCTGAAAGTTTGTATTGACATCTAAGGGACAATGATTTATTTTTGGTACCTAATTCACCCATCACCTCTCACTTACTCTCTTACATTTGGAACAATTGAAATTAGAGTAGTTGATGCTCATAGGAAATGGTTTTAAGGACCTAAGCTAAAGATTTGGATGTCTTACAGAAGGAAGATCCCTAATCTTATCAAAGAAAACTTCTCAGCATGGTCGAAGTTGATGAAGCTACCCATATCAAGGATCAGTGACGTTGTTATGTTCTCATTGGAGAAAAATACATGTCACCACCAAAGCATATGACTACAGAGCAAATAAAAGAATAAAATGACCACAACATTATGATGATTGGTATTGCATCCTCTTTGAACTATTATAAATTTGACAATGTCAAGGATTTTCCTACTCCATTTGAGATGTGGGAAAACTTCAAGAAAGTGTTTAGAGGTGACTAATATGTGCAAAGAGCCAAGGTAGAGATTTTAAGAGGTAAATTTTATCAATTAAAAATGAAAGAAGGTGCTAATATCATCCAATATAGTGAAAGGGTCAAAGAAAGTGTAAGCATAATCAAAGTTGCAAGAGGTATGATTGATGATAAAATGGTAATGAGAAAGGTACTAAGAAATATTATTCCTATTTATGGAAGTAGATTTTCAGCCATTAAAGAGATGAGATGCAAT
The DNA here is from genome assembly GCA_028749045.1 of Cupressus sempervirens. Classification (NCBI taxonomy): domain Eukaryota; kingdom Viridiplantae; phylum Streptophyta; class Pinopsida; order Cupressales; family Cupressaceae; genus Cupressus; species Cupressus sempervirens. Next base: position 206,558,116 of record CM053790.1, on the reverse strand, counting down.
GAGGCACATGATCTAACACTCTAAACTATTATGTGAACACTAACTTCTTTTGAGTTGGATAACTTTGATTACTATGTCCCTTCTTCGAACAATCTTGAATATGTATTTAGAGAAAAACTAAGCTTTGGTAGAGGAGCAGGGAACTCAAAAGAAAAGAAAGTTGATGATTAAGAAGAAGAAGAATTAGATGAAGATCTTCAATTCATTGAAGCCCTTCTATGAAAAAGGTTAGCAATAGGGAAAGGAAATTTCAGAGATAAAATTCCATTGATTTGTTTCACATGTGAAGAAGTTGGCCACATTGTTGCAAAATGTCAAAAAAGGGAAGATAAAGATGAAGAAAAGTTAAACAAGTTCAAATGAAAGAAAGACTTCAAAATATAGAAGGACTATAGAGGAAAAGGTAAGAAACCATGTTATAGTACAGAATATTCTAATAGTAATATGATGAGGATGAAGTAGTTGATTTTGTTTCTAAAGAAGAATCCAATGATGGAAAAAGTGAAAATATGACACTTTTCTCTCAGATTACAAATAAATGATAGATGGATCATGTATAGTGTTTTTCCTCATCACATGACTCATTATAAAATTAAATTGGAACACTATGATTGTTGAAGTGTTAGATTTGGAAATAGGGATCCATGTTATGTAAAATGAAAATGATTCATGACATTAACTAATGAAATAAAATATGAGAATTCCTATTGGGTTGGGGGATTAATATATAATCTACTTAGTGTAGCACAATTGAACAATATAGGATAAAAAGTTAAATTCATGATTGGAAAAGGTAAACTATTGGATAGAAAAGGAAAACTAGCTGGAATTGACAATCAAACAAAAGGATTTTTTTTTAAACCTATATCTTACTAAAAGTACATGTTTGTTAGCTCAATTAGAGGAAATTTGGCTATGGCATAAAAGAATGTGTCGTGTTAACTTTGGTAATATGATCACTATAAGGGAAAAAGATAAAGTAAGAGACATACCTTATCTAAAGATATTTGAGATGGGCATGTGAAAACAATGTCAAATTGGTAAAATGATGAAAATAAGTTTCAAAACTAAGTACTATATTTATGAAGAAGTTTTGAAACTAGTTCACATAGATCTTTGTGGGTCAATAGCCATGGAAGGTTACAATGGAGATAAATATTCCATTATATTTGTTAATGATTATTCTAGGGTGATGACTCTAATTTATTTTAAAGATAATTCTAATGCTTTTCAAAAGTTCAAATGGTATTTGGTTAGAGTTTAGAAATAGACATGGAAGAGTATGAAATGATTTAGACCAGATAGGGGAGGATACTTGATATCAAATGAATTCAATGAGTTCTACAATGAAAGGGAAATCAAAAGATTTGTATCAACATTGAGAAATCTAGAGAAAAATAGGATAGCATGAAGAAGGAATAGATCCATCATGAAATGTGCATGGACACTACTGACTGAGAAGAATATTGTACCAAAATATTGGAGCAAAGCAATCAACACAAGGGTTAATACACTACAATGAGTTCAACTAAAGAAAGGAAAAAATAAAGAACCTTATTAATTATGGTATGTTTACAACCCTAATTTTTTTTCTCTCAGAGTATTTGGAAGAAAATATTTTATCTCAAAAAATATAAGGAATGGAAAGCTTGATGTAATAAGTGACAAATGAATATTCCTAGGGTACTCAAACATAAGCAAGGCATACAAATGTTTGAATCTTACTACTCATAAAGTCATTAAAAGTGCCAATTTAAAGATTGATGGTTTTCTAGAAAGAAGTGAAGAACAGAGCAATAATGAGCATGAGGATTATAATTATTTTCTATTACAAAAAGGAACTTGATACTTTACCTTAGAAGGTTGAAGTCATTCAACAACAAAGAATACCAGTTAATTCATGAGTAGTTCAACACAAGTTAGAGAAAAAGGCACCCAAGCCATAGATAGTTCATCCTAAGTTATAGTCCCAGGTAGTGCAACTCAATTTACAGTTAGAGGCACCAAAGTTACTGCTAGATTAGCTAGAGAATCCCAAGAAAATGGATGGAAATCTTAGAGAACCAAGTAAACCTAGCTTAGAGTAGAGAAAGAAAGATCCAAGCCTTTCCATCATGCAGGAGCATCCAGTGGTGTAAGGGCAATCCTATGTCACCCAAAAAAATGTTCTTAGAAATAGTTTCTATTTAATGTGTTTTCATTTATGGATACCCATGGGTCAAATAAAGGTTCCAACTCTCACAATTCCAGTATCAGTGTTTTGGGTTAGAGCTTTTAAGCACCTTGGGATACGTGAAAATGCCTTAAAAAGGGGATTAAGTAATTGAGCCATAATTATGGTAAGTTAGAAGGTGTACATTAGACTGGATGATTATAATTGTAATTTAGAACACTCTAGAAAAAGAATGAGGTCAAAAGGCTCCACAGTTAGAAAGTTATTATAGTTTTTCAATTTCTTGAGACCTCCTAAGAATGCTTCAAAGTCAGATTTGAGGTACTAAATAACCTCATATGGGCCCAAAAAATGGAGGACAAGTAAAGCTTGTCCATATGACTATAGAGCACTCCAAGAGCTTTCCAGAAATGTAAATGGTTTGTCAATCGAAGCTACAGTTCAAATGTTATGCCTTTCAAAAGTTTGGCTATTATTTTGGTGGTGGATGCCAATTGGCACATTATAGAATGTATTACTAATCCTTTTCCCTTTGGGATCTATTTAAGAAAATTTATGTCATTGTAAAAGGTAGTTCGAAGAGGAGTTTGAGAGAAGGTACTGTGAGAAGGAATTTTCTCTAGATTCATACTATTGTAAGCCTATAGGGCATGTATTTGAGTCTATTTTCTTGGTACTGAGTGTACTAGCACATTTTCATAGTTAATAAAATTTCCCTTTTCCTGTTGTGTCTATTCTAGTCTTGGGTTGTGTCCCCATCATTCCAACTATGCTAGAAGGTTCATGTACTTGAACAAATAATTGGAGGAGAAACATCAGGCATATTAAGAAGGAACAAATTAAAAGGTACATGTTTTCTTAGTAAATTTTATCCTAGATCTATACAATATGCTTTAGAAAATGAAATTTTTATAGGAGTTATAAATGAAGAGATTGATCAAATAGAAAAGAATAAAACGTGGACTATTGTTCCTAGACCAAATGATAAAAATGTGATTGGTACGAAATGGATATTCATATATAAGTTGAATGATAAAGGAGAAGTGACAAAAAAAAAAAAAAAGGTCAGTGTGAAAAGGTTATGCTCAAGAAGTAGGTATTGTTTATGAAGAAATATTTTCCCCTTTGGGAAGACATGTAGGATTTAGAATACTTATATCATATGTAGAAAAAGGGATTCAAATTATATCAAATGGATGTCAATCAAAATTCTTGAAAGGAGTCATAGGAGAAAAATTATACATTGAATAGCTTGAAGGTTTCATTGATCCAAGCCAAAGAAACATGGTATGTAAGCTTCATAAAGCTTAATATGAAATAAATAAAGCTACTAGAGCATGGTATGAAAGACTACATGAATATCTAGTAAATTTTAGTTATTTGAAAAGATAAATGATAATAGCAATTTATAATTAATGAAGGACCACTAGACAAAATATTGCTTACATAAAAATTTGTGGAGGATATGGCAATTATGGACATGAGATGTTATAAAAATCATTTATTGAAGCAACAAAGAATGAATTTAAAATTTCTATGCTTGGAGAGATTAAATTCTTTGTGGGTCTACAAGTCCTTGGAATGGAAGATTTCAAACTATTTGGGACACCTAAATCTACTGGACACAAGCTCCCAAACAATGATGATTCAAAGAAAATAAATTAGACTACTTATAAATCAATGATTAGGAAACTTCAGTATGTGTTAACACTAGACTTGATATTTCATAAGTAGTTCATATAATTATAAAATTTTATTCTAATCCTACTGAAAATAACATCATGGTAGTCTAAAATTTTTTGAAATATACAAAAGGTATTGAATATTTAGGGTTAAGGTAAAAGAAAGAAGGATATCTTGAGTTAAGAGCCTTTACTCATGCAGATTGGGCAGAAAGCATTGATGATAGGAAAAGTGCTAGTAGAGAAGCATTCTTTCTTTGAACAAGGCTAGTATTTTGGACAATAAATAAGAATAATTGTATTTCTTAATCCTCAATAGAAGAAAAGTATGTTGCTATAGAAATTAATTATTCTAACATAATGTGGCTTAAGAAATTGATGTCAGGAATGAAGGAAAAAAACAAGGAACTAGTGGTTATCTATTGTGATAATACAAGGGCAATTAATATATACAAAAATATAGTGATGCACACAAAGGAAAAATATATTGCAATCATATATAATTTCCTAAGGGAATTGGTTCAAGACAAAGAGGTGAGATTTGAATATGTGAACACCTAGGAGTAGATAGAAGATATATTTACTAAGTCTTTACCTGAGGATGCATTTATGTATCCAAGAGGTAAACTAGTGGTTATTGTTGATCAAATAAGTAAGATTGACAAATGAGTGTCAACACACTTAACCATCTTCACTATACATGTTGAGTATACAATGGAAGTTGAGCCAGAACTCTAACACATGCCGAGTTACAGATAGTGCCGAGTAGATCAAAAGATAGTTTGTGCTGAGCAAAGTAGAAGTTAATAGGTGTCGAGTAACATAGGAAGTTAATAGTTGTCGAGTAACACAAGAAGTCAATAGGTGCTAAGTAACACAAGAATTCTATAGGTGTTGAGTAACACCAGAATTCTATAGGAGCCGAGTAACCAAGAAACACAGTAGATGCTAAGCAATCTAGAATAGATGGTGCCAAGGATTAGTATTACTACATGTGTCGAGCAATGCAAGATCAGCATGCAATTTTGTGTAATTGCAAGCCAAGATGTAAAATGGTTATGCATGACTCATGATAGGATAAAAGGATAAGATAAAATCCTCCCAACCACCTATGCAATCCTCATGTAGCCAATTAGAAAATTGAAGACTACATGCAGATAATGGGTGAATTTCCAGGGTTTGAGCAGGAACACTTGAGTCAAGGATGAATAACAAAGCACTAATCTTTATAAGGAGTCTTGACAGCATTGAATAGGGAGGAGTTGAAAAGAAGAAGGAAAAGTAGAGCCTATTATTAAGGTCGTTGCAAAATATTGGTGTCAAAGATTTAGTGAAAAGGACAACATTTACACATCTAGTTGATCAAAACATAACAAGGAACACAATTAGCATATTAGATCTAGAAAAGATCAGTGATAGAAGAGTAAATCAAGTACCTGAGGTGAGCATCAAAGATTGCATTAGATCATATTTATTATTCTAATGCTCTCTCACAATTGTATTAGGAATTTGGAAATCCTATTGAGTTAGGTAGGTTTAATAGCCTTATGTAAATCCTTTAGCAAGGTGGCATTCTAAGTTGAATGTTCTTAAGTCCTCTAACAAGGCACACTCCTAATAGGGTGTAGAAATACTTTAATAGGGTCACATTTAATAGTGTGTTGTAGCCTTTAACAAGGCAAACCATCAGAAGTGGTTGAAATCAATTGTTGTAGTAATTTTGTGGGTATCATCCCCACCCCAATTTTATCTTCTTATTCCTGGAGGGTTTTTGGGTCACCAAAATCTCAAGTGTTATGTGGTGATGCAATATTTCTTCTCATGATTGATTAATGTTTATATGCATGCATGTTAATTTTAGTTATATGTTATTAAGGATTTAAAACAAGTCAAAAGGCCAATACCTCTTATTCACCCCCCGCCCCCTCTTAGAAGCACTCTTCCCATTATGAAATTCCAACAATTGGTATCAGAGCCAAGTTCTCTCAAGAAGAAGCCTGATAGCTTGGAGGAAAATATCTAAAAATGGAAGTCCTCAAACTTGGGAAGATCATTGAGAACCAAGTGATAGATATGCATCTTGCTCTACACAAGGTAGAGGAAGCTAGAGAGGAATTAAGAAAATCCTTTAAAAGAAGGAAGGAAGTAGCTATAGCCGAAAATGATATTCAATACAAAGAGATTAACACCACACAAGTATTTTCCAAAGGAGATTCCAAAGAATTTGATGTAACAATAGCATAACTAATGGAGAAAAACAAAGTTCAAGCAAAAGAGATAAGAACTCTTAAGATAGAGCATGAATCGTAGGCCATGGTGCTATGTGAAATCACTAAGCAAAAGAAAAGAGTAGTTGAGGATAGAGTCATGATGGAAGATGACAAAAGAAATCTTGCAAACAAACTTGAAGAAAAATGTACTGAATTAACAAGGATCTCAAACATGCAGATGGATACAATTGCCCAATTGATGAACCTTCATCGTGAACTCAATATGAAAGATATAGAGAACTCTACTTTGAGGATGTAGAATGAACAACTACAAAATGAATTGAAGAGAGAAAAAGAAATAGTAGATAATCTTAATAAGTCAAGTGAAGCTATCAAGTACTTTCAACAGCTACTAAAATCCCCAAGATCAGCCCATGATACATCAGGACTAAAGTTGGTGAATCATCAAAGAGTGCTAAGAAAAGAAGTGACAAAGGTAAGTATCCTAAACCCACTTTTCATTACTATAATAAAAAGGGGCATACTGCTAATGTTTGTAGGATTAGAAGGATCAATCAACCAAACACACCAAAAAGCAAGGGTTACTGTCACAAGTGCAACATGCAAGGTCACATGACACAAGACTGCAGGTCTAAAATCACAAGGACACAAAGATTTGATGGACACTACCGTAATTGCAAGAAGTATGGACATAGAGCCTTTGAATGCAGATCAAAGCCTATGTGGACACCAAATCAACATGTAAGAAGGGACAACTATGTACACCATTACAATTGGGACTACAATACAAGGCAAAGTTGTCACTATTGTTAAGAGTATGGACATATACCCTAGAACTGCATAAGAACACACTTCAAAGGGAACTATAAAAGATGGTTGAATCAAACTACTTATTTCAGTTGCTTGAAAACTGGACATGTTAGCAACAATCGTCCAACAAAGGCCAAGGCACCCAAGATTGAAGTAAATAAGGGCAAAGAAAAGGTTGATGAGGAACACATCAGAATTGACATGAAGAAGACATGGAAAAAAAAAAGATGGAGCAAGTACATCCAATGGAAGGGTCACTTCACCCAAGAGGTCAAGTGATCATATCCCATCCAACTAATCACAAGATGAGCCTATGGGGTTGATACATATAAGGAAGTATCATACATTAGCCCTAAACCATGATGAAGCACTACAAAGTATGAATTTGCATGAGTTAAGATGCTAAGTTAAAGCTTGAAATATGATGTCGAGATGTCTTTAGTTACCGATTAAAACTACTTTGGATGCCGAGTCAAGAAGTCTAGTGGGAGTCGATTAAAAACTACAGTGGTTGTCGAGTTATTGACAAAGTTCGAAGATGTTGAGTGAAAATAGTTGCCAAGTAAAATGGAGTGGATGCCAAGTTGAAAACCTTTGGAAGCCGAGTGACAGGTGAAGGTACAAGAATGCATTAAATGCAAGGTTTTTGAACTTCTTAAAGGTGAAAATTGATTCATTTTGAGCCATTCAAATGAAGAGCGAATACTAGAAGCACGACTGAGCAATTTTCAAGCATCCAACCACCGATTTGCAACAATTCAGCATCTACCGAAGTGATTTAAGCATTTAACCAAGTATTTCCTTCAGGTGCTGAGTTGTACAGTTTGTGAAGTTTATTTTAAATGTCAAACCCTAGTTCGGTTAAAATTGGCATCTGGTTCAAAGTCCACCAAAGGGAAAGAGAGCCATGAAATTCAACTTGTTAGCAATAAGGTTAAACAACCTGAGTTTAGGCCCACATCGGAGGTAGCATACAGAAACAATCCTACAGGTGAATTGTCTATGATCCATGAAAAAGTTGTTATGGTTTAAGATGTGCGAAAATGTTATAACTATAAGATTAGAGCCATAGGAGACCTAGAAATCTTCAATACCTATGATAAAATCTATGATAATGGTATATTAAAAGATGTGTTTTCAATCATAGAGAAGAAGGGTTTAACCAAAGCCCTAGTTTTTCCAATCGTATTCAAAACTGAGTGGATACACATAATACTTAGTAGAATCCATGATGGATCTTTCTGGCTAGAGCAAGGACAAGTGAAGATTACCAAGAAGATAGTTCATAGAGTCATAGGTTTTCCAACCCTAGATCGTCCAAAGACGCTGAGAAGTGACAAAAAGGAAACAATAAAGAAGAACATAGGTGTAAAATGGAACAACAGAGGCATGACCATAGACACCAAAATTGATCCCCTTCTAGATTTTTCTATAAGGATCATATCATATAAGTTTTATCAATCCAATAGGTTGAATAGTGTACCCTATATAGTAGTGGATGTGACATATAAGCTTGTGAAGAAAGACCACACCTATGACCTTGCAAAGCTCATGTTGCAACAGATTAATGAAAATCTTGGAGCTATTAGAAAGTCTAAGGGATCACAATACAAATTTGGATCAATGCTAGTATGCATGTTCTTCTATGTAATGAAGGAATTTCCTTCATTTGGAAAAGTCAACAGAGTTAGAATAAAACAATTGTTGATCAAATAAATGATTTTATTGCACAAATGGGAGATAGCTTTGATGATCAAATGTTTATCTATTTTGATGATTTCAAGAATGCAATAAAAAGGAGAATGAGGATACCAGCCTCATTGGTGAACAAACATGCAAATGACATATTCTTTCTTGTTGACATTGATTATACTTACATCTAAGTAGTCCTTCCAAGAGCAAGATGGCTTAGACCATTGGGATATGAGATTGATGTTGACCAAGTTTCAACAACAATTACAACACTACTTGCAAAGGAAATGGACAAAAATGCAAAGGCATTTGGAACCTATGATGTTGTCATATCAAGGGTGGTAATAGACCTTAAGACAACCACATTAGTCAAGAAGAAGGACAAGCTAGTGAAGAAGATAAAGAAGAAATTTGGTGTTAAAGAAACAAGTGTAGTATGAGAGGAAGAGGAGATTAGTGATGATGAAGAGGAAGGTAATGATGAGAAAGATGAAGATGAGACATAACAAGGGCCACTTGAATTGACACAACACCAAGGTGAAGATGCTGAGGAAGAAGAAGCCAAGAAAGCACCCATCAAAGGCAAGGTCATCAAAAGGAAGGCAAAGACACCTCCTAATTCTCAGCCTACATCAAAGAAAGCTGCCATGCCAACACCCAAGAAGCTAACAACCAGAGCTACAACAAGGGCCTCCACACAAAGAGCCAAAGAGGAAGCTACAAAGAAGAAGGAAACAACCAAGAAGGCATAGGAAGAGCCAAGGAAAAGGAAAAGGTATGTGGCTCAACCTGATATTGATGAAGAAGATCAAATTAAAAAGGTAAGTCACCCTCCTAAGCCTTCAGCTGATACTTTATGTGAAAACATTAGGAATGGAGACTTAAGTGACATAAAAAAAGGTCGATTTCAATAAGTTCACCAAAGAGGAACAAAATAGGATAGAAGAATTAGTCTATGCAATGATGGCACAATTCAAGTATACACCTCTTGAACTAGATGGACAACTGCCAAAAGAATTGTCTAAAATTGTAGAACACAGATGACATTTTTGTTTGAAAATGAAGGAGATCAGAGAATCAACCCTAGCAAGCATACTACCTGATTTGACAAGGGAACATATAACTAAAGTAGTCAAAAGGAATAATAAAAGGTTTACACCTAAGTATAGGGCATTCTCCATTCTCCAAAGAAAATTTGAAGAAGTTGTACAAAGAACCACAAGATCATGGAAGAATTTATATAAGAAAAATGAAGATGTCCTTGAAGAGGAATAGAAAGAAGAAGCCACTGCTAAACTAGAAGAGAGAAGAAAGAGGAGAGAAGAGAAGACAAAAGTAGAGAAAAAGGTTGAAGAGGAGGAAGGAAAAGATGAAAATAGGGGTATTGATGGGCAACAAGATCAAAGTGTGCAAGACACATAACTACCACCTCCTAGCCCTCCTCACACTAATACCACACCTATAGAAATCATAAAGATTAAGGATGTTGTTGACACCTCAAGTCAAAACATCAATCCACTAACTATAGAGGATCTCACTAAGATCCTTGACCAAACAACTCTTCAAGCACAATTGTGTACAAGTCCCATATTGGTCAGTATAAATGAGCTCCAAAAGTCAGTAGATAAAATCAAGGAAGGTGAGGTTCCACCACAAGAACCACCTCAAATCACTCAAATTATTGGACTATAATCTCTACCACCTCCATCACTACCAAGAATAGCCATGCAAGCTCATCAAGAGCTGAGTGCAATAGTAGGGGAACTCATAGGTACATTACTACAAATAATAAGTACACCCCCAATAGAAGTGGTACAAGAAGAGGATAAGGAAGAAACATAGGATAATGAGGAGTTTGCAATACAAACTTTAGTTGAATTGCAAAAATAGGTACTCCTACCAAACCTGTTCAGAAGCCGAGTACTGACATGTTGACCTTACAAGTCAAGACACTAGGCTCAATTCTACTAGGGTAGCTAGGACCATTCATTATGGTATTCCTAAGCTTGATGAAGAAATTGAAATATCCTATTATGATTCAAGCACTTTAATTGAGGAAAAGATGAATGAACTACAAAGTGCATTGGACAAGAGAAGGAGGCAAGAGGCATTGAGGAAATATTACAAATACAAGTAGGCAATGAATGCGATCAAAGATATATTCATGGATGACTTCAGCCTACAACTTCTAGATTCAAGCAGGCCAATCCTTGAGCAACTATCTGATATAGTTGACCAAGTGAATAATGAAGACCATGATACAAATGTAAAACTCATGGAATGGTCAGAGAAGAAGTTTCTAGGCAAAGTCAACCAAAAGATAGCTAATAAAATTATTTTGGAATAGGTTGACCTAGCCAATAAATTGGATAAGGTAAAGATTGTACTAGGGAACATCTTTTCCCTTTATAGCAAATTGTGTGATTTTTCTAGGTTCACACAAGAAATAAATCCTAAAATTCTGAACCTCGAGAGCAAATTAAAGCTCTCCAATATGCAACTACCCTCAAATCCTACACACATTGAGAAGAAATTTTCTCAAACACTTCACACTCAGAGGGAATTAGCTGCATTATCAGTAGAAGAGGCCACTATTAAAGAAAAGTTGATGCAGATTCAAGCCTCTATCACTCCTCACTTGGAGATATTACATAAGGAGCAAATGTATGCTGAAATAGTCTTGAAGAAGGATCCAAATATTTCTACACATGAAGGATGTGTTGATCTAGTAGCAGAGCTTGCAATCCAACACAAGTCATTGGATATTGCATTGAATAACTGGGATGCATCTCTCAAAATACTCCTTGAGGTAAATAAAACATTTTTAGCCAAGCATGGTATTACCATTTAGAACCCTTTGACATAAGTGTCAAAAAGAGGGAGATAATATTCTAAGGGGGAGATATATTAAAGGAGGAGAAATACATATAGCAAGAAGACAAGGAGATAACAGGATCATTAAAATAGTTATTCCCCCATCTTATTCTCCCTAAATTAAAAATAATGTGTGGCATCAACCAAGATCCATTTAATATTAATGAAGTTGATGTAGAGTGTCACACTTTAGGTGTTAAATGCAAAGAATATTGCATATGAATCAGTAAAAAGGCTACATTATAAATTTAGCATTTGTATCCTTTGTCATTTCATGTCAAAGAGGGAGGTTTTAGTGTCAACATGTAAGAATGTGAGAAAATAATTGTTAATCAGAAAGAGTGAGAGGATAGTGATATTCATATGATGGAATGTATGGATAAGAGCAAGAAAATGATAGGAGAGCGGTGAAAAGAAAGTGATAGAGAAATATCCAAACAAAATCTTAGAGGGAGTTCATATGGATGAGAATAAGAATGAAAATAAGGATATTATTTTATTTCCCATACTTTTATCAGTTTATGTTGACATGTGATGCCATGAATGCCAAAGAAGGAGTTTCTTGGAAAAAAATTCATCAATTGTATATTATCATTGATGTTTACACAAATGTTAGTATTAGTTGAGAAATGAATAAATTTATAGTATTATCCTTGTATATATTAGTATTAAATGAATAGTCAAGTAAGGAAAACTTCCCATTATGATCTTAGGAGTTGGTTAATGAAAGGATTCATATTTGTAGTATTAACCAAGTGGTCAGGCATGAAAATAAATCAATATTGACCAAGTGGTTAGGAAATGAAGAAGTCTTAGTGTCAACTTAGTTTTCACTCCTATTATTGACCGACTGATAGTAGAATGTAATTGTCAAATATTTTATTGATTCACACTAGCTATTTGGATATTTATTGATGTTTTGTAAAAGGGTACCCAAGTTGAATTTTCCTAGCTTATAATATATAAGATAGGTCAAGTTGTAAAGATATAAAAGAAAGAATTAAGTGGAATATGAAATAGTTGGATATAAATGAAAGAAGTCAAGGTAGAGTAGGAATTTGTGGAAGGCAAGATGGAAAGAAATATTTGATTTAACTAATTGTAATTGTAAATTGGGAAACGTTCAACGCTAACTCAATAAGTTAGGTTATGTGAGTAAGTGATCTATAGGATGAATGTGGTTCTATAGTTTCAAATTGAACTTTGTAAAGGATGCCATGTAATGTGACTGAGCTATGTAGTATGAATCATGTGATTCATTTTATATGCCAAGTTTCATAGTATTCACCAAGTCACTAGTATAGACCAAGTTTAGACTACTTCGAAGTGATTAGTATGAACCAATATTCTAGATCTACTGAGTGCATGATGATGCCAAGTATTGACACTAGATGTCAAGTATCAAAACCTCACCATGTTTGTCTTCAAAACCCAAGTTACCACTAGTACATTTTGGAAAATATGTGACTACACGACTAAATGATTTAGTCACACCACTAAAACTTTAGGTCATGTGACTAAAATTGATCATATTCTACTATTTCTTTGCAATTCACAAGCATAGATGACTAAATAAGTGGCTGATTTAGTCATTGGGTAAAATCACAAGGCCAACCAAATAGAAATGACTAAACATACTACCAATAAATGACTAAATAGTTAGTCACTAATAATCAATCACCCAAAGTGGGCAAGAGCCTATAACACAATATTAAATTGTGAGCCTTTCTTCTAGGGTCTTGGGTTCGACTCTCCTTAAGATGAGTACATAATAATGATTTATTTTAATAAAAAAAATAATAATTAATTAATAAATAATAATAATACATAATTTATAAGCCCTAATAAATAATAAGTGTTGTTATTATGTATATTTTTAGATTAAATTATATCAAAAAATTTAATTAACATTAGAGAGGTGCATATGCATATTTGTAAAGGCTAAAGTGTTTGAAAGTATTACAAAAGTTTGAAATGATAAAAAATAAAATTAATATTTTATCTTAAAAATATATATTATTTTTTTAAATATCTTAAACTTGAAATTGTTTTAAAAAAATTATCAAATATTTGAGAACTAATTATACATATCACTAAATAGATTATTTATTATACTATAAACTAATTACTTACAAAAAAAATTTAAAAAATAAAGAATAAAAATCAATTAATTTAAAATTAAAATAAATGAACTTATTTAATCTATTAATTAATTTATAATAGAAAATAAACCAAGATCTAATCTAAATTTAATTCCAAAAATGAGGAGGAGAACTGGCGGGCAATGTTGTTTGGGCCTAAATGTGTATATGGTTAGTGCCAAGCTTAATGTTCTTTCTAGTCTTACCTGTGCCCTAGACCTCCGCTACTATCAGAATTGGATCTAATAAAAGGTAAACAACAGATCTATTGCCCTAGGACAAGTAACACAAAAATGATTCTTTAGTGCCCAAGCAAAAACAAAGATTTTTTATCATTGTAATAATCATAAGCTATTTGGTGATTTACAGGTGATGCTCCTCCTCCACTTTGAAAAGAATACCAAAGAAAAAATTGCATTTAGTCACTCTTGATAAGGGTTTGCTCAATTTATTTTTAAATACAATGCAAATATCATTTTCCTATTTTGTTATTTTTGGTTTCCAAGTAGCTCTTGTATTCCATTCTCTAAAAAATCAATCATAATTTTTTTAATATAGGGAAAGCTTGCTTGCACATCTTATAGTTTATATTTGAGCTTTCTTGAAGGAGCAACAAAATTAGATGATATATTGATATCTTTTGACCATGAGCATTTTGAGAAATAATTAGTATCACCTTCAATAACATCACCAAGTATTTTTTATCCATATCTTTCGAGATCAGTTGCATGTGTACAACTACTTGCCCCCTAAATAATTATAGCTATGTTAGTCATTTATATTCAACTCTTTTCCATGCTAAGATCAGAAATATGAAGAATTTTGATGAGAAATGACTCGAACCAACAATGTTGAACACACCTTCATTAATATAAGATAGATCTTAGGAGAAAGCCTATTAGGATTCAGAACCCACAATAAATATTTCAAGTTGAGATCTATTTAGGATTCATTATCATTATACAATGTTGTTTTTCTTGTTTAATGATTTATTATCATTATTTTGAAGAGAATATGTTGACTTCATGTCACTCTGAGGGTGTTATTCAGAGACAATTGAGAAATTGTACGTGTATGATGTGCCAAGAATTTTAGAGATAGCTACAAGAAGCAAAAACAAGAAATGGAGGAGAAAAATATGGAAATCAAAGAATAATAAAGGGACACAATTTATGACTATCATGTTTCACAATATTGATTTTGATGGTCATCTTGGATTAAAACAATGATATTTTTGTATCAAGGTAAATTATAAAGAATTTTATTAAGTTACCATGAAAAAAATGTTAAGAGACATATATGGATTACATGGAGAAGTGGAATGTATCCTTCCAAGAAGTGTGCTTCACTAATTCTGAGAAGTTTGTGATAGTTCTATAAATGCAATGGAATTACCATGAAGTGCAACATTAGAGACATCTTTGAGCATTACAAGGGAAGAAGATAGTGACTAGTAGTGCCAATGTTAATGGAACTTTAAAAGTGATTTGTTGAAAGTCAAAGGCACTAATTTTAAAATAGTTATAGCAATGTTCTCTTAAAAAAACATGTGCTTTGTAATGCAATAAATAACATAATCGTGACAATATGGTGACCAATAGATAAAATGACAGTCATAGTGAAGACGAAAAATTCAACACAAGTTCATTATTAGAATGTAGCAAAGAAGTTCCTCAATTGAGTTTGTCCAAGATAATGGACTCACAAGCACTAAATATGATAAAAAGAGTCATATATAAATAGTGTGCTTACTGTACACTTTCAACCATTTCAAATTGGGTTTGTATGAGATGGTGGGGTTATAAGAAGTTAATATGTTATGCATATGCAGAGTCCCATATAAAAATAGCATGCCTACTATATATTTTCAGTCCTTTCTGATTGAGTTTGTACAAGATAGTGGGCTTATAAATAATCAGTATTTTTTGGGGGACAAAAGTAGATAAACCACTAAATAAATCTAGATTTAAAGGTTCAATAAGGCAAAGAAACTGAAAAGAAAACCCTAAATCATTGTTGATACATAAAAAATTTCTTTTTTGAGAAGTCGAAACTGGAATAAAATACAATCTCCAACTTCTCTTTAAAAATATTGCATCCTTGATATCTATTATCTTTCAGTACAATGTTTACCAAATAATATACTTGCTTGAATGTATTCCCAAATCAAAACTCCTGCATTCTACTCAATTTTTTTCTTTTTTCCTATTGATCATGCACTAGCATGTGTATCTTGGCTAAAGAAGGAACTTTCAATAAAGACTCTGCTAGAAACTGAAGATAATGAAGTAGAGATCACTATCATGCTAAATTATAGGAAAGTTAAGCACTAGAGTAGAAACATCCTCTAAAGAAACATGCCCCTAGCAAAGAATCTGAAAACCTTAATTGCTTGACTCATGGCTTGAACCTAGTAAACTGATTCCAATCAGGGCTTATCTTCAAGGATCTATGTAAGAAAGAATGTAAATCTGCCTAAGAGTATTGAATAGAATCTTTGAGCATGCTTATAAACTCAGCTACTAGAGAAATCATCCATCATATCATAACTTAGATTGATGTTAGAGGTATGCAAAGGATTACCATAATACTTTATATCATCCTTGTGTACATCATATCATCCTTGGTAGCCCCGACGACAATATCCATCACTACTATTTTAAAAATAATAATGATTATTTCTTTTAATTACATTCATAAGCATATACAAGTAGAATAATAAAATTAGCACTGTCCATCTGAACTTCAATCAGTCATTGGTAATATTGTAGGAAAACTGTTCTCAATGGGGATATCTGCATACTCAAAATGAATGGCCCAAAATTCATCACCTTTCATTGCCTCTTTTTCCAAAAGGACCTCTACAATCTTGTCTATTATTTCTCGATTGTTTTGAATGTGATCCAATGCCACTTCATAAGCACTGTTAGAGAGAGCCTTGATAATTGCATCTATTTCTTGTGCAAGTCTTTCAGGCATATAATTCCTTGTCATCATTCTCATGATATAACAACACCACTCTGTGCTGAAGAATCCATAAGTGACTATGGTGTAATCTCGGACGTCCCAATCACAGTCACTAACTATTTTTCCATACTAGTAACCATCTGTAAGTCACTAGTTGCCCCAGTTGTTATCTCAAGCTCACCAAAAATCACTTCCTCGCCAGCTCTTCCACACAAGCCACCAACTATCCTAGCAAATATTGGTTTCCTTAAGACTAAAGTTGGATCTTCCCTAGGTATAAACCATGTCAAATCTCATGCTTGGCCATGTGGTACCAATGTGACCTTTAGCATAGGATCATTCCCTGGTGTTAATGTATGGAGACCAAAAGCCCAAAAATGCTTTAAGCCAACAATTTCTCCCCTTGCTCAATCTTTGTAGACTTATTTGTGTAGAACATATATTTGGGAAGAATCTTAGCCATCTTGTTGGATGGCCTCTCCAACACTACTATTATATCGATAATTATCATTTAAATTTTTATTATAACCAAGCATTAGATTGCCACCACTTTTGTGATATTGTTCAAAATAAGTTGGTTCTCAATACTAGTCCACTCATGACTACATCTAATGACATAAAAACTATTTTCTACTCTTAGCATGCTAAGATCTCAGGGCTACAAACTTGCAGTCTTGAAATTGTTCATGGATCTCTCGAGTGTGCTCACAATGCCATATATTTTCTTCATACACTGCATCATCTTGCTCTTTTGTAAGTTTTGTCATTTCATCCACAAGTTTCTGCTCAGATGATTCAAAATACTTAGGTAACACTTCATCTTCAATCCTAACATCAACTGCCATCTTGTGGTTGGATTACTTTGAAAAAACATTATTTCCTTCTAATTGGATAGATTTGGGTATTCTTCCATGATAAAAAGGAGTTGCTCAATCTGAATCCCTTACTTTAGATGAAGAGATAACTCCAAACCAAGTCTGAAGGACCTTGGCCTTCCCATTTCCAATGACCATCTCCTTTTGAAGATGAATATCATTGATCCATGCCTATTGGTGGGAGATTTGGCATGCTTGGATAATATTGTGAACTAGAGCTATGCTACATATATTGTGCAACTATATGTTGCATTTTGGGCTGTAACTAGTGAATTAGCCTTCGGTCCACAACTAGAACCATGTCATGCCTTTGCTTTATCTCTAAATTCATCAACTTGTTTAGGTCATTTATTGAACCCTAAAGATTTTGATCATCTAACCCTTCTAGTTCTACTAATGGGTGATTAATATGCCTCTTGATGTCCAACAAGATTACTATAATGTTTAAATTAGTATCCAATATCTTTCTCAGCTCCCTGACCTCAAAAATCACCAGATCCTATAGAACAAGGCTTGTGATTTTTGTCCATTGTAGGGATTCATTCAGGAGCTTCATGAGATCTCCAATTCACACCCAATATTATTGGGAAACATCAATATAAATTAGGGTTCCTAACAATGTTGGAATTTGAGTGCACAATCTTCCTGACCTTTGCATTTAGGTTGAATGAACCCACACAATGCCCTGTTATTAGATATGTAGTAGAGTTGTCTAAAAGAATAGATAGAGCACCCATTTTTGTATCTTGATATTCTTATCCTATGATATGTGACAACCATATATTAGAGAATCTAGCTACCTTCTAGATTCAATCCGTTTAAATGTGTATTAACCATAGTAAAATCTCAAAGGATAAAATAAAGTGAATGCATTAATTTCATCCATTTATGATCCTTTAGCAACATTATTTGAATCAAGAGCAATCCTAAAATCACCATTAAATACCACCAAAAATTGCACGAAAAATTAATCCCCTTCAACATATCTCATTTTAATTAGATTCTAACTTCGTCATGTGTTTTCTCTACGAAATAATGTCCAAAGTGCCCCTTCAAGACCAAACAGTTTCCATCACAAATCAAGAATTTGTGCTTTGACATTGGCTGATACTCGCATCTAGAAACTGTAACTCTGCTTCTGCTGGAAAATGGGCCTTACCTTTGATGGACCTTTCCCTCCTTGGTTTTTATATTTTTGCAGTCACAAACTATCTGGATCCATAACTCAGCGTAAATACACGATGAACTGAAATTTATAAATAGTAAGAACCATTGAAAGTGCTTCAGAGCTAGTTTGAACAGAAAGCCATGCTGGGATGCCAAAATGTTCTCAGTTTGGAATATATATCCTTTTTGCAGCAACAACTGTTGTTAAATTTGGAAAATCAGAAACATTAATATTCAAACAAGTATAATCCAGATTAAAACCATTAGCACCCTAGTTCGCTAACAAATCCTTAATAAACAGTCAATATTTTATAGATAGTCCCATATAAAAATTCCATGCCTACCATATTCTTTTAGCCCTTTTCAATTAGCACATCGATATGATATATAAAGTTCTATCTAAAAACAATATATATACCATGTATTTCCAATCTTTCCCTATTGAATTTACAAGGTAGTGAGCTTACGAACACTCAAAATATATATAACTACTTTATACTTTCCTCTTTCACCCCTTCCTGAGTTTGTACAAGATAGTGGGATCATAAACAATTAATATTATCATACGATTGTCCCATTATATATTTCAATGTTTTAGAGCCTGCTTTGTAACCTTATTCAACAATGTAAAGGCTGGGTATCCAACTTCATCCTTTGCCTTAACACCCCACGAATCCACTTTGATCCATTGCTACAGAGGGAAATAAATATTGATGTTAAAAAA
Source organism: Cupressus sempervirens (assembly GCA_028749045.1). Classification (NCBI taxonomy): domain Eukaryota; kingdom Viridiplantae; phylum Streptophyta; class Pinopsida; order Cupressales; family Cupressaceae; genus Cupressus; species Cupressus sempervirens. Next base: position 206,538,780 of record CM053790.1, on the reverse strand, counting down.
GTCACATTCAAGTAAACTAATAATAAATTCCTGAATATTTTAAGATTACAAATGGATGGTGGCGATCACATGGGATTCCTGGAGCAAGCACAGTATGTTAGCAGTGGGCAGCCATAAAAAAGTTCAGTTGGCATTATAATAAGTCCCACTTGTAGACCCTAAGGTTCCTTCTCTCCAACTTGAGGGCATAATATATGGTGCAGGAGCACCAAACACTTTTAAAGTTTATTTATATTTCAATCCCTTATCTGTAAGAGATCTATGAATGAAAAGTTATAATTGTGCAATATTGCAAAATTTTAATTTTGCAATGTTGCACTAAAAATCAAAATATGAATAGTCATGTACTTGAACAGTAATGCAGTATTATAAAAGGGGTTGCAAGTTTAATGAGAAAATAGAGTTATATAGATTCATAGATCAGATTTGTATAGATCAAGATCAGAATTTATTTGGTATTTCTAGAAATCAATTTGAAGAAATCAGTTTATTACATAGTTAACATGTTATTAGTTTTTGTATTTCATGGTCTCTCATTTTTTGATAGCAGATTCAGACTAAGGGAATAAAATACTACGTCCCATATTATGTGTTAATGTGTTAATGGAATTTGAATGGTCTGATTTTGCATTAATGAACTCGAAATCCTCTTTAGAAGTTGAATGGAATCGGTTTTAACATGGCTTAAAACTGAAATTTATAATTTGACGTTGAACCAACATATAAATATGCATCAGTTATAATATATATAATATTTGAATGGACAACCACCACTTTTATGGTATTGAATATGGGTATGGAATAAGAAGGAATGACTCTAACAATCAATTTCACATATGTAAGAAAAAATCTGATTTCTTAGAGGACCGATTCATAATCATTTGGGGCATTGCATTACCTTATTTGGGGCTGTAATTTTCAGCTTGTAATATTGATTTCATATTCCTATTTGTGCAGATCCAAATTTCTACATTTAGAGATTGATTTGGAAAGTATCAAGTTGATATCAATTATGGTGTAAATCAATTTTTATTTTCTGATTATATTATTTTGTTTCATTTCAAAAACTATGACTTTGGTAATGATATTGGATACTGCCTAGCAATGTTAGATTCTGAGTAAAATGTGATAACATAAAATTAGATAATAGTTGGAAATTAGAGTGGAAATCGATTCCAATATTGGCTATTGAGCTAACAATTTCAGTTTTGATGTGATCGATTTCATCTTGGCATATGCATACCAACCAACTGTAATTAGATTTTTGGTTCTCCTTTGAATTTCATGAAGGCAATTTATATATGGAAAATGATTTCCATCATTTTCACAATATTTAAAATATAGAACCCAATTTTGAGATATTTGAAATAGAGTATTGGAATTTTCAGTGGGTCAATTTTGAATAGCCTGTATATGAAGATATTGATTGTACCAGTTGAAAGAGATTGCAGATTATATTGTAAAGAGTATTTGTTGTAGCCTTTAATTAGAATCAGCAAATCTAGAAATTCAGATTAAGAAAATTTGGAAAATTTCTTTGATGCTCTACATCAATATAGGATGCTCGGACCATTCATGAGATAAGCGCACTTATTACATTAAAAAACTGATTTACCAAATTTTCTCCTGGACCTATGAATTCCATGTCCAATTCTCTCAAAAGTCTGGTCCTTGTCAAATTCTGTCCAAAGACATCGAGACTGAATTTCATTGGGAATTCTCTTAGAGGAACCTTAGCAGAATTTAGACACTATTGGGTGACTTTGGTTTCCAGTAGAGGAACCCAAACATAATTTTGAAGAATTTTGAGAGAATTTGGTCAAAAAAAACCCTCATTTTTACTTTTTCATGTTTTTTTTTCCAAATTAGACTTAAGCACATAATTAGACTCAAATAACTAATCATATTTAATTTGCATTAAAATTTAAATGCCACATGAGAAGAAGAATCAGGGTTATGGAATGTATGTAATACACCATAATTTGCACATATAGCTTAACATGTATAGAAAATTATGGATTGAACAAAATCTAAATAGATCTTCACTATCAATAATTCTAGATCCAAACCTTGTTTTCTTGGTTTTATCCAGTTTGATCTAAAGCTCCTTTCTTTGAATCATCCAGTATGATAATTAATGCCCGAAACTTACACCGTGGCAACAATCACAACCTTAGCCTTAACGGGGCCTATAGCATTATGTTTTGTGTTTCTAATTTGCAACAATAGAATGATGATGATTTGCTTGATGTTTTTTGATAATTTTAATCAATGATGGCTGATTATTGATATTGGCATTATTGTTTTTGAACTAAAACATTGATATGGTGGTGTATTTTTCTATGTTGCTTTAATATTAGCATAGTGGTCTATGAACTTATTTGTTGCTGCATCTATGCAATCAAACAAACCCAACTTACTAGTTACTATACTCTATCATTTCTGTGTACTCTTAATTTACAACTCTTTTGCATCGACCCATCTACTTAGTTGATTTGATCTCTTCCAAATCTTCACATGTCTCTCTCCACATTCCTTGCACCATTATCAAGGTCTTCAAGACCATTGTTCACCCTCTGTAATGACAGTAAACCCTTCGCTGTGACTATCATAGTCTAGTTATAACATAAAACTATGTGTCTTTATTTGTATGCTACTCCTATAATGAACATGATAGGTACTGTACATTTCCCTCCACCAACTCTATCCATGATGGGGCTTATTTATACGTTAAACATGAAGGAAACTATATTCTAAACTCTCTGGTTACCCTAACCAATGTTTTTTCCAATCACCTTAAATATTGATATCTCTCTTTTTTGAAAAAAGCGGGGTAAAAATTTATTAAGATAGAAAGGAATACAACAAGGAGAGCTCAACAAAGAGCTTGATCCTGAGCAATAAGATCATCAAATTCTTACACCATCTAAAAGGAAAGTTTCCTCCTATCCATAATATTCCAACTTGGATCATGACTAGAAGCCCAGTTGGCTAAACAATCAGTAGCTCTGTTCCATTCACGAGGAATATACGTGAACTTAATGAATTGAAAAGAGGTAGAGAAGAGAATAATCTGATTAACAACAGTGGCGAGCTGCCAATTAACATTGTCAAGCTCCTGCGATATTGATATCTCTCTTGTTAATGGGTTAGAACATATGATTGAAAAGGCAAGAGATAGACAAATCGATGTATTGAGAAGTAAGCACCGTAAAATATTAAACCAACGATATTGAGGGTAAATAAATAGACTCCAAGACATTGTGAAACTGTCAGAACATGAAAATAATGTAGGAAACAAACTTTATATTAACTCTATAACTAATCCTAAACCAAAATACATTCCACTATATTTATAACTCTGACTTCCATACCCTTAAGATACTTCTTAACCAGTTCTATACTCAAACAACTTCTTATAACTGCCTAAAGACTCAATTGTTGACAATTTTCCAGTTAGTTTGTGTTTGCAATATGTTTAAGTCTATGTTACCCTGAGTTTTTGGTACAAGGATGATAGGGGATAGTAGGGTATAGGGACGACAAGGGATGGAAGGGGACGGGTTTCTAGGATGGCAAATTATTTTTGGCAATTTTGGAGATGGGGGGATGATTTTGGTCAAGCATGGTAGTTGATTTTGGATACATGGAATCAACTATGTTGGTTTCAATGTCATTGAATTTAATAATCAATTTAGATTTTGGTTAATGTGTTTAGCTTTCAATAGCCTATTCATCCATGATGACAAATTTACAAATTTCCAGCTTATTTTGTTTGGTTGTTAATTCAAATCGTGTAAAAATTAGTCATATTTTGGGGAGCATAAATTTTCAATGCAACATTGGATTCAGCTTAGATTTTAATATGTTTGAGCATATATAATTCTACCAGTTCTAACTGAAGAAATCTTCATTATAATGTCACGAATGAAAGTTGTGATTTCTTGAGAAAGGGTATATAAATATGCCATCAAAATGACAATTTCAGAATTGTTAAAATGTTTTGCATGATTTTGCTCTCATATATGATATTTGTTTTTCCTTATTGTTTTGTGCTGAATTAGATTTGGAAATTGATTCAAGTATCTGTTTGGAAAGATTTTATTTGGGCTATGGAGTTGATTAAAAAAATGGGGTTTAATGTTATAATGTATTTTGAATGTTATAATACATTTTGAATCGAATGTGAGCAGATTGTAGGTTCATTATGCTTCCATTGCCACCTCTGCATCATAAACCTTCAATTTGGACTGAGGTGTGGAGTGGCTAGTAAAAATCATTTCCTCTTCCCAATGCTATTGAATTTTCACAATTGCTTATATAGTGGTATTTGCAGTAATTAACAAGTTGCAGGAAATCAATCTTCTTGATGTCTTGTAGATTCTAGCTTCATATTTAAATGTGTGTATTGGGCCTATTGTAAGAAATGATAGTAAATTGTTTTCTTTTTAAGTTTTTACTGGTGGTTATAGTGAATTCCATCAACATTGTAATAACAAGCTCACTATCTCTATTTTTGCAAGTTCATAAAATTTGGGGGTATTACTGCTCACATGCCAGTTGAAGATTTGGCCTTTGCACTTGTTCACTTTATTTAGAAGGGAGGATCATTTGTGAACTATTATATGCTAGAGCTCACTTCGAAGTGAATCGGTTGTCCTAGCACATCATTCTTATATGGCCTCATTTTTTCTAGTAATTCAATTTCTCTTCTTTGCAGTATCATGGTGGAACAAATTTGGGCTATACTAGAGGAGGGCCTTTCATTACTAGTCATGACTATGATGCACCTAAAGATAAATACGGTATGCTTTATGTAGTTGATGTTCATCATGATCTCATTAACAACAATTTTTCTGTAGAAATAATTATTTTTCTATTGATTTATCTTTCTAATCCAAAAATACTAGAATAATATTCCTTATACTTTTGGAATAGGTGAATATGTTTATATGGCTAAGATGGGAATTATTGATCCCTTGAAAGTAATAAGAACTAGATTGGTTGACGATGCAAGGTAATATTACTTTTCCTTGATGGTATCCTTGGAATGTGTACATCTTAGTGATGATATCATGACAACAATCTAGAGATGTCTTGTCAACAATAAAACTATATTTTTATGTGCAACACTTATCTGTTAGCCTAATGTTAAAAACCAATGCATTCTACATTAAATTTGTCAACTTGAAGGTATAGTACAAGTGTTGCTAAGCACCTCATTCTTCCATCTTGATTCACTTAGGTAAGTGAAATTTTCATAGGAAGAATCACAAGATGAAGTTAGATATATGCCTTATACAAGTCTTAAGTTGGTGGAATGCATTTTACTGAGATATTCCAGCTTAACACAACATTTATGATTTTCAATGTGAGTTCAAGCTTTTGGAGCCATCTGTTTGGAGTGAGGAAGCTTCAATTACTTATCTCGACTTTGCTTTTCTAGCTATTTGTTGGATATATGCTAGATGTTTTTGGTTTGGCTACAAAAACTCTTTGGTGACAGGGTACAGTGGTTGTTCAATTCAGTCTTTGCAAATAGGTTCCATCATCTAATGTAGGAAGAATGATGAGACTCACTCCTAATAGCAATCTCTAATTATTGTAAGAACTTGCACGTACTCTTTGATATGTCTGCAACTAAGCTAAACCAAGGTGACTTGCATACCATTTTTTGGCCACTTTCCATGGTGACTAAGCACTTTCTAATGATATGCAACATTAGCATCAAAAGGATTTGATGTGGAATGAGTGTCTAAGTACAATGATGGTGCACATCTGCTAAATATAAACTGAATATTAATGTCAAATGCCATGACATTGAAAATATATATTCCAGAATCGGTACTTATCCTTTGTAATGGTTGGGGTTCAATCAAGATTTTAAGTTTCTCATCTTGGATTGAGGGGATAAAAAATAATATAGTCTATTCTCTAGCCAACACTTGAAATTCTTGAATGTTCATTGCAAAAACAGATTTTAACTTAAATAGTTTTACTGTGGCTAATTAGGCATTTAGAGCTTTCATGCCTGAAATGAATAATTAACTTGTTGTCAATATTTATTGGTGTTTTTCAGGGCATCAATTAGAGAAAATGGTCTTAAAAGGTTTTATCAGTGCTTTCATGAATGATTTACAGTATGAACTTGCAAAAAGCAAGAACATCATCTTTGTCAAATATGACAGATGTTTGATTCCTATGTTTGTCTTTATTTGGCTGATCTTCCTACTTCTATGTTTTATGTCCATTGATATATTTATGAACATTGCCAAAATTATTATTTTCTATGACATACAAGGGTCTGAAATAATCAAAATTGGAAAAAATAGGCCAAAAATGTTAAATTGAGCAAATATTCAAAATTTTAGTACTACGTCATTACAAATAAGTGATTTTAAAAGACATTGTAAGCATTTACAATGGACTTAAAAAATGCTACACATTTAAAATTATGGGCAATTGTTATGTAAATTGGATACTCTCCTAAGCCATCAGATTTCTTGTAGGAATGAATTTTTGCTCTATATGTTTATGAAATTGATGAAAAAAAGGGTCTTCTTCTGAGGTGGCTCTTGCTACACATGCTGAAGGTAAATTATTTCCGAGCTTGTTATTAGAAAATGTTTTACATAGTAACTCTATTTCTATTCAACAAGACTTTCTAATTTGGGACACCGAAGAATTTTATAAATTCTTGCAAGTTTGCTAGCAATAACAATTGGCGCTAGTGAAATAGCCCATAAAGTGATAGAAGATTCTATTTCAAATTTTGTGCTATTTGAAATTCTTAATTAATTCATTAAATTCTATCATTCTTATTTCTAATCATTTAAAATCTTGACACTTGATCTAGGAGGCTCAAATTGTAAAAGTGAGTTGGTCTTGATGTCAATACTTTTAAAAGAAAATTACATTCTATTTCTGTATCTCTTTCTATAGATTATTTTCATGCTTATCATAATTGAATTCCTTTCACATGTACAGGGTGATGAGGTAGATTACAGGGGTGTTCTGCATCGAGATGGTTCAATTTTAATGTTTTTCACTCTTGATCAGTTGAAGGTGAAATTTTGGATATAGTTTTTCATTCTATTCAATGATAGTTGCTATAATGTCTCTATGGCCTCAAATAGTTGCTGAGATGTAAGATTTCATTTGATTATTCTTAACTTCCTAGTGCATGAAATGTGAAGTTCTTAGCTTTGACTCTTTGTTATGATAGTATGTTTTGTCTGATAAATAAGCTTTTTTTCTGTTTATCTTCTATTGCAGACTCTCGAGCTCTTGTACAAGTCACTTGCAACAAAGCTCAATGTTGGCATGCCTTTTAAGGTATGGCCCTAATAGTCATTGTCCATGTGTTGTATCACAATGTCATCACTATTATAAAATATAATATTCTAACACTGATATATAACTTTATGTCTTCTAGGATCTTGCAACAGTAGACTCAATCCTAGTGAGGGAGCTTCCCCCTATGGATGATAATGAAGCAGTTTGTCCTTTCAACTTTTTTAACTTTTTCATTCTTGTAGAAAAATGGCAAAGATGCATATTGATTCTATTTCACTAATTATTTTTCTATCATGTTTTTATAACTTATTATATTCAATGGATTTTACTTTTCATGAAAATTTGGGAAAGTTAAATGAAGAAACATATTTATGGATTCTTTACTTATGTTCAACACTTGTGTGGGTGTAGAGGCTGTGAATTAAAAGACTGGTGGATTTAAGTATGGGATTTTTGGTACCTTTGTAAGAACAACTTACCAAACCTTTGGCACATGCTATAGTCCTTGTAAACTCAAAACAAAATCAGCTCTTAAGAGAAAATTCTCAAGCTTTATGCTAGGTGAACCTCTTTAGTCTTCTAAATTTGGTATCCTAGTTTTTGAGGAGCAACTTCATTGTAAGGGCTTACACCTAAACAAGAAACCCACCCAACTGATACATTTCCTTAGAAAACAATTTTCCATGTTCAAAACAATATGCCTCATTCAAGATGAACCAATTGACTCTTCCACATTTGAAATCCCAAATTTTAGGATCTATCCTTCATATCACAAGAGCCTTATACATGAACAAGTTCAACCTATTGTACTTAAAGAGTAGCCTTTACAAAAGCCCATTGCCTTTCAAGCAACCCCAAAAATCCCCCAAAATTCTTTACCAAATAAGTCTTATCAAGAAAGCTGGAATAGCAAGCAAAATAAAGAGTTTTGTGAATTTAGACAAAAGGATTTTTCTAGTAATACACTTGTCTGTGAGGTTCAAAAAGAAAATTTAGATCTGCTGCAAGAAAATGATAAACATGCTCAATTATAATAGAAGATTGAAGTGGAAATAATGTTGAAAAGGAAGAGCCAAATTAATGAGTTACCTAGTTATGTTGTGAACAATGATGAAGTGGTCACTGATTAGTTTCATGAACTTCCTAATTTTCTTCATGAAAATGAAGCAAATATTACCATGCTAACCCCAATGACAAATATTGAATAGTAAGAAGATATAAATCATTTGGACAAGGTGCCGCTCTTTCAGGATGATAATCAAGACATCCTTGTCTTAAGAGTTGAGAAAGTTGATATGCGTAAAACAATTAATCAAGTAGAATAAAATGTGAAACAAGAGCTAATTTCCCAAAGTATGGAACTGGATGTTTCTTTCTAATCTTCAACAAAGAAATACATGATGTTGAGATAGATTGTAATGTGCATTCTAAGATCAATGAAGAGCTTGACAAAGGTCATTTTTCTGACATTATATAAGATTTTTCGTTTGAAACTTGATGATAGGTGACACTTCCTAAATTAGAAGTTCATGAGATACACAATCAACTGGAAAATTCTATTTTCCCATTTGTTTCACATGAGACATCTCATTTCATTCAATAAGTAGTTTTTTCAACTTTTTTTCATACAATAGGATGTCCTTTAAGAGACCTTGCCAAGATAGAGGGTGGTAAACCAGCACAAATCTTTCTTGCACATAAGCATGAAGATCCTAAAGAAATTGAGGCTAAGCATGTGATTGCAGTAGTAGAAGACTAAAGCCAACTAACTGACTTATTTCAAAATAGTAGCATGCATCCACAACAAAGAGAAGTAGGTTTGTTCATTTGTTTAAGTAATGCTGCAGCTATTTCTTGAATCTCTTGTGGGCTACTCAAAATCATCTAAAGCATTATAGGTTGACAAGAAAGGGCATCTATTTTAATCAACTTGTCATTTTTCTTAGTAGTTCTTCTAAATGGAATGACATTTCTTGTGATAAGGCACATGATCAGTTAAGTTGAAATAGTTTATACTTAGAAAGTGCAGTTCCCATGAAAGAAAGGCAGATTTCTCATGATAGAACAAAAAAAATTTTGCAATTACAGAAAATTAATCTTCATCAGATAACAACAATCATCTAAAAGCTTGTAGCAGACTTCAGTGAGTTTCCAATATAGATCAACAAGTTTCATTAGGTGAAGAGGTAGTTTTCAAGATGAAAGAGCATGTATTAAGAGGAAGAACAAGCAAATGATTGAACAACGGCTCACAAAAAAAAAACAATTATTTTCTCAATTACAATACCATGTTTTAATGCAAGGAGACAACACAACTATTCAAAAGAACAATAATGAAAATAAAATCAATAAAAGAGACAATCATTCTATCGAGGAGGAAGTGATCCCATTCATCAATAGTAGATCCAAGTGATTGGAATTTTAAAAAGAGAGTAGGGCTAAGAAACAACAAATAGCAAGTATAAAATCAATCAAGTAAAAGTTAATAGGAAAATTTCAAATAAATAGCCTTCATATCAATCATGCAAAGGAGATAGGGTTTCAAAGCTTTATAGATTTTATTCCTCATTAAGCCTCTTGTTCACATCCATTGAGTGCTCTTCAAATTTGGAGAAACCTTTTCACTGCTGATTTTTAAATGGTAGTTTTCCACTAAAACCATCAGATTTAAGAGCCTTGTCCATGTAATGAATAGAGACTACATACTTGATGTTATGAATAGAGGATCAAAGCAAGAAAAAAAATAATGAAATTGTGAAGACATGGGCAACAAGGACACAGAGACAGAGAACACAAAAAAGGTAATCATTATCATTGAAGTGCAGTGATATGCTTGTAAAATAGAGGTATCCAATAAGTGTAACGAATGAAAACTAGGAGATTAAAATGACAATCAATAATGATGTAGTCAATGAGGTAAAGAGATTTGCTATGAAAAGAGCATTGATATTAATGAAACTAGTGATGAATGAAATGGAGAATGTAGTTTTTTGCTGTTATAATGGATGCTTCAAATAGAGATAATGGAGATGATGCACAAAACATTAAACAATGTTCATTGTGAAGGAGCGGCACACTAAGATCAAAAGATAGTAGTGTTTTATGCATGATCAAATATGAGCAGACCCAGTAAGAGTTTACAACAACAATCATAGTACAGAGAAAGCTTATTACATAAAAATTCATGGCAAGGAGATCATGTTGTAGAGTAGTCCTAGACAACATGATAAAGGAAAATGCTATCAAAAATGGTATCATGTATGATTTCTAAGTGCAGCCATGTTGTGTATAAAAAAATTAAAATAGTGAGTTGGTGTGCAACCTCTAAGCTTGGGCATTATAGATTAAGAGATTCATCTGAGGATTTGGAATTTGAGGAGATTGATGAAGGTAAATGTCTTGTAACATTCAATGCAAAGGATACATTAAAAAAGATAATTATCAGATATGAGCAATATGAAGAACACGATGAGATGTTAATCATGTAAGAAGAGTTTTGATGGTAAAAGAGCAATATAGAATAGAGTTAAACATTATTATTCCAAAATGCAAGATCATAAAATAGTTACTGTTCTACTGCAAAAAGGAAACTACGAGATTATTGATTAAAGCAGTCAAAATAGTGATTTTGAAGACCACAAGATTCAAGTAATATGGACATATTATTGACTAAATTTTTTGGATAATGTTTCACAAGAACTCTGCTTTTGGGATTAAATGACATATTTTGAGATTTTTATCCTTGTCCAACTCTAGACTATTCGCTATAGCAGACTTTAGAGAGCCTAATACTTTATTTTGTGAATGATCTCAGCTAATTTTGAAGAAGTTGGTGCACTGAGAACATCATTGTCTTGCATTATTTAGTGTTGTATAAATAGTCTCACTATATTTTAGTGTTACATCTAAGTTTTTAGAAATTGTTATTTGTGTGTACTAAGAATATTATTCAATTGCATTATTTATTGTAGTGTAAATATTCTCATTGTATTATTAGTGTTAATGTCTAAGTATGTAGAAATTGTTAGAGATGGCTAACCGTAAAGAAGAGGCACAAGCAGACATTCTTGTATTGATAGGTACATGGATGGTGTGGATAATGAAGAGTTCAGTGTGTGCTTTTTCTAGCTCATCTATTTATGACTAGTGGTTTTTCATCTATTAGTGGAGTGTCAAGCTAATGACTAGTGCAGAGTGTCATTAAGGGAATGACACTATATCTAGTACATAGTGTCTATTTTTGAATGACATACTTGAAGCAATCTTCTAGTCACTACATGCAATTCTACATTGTTAGTAACAAGTTGGACACCATTTTTAAATTTAAAATCCATTACCCTAGTTCCCTTTTCCTCTAGCTAATTTAAGTTTGACAAACTGGAATAATTTTTTGAAATAAAAGGAGTCTATAAACTATCAACTTGATTGGATGTTGCCTTGTTGCCCCCATTTTAGTAAATACAAGTCCACAACCTTTTTGGGTGCTATATTGAGAATGAAATGAAACAAATAATAATTTATTATGTATTTTTTAAAGGGTGCTAGCTCAATGGAAGAGCATCTATTTTACAAGCATGAGGATGGTGGTTTGATTCCATCGCACCCTATTATGACCAAGTACACTACCAAATATATGACTAAGTATGCTATTGAATATGGTACTAAATATGAAACCAAATATACTATTAAATATGCTTTTAAATATGTGACCAAATATACTATTAAATATGCTACTAAATACACTACCAAATATGTGAGTAAATTTACTATATATGTAATTAAATATGCTATTAAGTATACCACTAAATATGTGACTAAATCAACTATCAAATATATGATTGAATATGTGATTAAATATACAACTATATATGTGACTAAATTGATGATCAAAATCAGTGATCAAATAAGTGACTTAAAATGTTTAGTAGTAAATTTAGTAGCATTATAAATGACTTGATATTAACTACTATTAGTCACGTGACTGATTTTAGTCACATATTGTTCTTTTTGTACTAGTGTCCTATAGTTGGACCAACTTTATGTATTTTGGTGAAACTTGTACTATAGCCAACTTTGTTGAATTATAAATTGGAATGGGATATATGTAATGTATTGTAACACATCCAAATATATATGTGACAAGAAGTAAGAAGTAGAAGTACAAAGTAAAAGGCTACAATAGTATAAGGAGCTACAAAGACTTATCTATCAAAGTAATGTGATCATTACACTCAAAGGGTATCTCATTTAGCAAATCAAGTTGCAAATCAAAGATCAGCCACTGGTTCATCCTAATAGGTGGAACAATTAAATCCTTTCATAGGATAGACTTAATTATCTTTTGTAAATTCTTTACTGAGTGCATACTTCATTGTATGTTTGTAAATCCTTTTACAATGTGGACCTAGTAGTCCCCATTGCTCCTAAAATGGAAGATCATTAGCAATGATCATTATAAGCCTTAACAGGACAACTTTATATTTTAGTACTAAAGCTTGCGAGTATCATCTCTACACCAATTTTACTTTCTATTTGGAAGCTTTCTAGGTCACTATGTTGTGTTTCAAAGTGTTATGAATTTTTCAATTCTATCAATATTTCACGCATGCAATTACATCAGATTACTTATGAAGCATTAATTAGTAAATAAAGATTAAGGTTTTATAGGTTACTGATTCATCCCTACCCTCTTAGTAACTTATCCTATCATATATTTCCAATGATTGGTATTAGAGTATTGTGGTTCTCATAGAAAAAGTATTTAGAGGCTATGGAGGTATTCAAACTTAATAAGGCTATAGAAAATGAAAAACTAAATTAGGATATGACTATTGGTAAACTTAAGAAAGAAAAGGAGCAACTCTATCAATCCTTGAAATGAAGAAAAGATCTTCCATTATAGACGAAAGACAAAATCTACTTTAAAGAAATAATTGATGACATCAAATCAAAAATTAATTTAGTTGAAGCTAATTAGGCATTTAGAGAACTATTAGAAAAGAATGGCACACTTCAAGAAGAAGTAAGAAAATTGAAAATAGAGCAATAATTTAGTTAGTAAGATCGTATGGAGTCATAGAAGAGAAAAACAAGAGAAAAGAAGAGTTAGAAGGAAAGACTGATGAAATTTAATAGCAAACCCTTCAGGAGGTAGACTTCATTGATCAACATACTAATGCAAATGAAGAAATCATAAATTTAAGATAAAAATTTGAAAGATTGTAGAATGATCTAATTATCAAAAGGAAAACCAATGAGGGGATAATGAAATCTCAAGAAGATATTGTTAGAAATAATTAAGAATTGCTAAGTTACTAAGAGGGGAAGGATGAATCAGTAACTTCAAATTTTTTTAATTAAATCAGCACATAACAATGTAAATCATTTACCATAAATCCATCTATGTTACTACATGCATAAGAATTGAAAGATAAAAATTCATGACACATAGAACACAAATTTTTTGGTGACTCAGAAACCTTCCAAGTATAAAGAAAAACTAGGGTGGAATGGTACCCACAAAACTTTACTACTGTAGCATAAAGTTGGTCAGTTAAGGCTTACATTGACCACTTTTGGTGATATGCCCTATTAGGAGCAAATAGGACTACTAGATCCACCACAATGAAGTATGTACTCTATTAGGAGATTTATACAAAGAATGTTAAGTCTACCTTGTTAAAGGATTTAGTACTGATTCACCTATTAGAATGAAGTAGGGGATCTTACTTATAACTGATTATTGATTAGATCCTTTATGCACATATCACCTTATGTGATCAATAAAAATTTTATGCTCCTGTGATGACCTTGTTGACTTCCTTGTATTTCTATTGATACACTTTTGCATGTACTTCTTACAAACCTTCATTCATTATTTTGAATACATCATGCTACAATAGTATGATACAATAGACTTCACACACACACACACACACACACACACACACACACACACACACACACACACACACACACACACACACACAATTCTAATTCACACAACTACAAGGTCATCCAAAATAGAAGTGAACAAAACTTTACAAAGTCAGCTCAATAGAAAATAACTCGAGTTTAGTAAATTGACTTGGTGACCTTCTAATACATGATGTCTACTAGATTACTTGACATTGTCATGCACTTGGTAGAAATTAAGGCTCGATCCATACTAATCACATAACATCATTCTAAACTAGGTGATCATTGGTGACTCAGTAGATGTAGTGTCACTTGGTAGATACTAGGTATTGGGTTTACCTTGCTGCTCTTGATAAATGATACTTCTTCCAACACTCAGTTTACATTGAATTTCCATCACATTGACTAAATTCTTAGTAGACACTATGAAGCTCAATAGTAACTACTGATCTTCACATTTTGTGTATTTACTCGGTAGCCTCTAGAATGCTTGGTGTAAATTGCGAAACTTGGTTAACATTGGAATGCTCGGTGGATGTGTTGGTGTTTTAAAAGGACTAAAACTACTAAGCAACAAAATGCTTAATACCAAGATGATAGTACTCATACAATCTAAAGGCTAGCCAATTCTTGTTAACAATTACATGTGCAAAGCATTTGGACCCAACTTCAACAAAACCAAATGTGGTTTTCTACTCTTCTGGCTCTGCAAGACCAGGGTGGGTATACCCAAGGATGATTCAAGACTAGGAAAACTCTATGAGGATTATTTTTAGTTTCATTCTGATTCTCATCTCAAATCCTCAAACACATACATAATTCTTGATAACTTGATAAACACATCCCATATAACAGATATGGCCAAAAATTCTTCTATAGATCTGCAGATTTTCTTTGACAATAGTGGCTAACTAAAGCTAAAACATTCCATGCAGACAAGTACTGGCCAACTTTGAAGATCTACAAGAAATAAAAGTAAAATTTGATTTGATGTTGTATTTTGACAACCATTTTTGATATACTTCTCCTTTAGTTGAATCATTTTGATCAGTGCCTAATCCATTGGGTTTTAGAGTTTATAGCAAATTCTTAGATCTAACTTGTTTCCTTACAACAAATTCTATTAACAATTCTTATCAGAATTTATCATTCAAAACCCTTTCCACTACTAAAGAAACCTTATCAAATTCACCAAAGCTTTTATTTAATCCATTGAATTAATAGTAGTGATAAACAGATATACAACCTAACTGGATTGCATTCAATTGCACAAGCCTTTACTTATACAATATCAAGATAACCAAGTAATTAAAAGGAGACAAGATTCAAAAAGAAATGATATGGGGATAGTTCACAATTTGTATTTATTTTCTTTGAAAATTGTATACCATTTATAATAGACTCAGAATGACCTTCAGAAAGAAACACAGTTCATTCTATATTCATGTATTCTCAGAGAATTGACAGACAAAATACATGATAAACTTTCTTTCAAAAATTTGGACCAAAGATAGATTAAGCATATCACTTAGAAAAAATAGAATTCGGACCCTTTCTCTAGCCCTAGAATTTCACTTATATTGTGTGAAATGCAACAAGCTTCAAGCTAAGAGAAACAAGATAGGTGTCCTTTTAAAAAATTGGGTATATTAATGCTTTTCAAAAGAAACCAGACACCATAACTCAAAAAGGAACAAATAAAATAGTAGCAGATGATAGCTAGAGCATAAAATCTTTAACTTTGTCTTTTTCTCTAACTACTCCCTATTGGTAATGCTTTAATCTCTATGATTGCTTCCCAAACAAATACTTTTATTTTGGTGGGCCATTCACATTCCTTAACTGTCATTACTTCATCAACAATTTTCTACCACCTGACATCAGTAATCACCCTTCCTTCTATGGTAAACCTATTCATTTCAGTTTCAATCTTGAAAAGGGTATCGACTAATTTATTGAAGAGATATTCACCAATACCATCTTGGAAAATAGATAACACTTGTGGCAAGTCTATAATGTGATCAAAAGAACTAGACCATTCATTAAAATCTTTTAGCCTATCATCAGAATTAATTACAGAAAGAATTAAAGAATAGAAACCATTTTTCAGCACTTTCAATTTTCTTTAAATTACTACCAGCTTCCCTGTGAAGGTTTGTAATAAGTCTTTCACTTTATCCATACCCTCCTTCATAGTAATAACTTTATCTGGGAGATCTAGCTTTTTAGCTAACAAGGGTATCAACCTATCAAAGAATTTCATATATGGCCCCCATTGTTGAAAAATAGGCTCAAGCCATCAGGTTGCATCCTTGCATACCTATTCTATAGGTTGAAGATTGATGAATGCACTACAAGAATATTGAGATATTCTTTTCAAAATTATTATTCTATGATTTAATACATTCATCAAGGCATTTTTCTTGGTGTTACTGTTAGATTGGGACACTTATGTTTCCACACTAATCATAGGCACTGGCACTGTTAACCCTATAGGTATTTCTTCTATTTGGGCCTCTACTTCTACCATGTGCCTTCTTTCTTCCTCTTGCCTTGGTCCATGTTCTACCTCCGCTACTACCTTGAGTTGTTCTTTGAGGGAATTTGTTTCTATTTCTAGAATTTTAATTGTTTCCTCCAACTCTTCTATTATATTCTATTCAAGGAATTCATTGCACATTGCAGCTAACTTATCCTCAATTTCATCAACCTTTTCTTCATTCATAAGAGCAAAATGTTTGACCAAGTTGGAGATCTCCTTCTTGGTAGTGCTCTCCAATGTCCACACAATCATATCGCCCTAAGCAATTTCTTCTATATCCACCATCTTGGGCTTCTTAGTGTCAGGGGCCACACTCCATACTACTAGGGTTTTCATGTCCACATTAAAACTTGACCCTCTTTTAAAGCCTTCATTGCTAGTGGCTTCATAACTGATGGCCTTGTCTTGTCTTCTCATTTCCAACACAAAGGCCTTCTCAATATCCCAATATGGTATTAGAATTATACCACTCCTATGTACCAATTCTTTGGCTTCTGCAGTAGTCATTGTTTCACTCTCAGGATCATAAGCCAATAATTTTTCAACTAATTGCTTATTCTTCTCTAGATCCTCTCCTGGCATGAGACTCAACGTAAGTGCATTTTGTTTGATCTTATAGAGAAAACTTTTAAACTCTGATGATTTAATGAAATCATCATCTTCCATGAACATTTCAGATTGAATGAGCCTGTCATCCAATCTTGATGCTACAACTTGTAAATCAGTAGAGGCCTTCCTTGCTTTAGTAGCCCTTTGGTAAAAATAATTTTTCCTAATATCAAAAAAAATACTCACTATTCCCAGAAATGACTTGTATGGCTCTACTTATGACCTTTTCAGAGATGTGCATTGTCTTCTGTCTCTTATTTCCTTGTGGCACCCAGGCTGAAGTTGATGGCTGCTCCTCTTCTAACTCAATTTCCAAATGTGTATCTAGCTTAGGGGATTCTCTATTTACAATGGCTTCCTCTCCCTTTGGCTCATGAAGCATTTGTGACATAATATGGTCAAAATTTTCAACCATCTTTCTCAGATTGTTAGGATACGGAAATTCTGTATAGAAACCCTTAAAATCAGGGTTGGTCCTCTTCAAAGCATTCTCCACTCTCCTTATTTCCTCATATTTCCTTAATAGCTCATCTGCATCCCCTGTTGCTACTATGTTGGCAATTAGGTCATCTATAGGGATTGGCTTTCTTGGAGGCAGAATAAAACCCCTAATGGCCTTGACCTCATTTGCAATATAACTATCAGGGTCATACATCCTATAGGGCCTGGTAGCAAATTTGTATTGACCTAAATACTCACTTAATTCCTCAAATGCATTTTTTCCTATCTCAAAATCTCCTACTTCAAAAGTTCTACATACAAAAGTAGGCTTATGCAAAGAGGGAGGGATCATTTCTTTATTCATCAATAGGAATTGCCAAAAGAATTCAATAATAGCCACTCTAGGGGGTAAATATTTCGGTAGTAGATGAGAAGGTTGTGGGCATGCAAGTACTTTGATTAAAGTACATTCTTTAAACAAAAATATACTCCCCCAGTTATGATCTATTTTTGTTTTTTCGTCTAAGAAAGAGGGCCTAAGTAGAGTCTTCAAAACATTGGGTGCCCTAAAGAAAGTATGATCTAGTTGCCTCGTGATAACATAACTGAACAAATTAAAAAACACTAGGGAATTTCAATAAAAGAAATCTTTATGTCAAATATGAGTCCAGAGTTGCATAGGTAACTCACCAAATTCATCAAAAGTTTGATTAATGAAATCTTCGCTGATGTATCCAATGTTGTTGTATAGGATAAGGTGCATCAATAATAAATAATGGTGGAACTTGAAGTCTTTCATCTCTCCCTTCTTAGAATCACAAATCTGCATGTGCATACTATCAATAATGAAGGCCACATAATCATACTCCTTATGATGGAAAGGGTCCTGTATATCACATGCCATCAGAAAAAGAGAACCATACACACAATCCTCTACACCATCACTTCCCAACACTTTGTGCAACCCATACACTATGTTTTTGAAATAATTCTTGAACCTACTCAAACTTAAAAAGTCTCCCACTTTTCTTGGAATTAACCTTGCCTTCTTAACTCTGTAAGGAATATGTGGCAACATGACATTGTTTACAAAATAGGATTTATTTCTGTCAAATTTTCCTTGTAAATCCACAATGTCAATAGGTACATCCATTTGCCCCATTAATTTGAAGGCTTTAACAAAAGAAGTTCTATCTAATGTGCATAATATACTCCCATTATGTTTATGGAAAGTCCTGGTTATTGGATTGTATGAATTTATTAGGGCCTTCAATAGATCAACATCAATGAACACTTCTGGGAATATCAAATTTTCCATATTTCTATTACATGGGTTACATACTGGCACATTCTCTGTTCTATTCTGATAAAAGTATATGAAAAGATTGTAGCTAGTCACTCTAGGGCACAAAACATCTCTGACAAAAACATAGGGGTCTCTGAAAATATGGTCATTTGCAAAAATTGCATTTGACAATCCTGGAAGAAGTTTTAGCCAATCTTTTCCATGCTTGTTCGGTTTTTTGACCCTTGTTTTCTTTTCTATCTTAGCAACAGATTCTTTCCTTTTCCCTTTTGGTGTAACTTCTACAATGTCATCACCCTCATCTTTGACTTCCATCTCTTCTTCAAGTATCTCTTCAACTTCTTTGTCAGCCATGTTCTCTTTAAACTGTATTTTGAAACCTTTCACAATAGCACAGAACACACAGAGCTCTATAATTTTCAAATTTCAGAATGGAATAGAAAACAAGCTTCTTCACAGTGGCAAATAAGATGACAATCAATCAAATATTTGATGTTTTAATCATACATCTACCAGCTTTTTCAATAAATTTAGCATTCATGAGCTTTAAAATTGTTAACACAAGTTGCCATCAAGGTATATCAGCCACAAAAATTGATCTTGACATAATTTTCAAAGTTTTATTTTACTTGGCTACAATGATTTTTTCTTTCTTGCTTACATGGCATGACACATTAGTTGTTTTCTTTCAAATGACTGTCTTCCATTCTTACATTGAGTCAAACCTTCAATCTTCGTAATGCCAGAAATGCCCTTGATAGATCTCTACATTCACTGGGAGATGCTTCAGTATGCCCTAATCGTAATAATATAATGATGCCTTGGCACTGTTTTGAAAATCCCTTTTACATTCTTACGATGCCCTTTACCCCATAGGATCTCATACCTTTTCATAGCATACTTCCATTTTTACAATTCAAAATTTTGTCATATAAGCGTAAAACCCTTCACACCACGGGATCAGAAGCCTTTTTACTATCACCTTCGATCTTATGATTGAACTATTCCTCATATGAGCATAAAACCCTTTTGCTAAAGTTTTTCTTTTTTCCTTTTACACTCACACATCCTCGTATTAGTGAAAGCCTTGAAAATTTCTTCTACGTCACTCCGCTTACTTTATTTCTTGAGACAACGTAAGACTTCAAAACTTACCTTCCACTTTTATGATCTTAACTTTACCCATAGCATCGAAATACCTTATGACTCTCTTTCGTTAATCCTTTACATGTCTATGAGTTCCAATTACCTCGTATGCTCGGAGAGCCTTCCCAACTGACATCCCACTCTTACGTTTACCCTTTATCTTTTACCTTCACCTACTTACCATTTTATGCTTACATGTTGAGACTGAACTCGTAACTATGGAGAAAAGATAAAATAGCCCTTCGTTCATATGCTTAGCTTGCAAGTGTAAGGGCATAATGATAAAAGCTGCCCTTCTCAAATATCAATGACCTAGATTTGATCTCAAAAAATTTAAAAATAACATCATCATTGATTTCATGCACATGCAAAATTCATACCTTAAGTCATATGCCATGCGGGCTAGGCCCATTTGACATAAATGTCATGTCTTTATCTGATTCACTTGCACCAGGGCCCATCTGACAATTCAATAGGTCCCACTCGACACCTTTACTACTAAAACTAGGCTTTATGGTTGTCTGCGAACTCAAAAGCATATGCACGTAAACACCATTGAACCTTACTTTTTCTCTTACAGAAACCTTTTATCTGTAAAACTGTAAAACCTTCATGCACCCTTTCATATCAAGCTTTACAACATGTCAGGGTATTATGCCTTTACGCTATCCATTGAAATGTATATGCATAGATCACAACCCAATACCTCTCTGCCCCTTCGCTCAAACTACTTACTCATAACCTCATAACAATATTTTTCAAAGAGCAATAAACCTTTGCACTTCTTCACTTGCAAAACCATTCATATGACCAGGAAGCCTGTGGCCAAGCTATTCCACTATTACGAAAAACAAAAGTGTATCCCTGTAGCACATGAAATCCTTTATGCTTCTTCGCTGCACTATAAAACATGACCACAAAAAAAAAAAAGAAGGTATTTTGCTCTTATGTGAAACCTTACATCGTAAGACCGTAAAGGAGAAACTTAAAGCATTTTATAACTCCTTTTTAGAAATTCAAAGGGGAACCTAGGGTTTTCAGATTTAGGGCATTTTCATGGCTGAGTTAAGAGACCAACCTTGAGAAGTTAATAGAATCTACCATCACATGAAGCAAGGAAAAACTAGGGAAACCTTAAAATTTTCAAAAATATGAGGAATGAAAACCCTAATCTACTTAAAGAAAAAGACCTAAATGATTTTTCACCAGAGTTTCAGAAAATTTTCATAATTTCTGCAAATGTAAAAAATTAGATCAACAGGATGCTAAAAACTAAGTGATGAGCTTGATAACTTCACAGATATGAATAAGTGTTGTCAGTAATGGCAAGCATAACTTAATACCAATAATCTCCCCCTTTGGCATTAGTGAGAAAACACTTATTGGCCAAAACTTATGTACACAAACTGACATACTAAATTTTGATTTTTCAAAATTGATCTTTGTAAAGTTGTTGTATATACATGTCTACATATATCTCCTTTATAAAAAATAATGTATATACATAGACACATATGTATATAGCCTTTTTATGTATAGCTATTAGGACTATCTATGTTATCTCCCCCTTCTTGATAGTAATGCCAAAGGGCTATACAAGATAATTACATAGTTACATAAAAATGAGATAGAAAATTGGCATGTACCTTTAGGATGAGAAAAAGTGTCTTATCCCAATTATTCTACAAAATTTGGCAAGTGTGGAGAGCAATCTAAACTTCTTCTGATAGTTAAAACCTGTGATCCGCCACTAAGAAGTTATTGTCCTGGACCAATGTTTTGGAGTGTGCAATATGTTTCTCCATTGTTTCCATTATTGGCAAGATCATATTTTGAATGTCAATCAGTACTAATCTAATCCTTGCCTCTTCTCTCAAAATATTTTCCTACATGTCAGCTAGAAATGTTACCTTGATGTGATATAATGAGCTTGCAAAAGGGTCAAGTTGTAACATTTTTTCACTAGTTTTCATATCCATATCAATTTTATTTAGCTTCTCCTTAACTTCCTTGGTGAAACTAGAAACATCACATAGTTTTGCAAAAAGTGATGTGACATTGGTAAAGTATTTTTTAATGTTACCCAAAAATGTAGAGAATTCTACTTGTTTTATTGCTATGTGCTAAGCAGTGTGCTCCAGCACCTTGTTGTCAAATTTTCTTTCTACCTTTTCTATGAGCTTCTCTTGCCCGGTAGAATCCTCATTGAATTTTTGTATAGCTTCCTCTAATTTTACAAAAATGTGTTGGTTGGAATCCACTTCAACACCAATAGCTTTAGTAATAATATTTTTGGCATTTTCCATAATCCAGTATTCCTTGCCCCTTTCTAATCTTGACTACTTTTGCTTGGTCTTTTTCTCCAAAAGTTGAGTTTCAAGTCTCATTTCTTCAATAGTAGTAGTGTTATAATCTATCTTAGATATCGCTATCTCGATATCTAGATCAATATCTTCTTCAATTTCCTTCCCAATAATCGAAAGCTTCAAAGGTTGCTTCTATTCTACTTCTAGAATTATTGATTTGATCTTTGGAATTGAGACAATAGTTGAGATGGATGGGTTAGTAGTGAAAAATGGAATAAGACTTATTGATGGAATTCCTAGAGGAGTACTGACCAAGTCCAAATTGAAACATTTCCCAAAATTTCTATAACACTTAGTGGAATACTCATAGTAGTATTTACAATAGATGAACTATTTGAAATAATAGAGGGAGCTGACAATGCTGAAGTTGACAAAATTGTAGAACTGTATAAAACACTTACTATACACATTGTTGAAAGGGTTGATGAAGCTAACTTGGTAGCTAAAGAAGTTGCCTCTAGCTCAATAGATGAAGTGCTTGACACTTCCATTGAAGATACCTGGAGCTAGGAGGTAGCAGGTGATGATTGAGTTGTTGATGTTGCTGATGAGCTCACAATCATACATACAGGAGTTGTCTCCATAGTAGATATAACAGTCTTGGGTGGAGAGCAAGGAAGGGATGCAATTATGTTAGCTACAATTCTCATAGGGTCTTCTTCATCCTTGTCTTCCTCTTCAACTTCTTCCTCCTTTTCTTCTTCTTACTTGTCCTTCATCAAGTCTTGGATGTCTTCTTCTATTACTGTGATTGAGGGAATATTAATATTTTCTTCATCCTCTTGGTCACTATCATCATCCTTTACCTCTATTGTTTCATTAGTTGGCTAATTGAGATGATATACATCTCTCCAAACATCAGTAGCATTCTTTACAACTAATTCAATGTTCTTCATCAATATTAGGTATGTACTGAATTTTAGAATCATTCTACCCTCATGTTCTTTTAATGCCTTTTTCACTTCTGCATTTGTCAAACTAGGTACCAACTATCTTAGTTTTTGGTCAAATATATCTCTGACAATTTTTACTGTGTTGTCCCATTTGAATTTGATTTTTTCAAGTAGTACTACTAGAATTTGGGGTGTAAATGCTTGAGGAGAGTATTTCCAAATTCCCAACTTCTCCATTATTAAATCTTCAATCTCTTTTTGCTCAATAGGAGTCTAATTTTCATACTTGAGTGCTTTGAAATTGTTGATGCCTACTCCAGCCCTTAACTATTTTATCCTTTCTTCAAATGTAGGTGGAGGTTGGTAAAAGAAAACTTCAGTTTCCTTAGTACCTTTCTTGGATCTCCTGGTGATCACAGCTATAGTGGTCTTTTGAGGTTTGGTGATGATCACCTTACCTTTCTTTCTAGCTAGCTCCACTTCTTTCTTTGATTCTTCTTCTGCTTCTTCAAGCCCATCTTCTTCATCTTCACCCTTTCCCTTGATGATCATTAGAGGACCTTTAGTTATTTTCAACTTGGCTACCCTCTTCTTACATCTACTGATAGCTTGAGGGATCTTGATGGTTAGTTTTATCCTTTTTTTTACTTCATCATATGTACCAAAGGTAGGGAGCTTGGGATTAGATGGTTCATTGACTGAGGCTTTAATGATATCTCTTGCTTCATCAATGTTGATATCATATGGGAGTGGTTTTACCAATGCCACTCTAGGTATGACTTCCTAAATATATACTCTGTCATAGTCTACCATAAAACATACATCATCCTTGTAGTCTTCTACATGCTTGGGGGGATTCTAAATTTGTTATTCATTTTATCCATAAATACTTAAAAATAGTTGTCCATTACCATCTAGATGTTCTTACCCATCTCTGCTACAAACTCTTTGATCTGATATAGGATTGGGTTGTCCTTCCTCCATACAATAGTACCTTTGAAAGGAAAGAATTTTTGAACATAGAAGAAGAGACATGTTAACAACAATTCAAACTTGTAGGGATTGTTCTTGGAAGTCCTTATACTATCCATGTTTTTGTTGAGCTACTTCAAAGAAGAATCTAACAAGTCAAACTTAAGATTTTTCTTCACAACCTTATAGGTTAGATCTACAGCTTCCCATAGAACACTGTTCAACTAGCTTGAACTAAGATTTTGTGTGCAATGATATGGATATGTTGGCATTATGATACATTTTTGTCATTAGTTACAACACTTATTGGATTCTAAATGCTTACCGAGCTCTCACCGGACATTCCTTTGTAAGCCAAGCTTTACCTAGTTCTCAGTGTTTACCGAGTGATCGAGGTGAACAAAGAAGTCAGTGTTCACCGAGTGATCGAGGTGAACAAAGCAGCCAGTGTTTACCGAGTGTTCGAGGTAACGAAAGGAATCAGTTTTGACCGAGTGAAGATGTACTTAGTATTGATCGAGAACTTCGTGATAACCGAGCTCCTGAGGTTATCAAGGAAATTAATTTTATCGAGCTCAGACAGTTATCAAGGAAACTAACTACCACCGAGTCACAAGGTTCTATCGAGTGTTTCCTTTGATCACCGAGCTACAGTTCAGATAGAAGTGTTCACCAAGTGACATCTCTTCTACCGAGTCTCCAGTGGTTACCGAGTTCAGAACTACTCAAAGTGTTTAGTATGGACCGTGCCTTCACTTCTACCGAGTCCATGACGATGCCGAGTAACGCAGTGGATGCCGAGTATCAGAAGGACACCGAGTCAGTTCAGTGAACCCGAGTTTTTACCTTGGGCCGACTTTGTATAGAGATTTGCACTTGTTGTTTTGGCCGACCTTGCATGTATTGTTTATTTGGATGGTATATATATGCAATGTATTGTATTATTCAAATGTAATGGTAATGAATGAAAATGCAAAAGTGTGAAAGAAATACATGCGTGCGAAAGTATGTGTGCTGAGTTGTGAAGGTATTCAGCAAGGTCAAGTTTTGGAGCAGAAAAGTTTTATCTATCACATCAAGGTGAACCAGAGCATAGCAAATCTTATCAGCAATCAGTTGTAATCAGATCCACTGTTTCATTCTAACAGGTGAATCAATTTTTGTAAATCCTTTAACAAGGTAGACTTAACAGTCTTTTGTAAATCTCCTAACAGAGTGCATACTTTATTGTATGTTTGTAAATCCTCTAACAAGGTGGATCTAGCAATCATTTGTGCTCCTAACAGGGCAGATCACCAGAAGTGGTCATTGTAAGCCTTAACCGGCCAACTTCATACTGCAGTAACGAAGCTTTGTGGGTTTCATCCCCACCCCAGTTTTACTTTCTATTTGGAAGGTTTCTGGGTCACCAAATCTGTGTGTTCAAGTGTTGCAAATGATTTTGTTTCATCCTTACAGTACGTTACTTGGATGAATGGTGAATATATCAGTATGTAGTTTTATTGTTTGAAATTTTAAAAGTTACTAATTCATCCCTCCCCTCTTAGTAACTTGTCATATCTTGAATATTTCCAACAATTGGTATCAGAGCAATAAGGTTCTCAAGATAAAAATTTTACAGCTTGAGCAAAGATCAAGGATAGTGGAGATATTCAGACTTGACAAAACTATTGAGAATGAAAAGCTAGATCTGAAAATGGCCATGGCTCAACTCAATGAAGCAAAAGAGCATCTTTCACAATCCTTGAAAAGAAGAAAAGGACTTGCAAGGCAAATGAATGACCATCAGTATGTTGAAGAAAAGATTCAAGATCTCTCACCATCAAGTAGTTCAGATGAAGCTGACAAAGCAATCAAAGAACTTTTAGAAAAGAATGGATCTCTGCAGGAAGAAGTAAGAAAGCTCAAAAGGGAACAAGAAATCTAGTCCATCAGGCTATGTGAAATCTTGGAGCAAAGGAACAAGGCAGTTGAAGACTTAGAGGTAAGGAATAATCAATCCTCTCAGCTTGAAAATCTTGTAACTCAATTATCTAATGCAAATGAAGAAATTATGAATCTAAGATCTGAGAATGAGAATTTGAGAAATGACTTAATTACTGAAAGGCAAATCAATGCAAGCTTACAATGTGATCTAATCTCTGAAAAAAAAGTCAATGAGAGAATGGTAAAATCTCAAAAGGACATGGATCAATTGAATCTACAAAATGAAGAAAACTTTCATAAACAAAATGGTAAAGTAGGCCTTGGATACAAGGAAGAAGGTGAATCCTCCAAATAGGGTACTCAAAAGAATCAAAGACCTACTTGCAGCCACTATGGTAAGTTAGGTCATACATCTAACAGATGTTGGAGCAATGGAAAAGGAAAATTTAATGGAAAGTGCTACAATTGCAATCAGCATGGACACAAAGCCAATGAATGCAAAGAGAAACCGAAATTTGAAGGTAAATGTCACAAATGCCAAAAGCAAGGTCATAAGGCATCACAATGCAAATCCAAATCATTTAATCTAGATGAACAACTTGTCAAAGCAATATTTGGTTGGGACTACAACACTTGGTGCAGATGTCATTATTGTGGAGAATATGGTCATACTGGCATAAACTGTGCAAGGCATCACCTAAGAAAAAGGGATACCACTGTAAGATGTTATACATGTACAGAACTTGGTCATATATCTAAAAACTGCATGAACATAAAGAAAGTCGAGGATGAGAAGAAAATCAAAGTAGACAATATTCGAAAGCAAATGAAGCAGCAATGGATTCCTAAGTCTACCGAGCCAGATAATTCAAGTGATGGAATGGTCACTCAAGAAGTGAGTGACTCTACCATTTCCAATTAAGACTCATCAGGATAAGACCAGGACTGTATCTACAAAACAATATCCTAAGCAGTCCTAGAATGAAAATATGATCAAATCAGTATTTCAGATACATCAGGATCATGGTCGGTACATTACCTTACCGAGCTTAGTCGGGTGCAATAAGGCTTCTTTCACCAAGTTGCACTTATCGAGCATGGTTGGTTCTTCTCTTATCGAGTTAAGGTCAGTTTAACCTATTTTCTTTTGGTCACCGAGTTGTGAAGTTTAAGCTGAGCTAGTGGATGACAGTCTGTCAATCACAGCTACCTCCGTACTGAACATTAATGGTGAATTTTTCATCAAAAGGGCAGGTTTCAACCTCATTTTTCACCGCAAATTCGAGATTTACACAAAAAAAAAAAGGCTTTCAAGCGAGTTCAAGCAAATTGAAGAGATTTTCTAGCGAAGTATTCTTACGAAACCTTTTCACTCACTGAGTAGCAATGGCATCCGCAAGCACTAGCAGCAGCAAGGCGAAGAAGGATTTTGAAATGCTTGTGAAGGGAATGGAATGGAAGTCACCTACGTTCAAGCTCGTTCCTGCCATCGCTGAATCACTTGATCCCAATGGAGCTCAATCACAGATTCCACCCAAGGTACTCCTCGTGAATGACATTCGCACTCATTTTAAGTGTGCTATTCAAGAAATAGGGACATTGGACATGGATAATGCCCTAGCGGAGTTATGTGTAAATGGTTCTCTCAAAATCGAGCACAAGCATTTGAAAACTAAAGGTTTGACTCACATCGCGCATATGCCTAGAAACTTCCAAACCAAATGGATTAGGTATATCTTGAGTCGAGTGCATAATGGTCAGTTATGGTTGGAACAACCCGTTTTGATAACCAAGAAGATGATTCACAAAATCACGGGTCTCTCGATGCTCAGCAAAGCCAAAACCACCAAAACCCTAGGACGGGATGAGTTACAGAGGCAAACCCTAGCCAAGTGGGATGGTAGAGGTTTGAAGGTTAACACTGTAACAGATCCGGAACTAAGATTTGGCATACATATTATTGCATATAAGTTATATAGTTCCAGCAGGTTAAATAGTGTACCATGTGAAGCTGTGGTTTTGGCCTTGAAAATTGTAAAGAAGAATCTTGAGTTTGATCTGTCAGAAGTAATGTTGAAGTAGTTAAACAAGAACATGGACAGTATAAGGACATCAAAGAATAACCCCTATAAATTTGGATCTATGTTAATATGTTTACTATTTTATGTACAAAAATTCTTTCAATCAAAGGGAACCGTAGAATGGAGAAAAGATGTCCCAATTTTGTATCAGATTAAAGAGTTTATAGCAGAGATGGGAGAAAATTTTGATAGTATCATGGATAACTATTTTGAAGACTTTAAGGAGAGGATGAATAACTGATTCAGAATTCCTCCTAGGCTTGTTGAAGAATATAAAGATGACGTATGTTTTATGGTTGACTGTGACAAGGTGTACATACAGGCAGTTAGACCCCGAGTTGCATGGGTGAAACCTCTTCCATATGAGGTAAATATTGATGAAACAAAGGATATCATTGAAGCACTAGTAAATGAGCTAGTAGACCCAAGGCAACGGATTTTTGGTACTTATGATGAAGCAAAGGCCAGAATTGAACTGGAAATCAAAATTCCACAGGCCATCAGCAAAGGTGAGAGGAAAGTGGCCAAACTGAAAATTGCAATGGGTCCTCTTATGCTCACCGAAGGAAAAGGTGAAGATAAAGAAAGTGAAGAAGAAGAAGAAGGAGAAGAAGAATCAGAAGAAGAGCAATCGGCAAAGAAGAAAGGCAAGGTAATCATTACCAAGCCCAAGAAGTAGCCTACTGTAGTATTTACTCGGAGGACAAGAAAAGGTATTCAGGAACCTGTATTGGTCAAACCTGCACCTACATTCAAGAAAAGGCTCAAATCATTGGAAGAAGGAGCTGGCATCACAAATTTCAAGGCATTGAAATTTGAGACAAGAACTGATGCAGAGAAAATGCAGATTGAGGAACTGGTACTTAACAAAATGGGAAAATGGAAATACTCCCCGGACCAGATTGCTCCTCATATCTCTAATGTACTACTGGAGAGAGTATAGTCAAGATGGGAGTTAGCCACCAAGACGGTAAAAGATATATATGAGCAATCCCTGAAGAATCTTTGGCCTAGTCTCACTAGAGCAGAGGTAAAATCTGAATTGAAAACCTATGAAGGTAAAATGATGATCAGATTCCACACTTTTTTGATTTTGATCAAAGATATAGAGCATGTTGTAAATGATGCTACAAACATGTGGAAAAACATCTATCATCTACATAAGCCCAGTGTAGACCTAGTAGAAATAAAGGATGATGACAGCAGCAGCAACAGTGATGAATCAAATAGTGCTCCATCCATCACAGTTACACCAGGAGAGTTGCATGCAATGATGGAAGAGAAAGAGGAAGAAGACAAAGAGGAAGAAGCTGAAGAGGAAGATAAGGAGGATGATCCGGTAAAAATTGTAGCAGCAGTTATTGCATCCCTTCCTCACTCCCCAGCTAAACCTGTGACATCATCAAGGTTGGAGTCAGCTTTAGCAGGTTCATCTACACCAGATTTACCATCTACACCTACCATATCTCAGCTCCAGGTATCATTAGTGGAAGTGACTACCACTTCATCTACCGAGCTGTACCCCTCTTCATCTACCGAGTTGGCCTCCTCGACTCCATCATTATCAGTTGGTATTGCTGTGAGTTCTCCAATTTTGACTACTCTAATTTGTTCTACAATTTTGTCGCCATCTACTTCAGGCACAGTGAGCTTAGATACTATATTACCGAGTGTATCACCATTTTTGGCTAGTACTCAAATTTTTGACCCTGTACATACTCCTATTGGCACTCAACCCTCAAGCATCCCAGTTTTTACTGCTAGTCCTTCTATCTCTACTGTTGTGTCTATTCCAAAGGTCAAACCAGTCATCTCAGAAGTCAAACAAAAGCAACCATTAAGACTTATGATCACTGGAAAGGAAATTCCTGAAGACATTGACTTGGACACAGAGATAGTAATTCCAAAGATTGACTTTGATAATGCTACCATTGAAGAAATGAGGTATGCTAGTCAACTTATTGAGAAAAAGGCTACTCAGATGCAGTTAAGATCGGAAAGGGATAAGGAATACAGGATAATTGAGGATGCCTGAAACATAATTACTGAGGCTATAGGTGTTGATGTTGATACTTCTCAACACATTTTGATTCAATTGGAATAGGCAGTTAATAAATTCAATGAAGATGCCTCCGAACAAGAAAAGCTGATTGAGCGTGCAGCAAAGAAATTTGATAATAAGGTGTTGGGGCACATTGCCCAGAACATTGCAATAAATCAGGTTGCATTAACCTCAGTTTTGGCAGATATGGAAAATTCTTTTAATAATGTAACATCTCTTTTTGCTAAGCTTTGTGATGTTACCGAGTACACTAAGGGAATAAGAGAGAAACTAAATAAAATTGATGAGGATCTGAAGGTGAGTGCACAGAACTTGAAGCTTGACCCTAGTTCAAGCTCATCTCATCACCTCAGGATCAAATTTTTGTCAGAGAAGCAGGCAGAGCTATTGAGAGAAGAGGCAAGGATCCGATCTACATTGATAGATATCCAAAACATGATCCTTCCCATCATGGATTCAATGCAGAAGCACATTGCACATTCAAAGACATTAATCCATGATAATAACTTCTCCATTGCAGACCATGTGATTGAACTTTCGGCTGAAGTTCAAGTAGCTCTTTCCACCTGCAAAATTTTGCAAGAGAATTGAGATAAGACTCTCCAGCTTATTCTTCAGGTACATTTAGAGTTCATCTCTCATTTTGGTGTTTCTATATAAGTATATATATTCTTTTATTCTTTGGCATTATTGTCAAAAAGGGGGAGATTATTGTTGGATATGTATGCTATGGGTGAATAAGTGTTTTTGGAGAAATTGTACAAAGGAAGAGATATACAACTCATGTAAATACTGTATGTACATTCTATGGGGGAGTTGTATATAAGGAAGCTATGTATATTCAGAATCAGTCATCAGCATGTCAGATAAATTTTGTCTCATAAGTTTTTTTGTCACTAATGCCAAAGGGGGAGATTGTTGGCATTATGATACATTTTTGTCATTAGTTACAACACTTATTGGATTCTGAATGCTTACCGAGCTCTCACCGAACATTCCTTTGTAAGCCAAGCTTTACCTAGTTCTCAGTGTTTACCGAGTGATCAAGGTGGACAAAGAAGTCAGTGTTTACCGAGTGATCAAGGTGAACAAAGCAGCCAGTGTTTACCGAGTGTTCGAGGTAAAGAAAGGACTCAATTTTGACCGAGTGAAGATGTACTTAGTATTGACTGAGAACTTCATGATAATCAAGCTCCTGAGATTATCAAGGAAATTAATTTTACCGAGCTCAGACGGTTATCAAGGAAACTAACTATCACCGAGTCACAAGGTTCTATCGAGTGTTTCCTTTGATCACCGAGCTACAGTTCAGATAGAAGTGTTCACCGAGTGACATCTCTTCTACCGAGTCTCTAGTGGTTACCGAGTTCAGAACTACTCAAAGTTTTTAGTATGGACCGTGCCTTCACTTCTACCGAGTGCATGACAATGCCGAGTAACGCAGTGGACGCCGAGTATCAGAAGGACACTGAGTCAGTTCGGTGAACCCGAGTTTTTACCTTGGGCCGACTTTGTATAGAGATTTGCACTTGTTGTTTTGGCTGACCTTGCATGTATTGTTTATTTGGATGGTATATATATGCAATGTATTGTATTATTCAAATGTAATGGTAATGAATGAAAATGCGAAAGTGTGAAAGAAATACATGCGTGCGAAAGTATGTGTGCTGAGTTGTGAAGGTATTCAGCAAGGTCAAGTTTTGGAGCAGAAAATTTTTATCTATCACATCAAGGTGAATCAGAGCATAGTGGATCTTATCAGCAATCAGTTGTAATCAGATCCACTGTTTCATTCTAACAGGTGAATCAGTTTTTTGTAAATCCTTTAACAAGGTAGACTTAACAGTCTTTTGTAAATCTCCTAACAGAGTGCATACTTTATTGTATGTTTGTAAATCCTCTAACAAGGTGGATCTAGCAATCCTTTGTGCTCCTAACAGGGCAGATCACCAAAAGTGGTCATTGTAAGCCTTAACCAGCCAACTTCATACTGCAGTAACGAAGCTTTGTGGGTTTCATCCCCACCCCAGTTTTACTTTCTATTTGGAAGGTTTCCGGGTCACCAAATCTGTGTGTTCAAGTGTTGCAAATGATTTTGTTTCATGCTTACAGTAGGTTACTTGGATGAATGGTGAATATATCAGTATGCAGTTTTATTGTTTGAAATTTTAAAAGTTACTGATTCACCCCTCCCCTCTCAGTAACTTGTCATATCTTGAATATTTCCAACAGGATATTGAATCTAAGCTCTACATTAGTGAAATTGTTGATATTCAAACCTCTCCTATCCCACTCAGCTAGGGTTTTCTTTTGGAATTCCTCTCAACCTAAGCTTTTGGTGGATTTGGCTTTGCTCAACATTACGAGACATGTAATCTTATGAATCATCTTTTTTGTGATCAATACAAGTTGTTCCAACCATAATTGGCTATTATGAAATTAACTAAGTATGTACCTTATCCATTTCACTTGAAAGTTCCTTGGTAGATGAGGGATATGAGGTAACCCTTTTGTCTCCAAGTGTTTGTGCTTGGGTTTCAAAGATCCATCCACACAAATTTTAGCTAAAGCATTAACCATTTCAAGTGTATGTAACTCTTGAACAATGCATTTGAAATGAGTTTAGATATCATTTATTAAGAGTACCTTGGGTGGGATTTGAGATTAAGCTCTATATGGATCAAGAGACTCTGTAATGGCTAGAACACTCTTGAAATTTAGTGCTTTCCATTCCACACCCTTGACTAGCATTTTAGAACCCTTTTTTTCTTTGCTGCTGCTTCCACTTGTTGATGCCATTTTTGCTTGGTAAGAGATTATATTCCTTGAATATTTCACTACAAACTCACTCAAAAACACCTTGAAGCTCTTTAAATTGCTCTACTCTATGAATGCTATGATCATAGTGAAAAATGAAGTCAATTTGTGCCCTTTTTTTTGAGAAAAATCCATTAATGCTCGATGTTATAATGAAACAGTATTTGTAGACTATCATCCATTGACCAAACTTGGCAAGCATTTGTAACTCAACAAACAAACCAAACTTTCACTACTCTCAACCTTGCCCGATAAAGTCATCAACCAACCTTGCTTGGTGGAGTGTGATTGAAGTTGGTGAAAGATGAATTTCTGTGATCCTTATGTCTCCAAAATATTGATTGCATCTTTTGCCTTCTTTTCTTTTATTGGAATTTATTGTGCTGTTCTTGGTGAGTAAAACTCCAATTCATTCTTAAGAGCTTAGTTTGAGGTGATGGAGTCACCCACTTCTTGAGTGACTTCACTCACATGACTTGAACTTGTTTCCTCAGTAGATTTAGGAATCTATTGCTACCTCATTTGTTTCTTGATGTTGTCTTCTCTAGCCTTCTTTTCATCCTAATTTTTTTGTATATTCATGTAATTTTTAGCTATATGATCGAGTTTAGTGCATCTATAAAACCTTATGGTAGTACCATTCTTTCTTAGGTGATTCCTTGCACAATTTATGCAAGTGTGTCCATATTCTCCACAATAATGACATATGCACTAGGTATTGTAGTCCCAACCAAATATCACTTTTACAAATTATTCAGCTGGATTGAATGGTTTTGATCTACACTTAGATGCCTTGTGACCTTGTTTCTTGCATTTGTGACATTCAACTTCAAATTTTGGTTTCTCCTTGCATTCATTAGCCTTGTAACCATGTTGATTGCAATTATAGCACTTTCTATTGAATTTTTCCTTTCCATTGCTCCAATATTTGTTTGATGTGTGACCTATCTTCCCATAATGATTGTATGTAGGTTTTTTATTTCTTTTAGTACCCTGTTTGGAAGATTCACCTTCTTTCTCATATTCAAGTCCTGCCTTACCTTTTTGCCTATGAAGATTTTCTTCATTTTGCTTGTTCAATTAATTCATGTCTTCTTGAGATTTCATCATTCTCTCATTGACTTATTTTTTAGTGTTTAGATCATTTTTCAATCTTTCTGTGATTTTCTTTTTAGATCTCAACTCCTTCATTTTTCTTTCATTGATTTGTCTTTCAAAATTCATATCACTTCTTATTCTTTCATTTTCTGCTTTCAAAATCCTAATTTATTCATTTTATTCAGTCATTTGATCAATAAGGTCTTCATGCTAAAGGGATTGATTTTGATCTTCATTATTTCTTGATTCCAAATCTTCTTTTTCCTTGTTTCTCTATTCCAAAATCTCACATAGCATAATTAATTGTATTTCTTGTTCTCTTTTCAGTTATCTCACTTCTTCTTGCAGTGATCCATTCTTTTCTAGGAGTTCTTTGATTGCATTGTTCGCTTCATCTAAACTACTTGAAGGGAAAAAGTCTTCAATCTTTTCTTCAACATACATAAGGTCATTCATCTAATTTGCAAGTTCCTTCCTTCTTTTTAAGGATTGGGAAAGATGCTCATTTTCTTCTTTGAGTTGAACTATGGCCATCTCTAGATCTAGATTTTCATTTTCAATTGCTTTGTCAAGTCTAAATATCTGAATTTTTAACTTTGATCTTTCCTCAAGCTATTAAACTTTATCTTGAGAACTATAATCCTCTAATACCAATTGTTAGAAATAATTAAGACTTGCAAAGTTACTAAGATGAGGGGTGAATCAGTAACTTCAAAAAAAATTCATTACTTCAGTAGATAACAATCTAAATCATTTATCATAAATCCATCTATGTTACTGCATGCATAAGAACTGAAAGATAAACATTCATGACACATAGAACATAGAAGTTTGGCAACCCTGAAACCTTCCATGTAGAAAGTAAAATTGGGGTGGGAATGGTACAGACAAAACATTACCACTACAGCATAAAGTTGGACGGTTAAGGCTTACATTGACCACTTTTGGTGATCTTCCCTATTAGGAGCAAATAGGACTACTAGGTCCACCTTGTTAGAGGATTTACAAACATACAATGAAGTATGCCCTCTATTAGAAGATTTATACAAAGACTGCTACGTATACCTTGTTAAAGGATTTAGTATTGATTCACCTGTTAGGATGAAGCAAGGGATCTTTCTTACAACTAATTTCTAATTAGATCCTTTAAGAACTGATCACCTTATATGATAAATAAAACTTGTCTGCTCCTATGATGACCTTGCTGACTTCTTTGCATTGTTGCTGATAAACTTTCCCATCCACTTCTTACAAATCTTCATTTATTATTTTTAATACATCATGCTACAATAGTATGATACAATACATACATACATACATATATATATATATATATATATATATACCATTCCAATTCACATAACTACAATGTCAACCAAAACACAAGTGAAAAAAACTTTACAAAGTCAGCCCAATAGAAACTAACTCGAGTTCTGTAAATTGACTCGGTGACCTTCTAATCTAGTGCATCCACTGCATGACTTGACATCGTCATGCACTCGGTAGAAGTGAAGGATTAGTCCATACTAATCACACAACCTTGTTCTGAACTTGATGACCATTGGTGACTAGGTAGATCTAGTGTCACTCGGTAGATACTAGATACTGTGTTTACCTTGCTGCAGTTGATAAATGATACTTCTTCCAACACTCAATTTACACTAAATTTCCATCACATTGACTAACTTTTTCCTAGACACTGCAAAGCTGAGTAGTAACTATTGGTCTTGACATTGCCTATATTCACTCGGTAGCCTCTAAAATGCTCAGTGTAAACTACAAAACTTGGTTAGCATTGGAATGCTCAGTAGATGCTGGAAACTAAGTGATGAGCTCAGTAACTTCACAGATATGAATAAGTATTTTCACTAATGGAAAGTATAACTTAATGCCAAGAAATATGAATCAACTAAATGAACAAATCTAGTATAGAAAAAAGGGAAAATTAGGAATTAGACATATAGAAGAAGTGCATCATCTCACTAAGGAGCTCAAAAGAATCAAAGAGTTACGTATGGTCACTATGGTAAGATAGGTCATAGATCAAGGAAATGTTTGAGCCATGCTAAAGCTAAATTGAGTGGAAAATGCTACAAATGTAAACAGCATGGTCATAGAGATAATAAATGCAAAGAGAAACCTAAATTTGATAGCAAATGTCACAAATGCAAGAAGCATGGGCACAGATCTTTTGAATGCAAAACTAACATATTGAATCTAGTAGAAAAAATTGTAAAAGCTATGTATGGTAGGGACTACAACACTTGGTGTAGATGCCACTTCTGTGGAGAATTTGGACACATTGGAATGAATTGTGTAAAACATCACATGAGGACATGAGACACCACCAGTAGATGTTTCATTTTTATAGAACTTGCTCATCTTGCTAAGAAATGTATGAACACTAGAAGAATTGAAGATGAAAAGAAAGCCAAGGCTAACAACATCAGAAAGTAGATGAGACATAAATGGATTCCAAAATCTTCAGATAATGCAAGTTTAAAAATAAAGCACATGTCACTCAAGAATTGGATGACTCGGTCATTTCCACCTGATCTCCCACAAGGATAACTAGAACTAGGATTCTAAAGTAGACATCTTACATCAGTTCCAATTAGTTAAGAAGGGAATATTTATATCAGCATTCAAGATGCAAAGGGATCATCGAGTATCTGAAGAGATTCTAGATATTATTAAGTGAGGTCATATTAGAAGACCCTACCAAGTAAGGTCTAGAGTAACCAACTTATTGTGTGGACACGAATTTATGAATGTTCCTACTAGGAAATAATTTCATGCACAAAACAATCAAGGCAAAAACATGGCAAAAATTTTTTTTTTAGTTAATTAATCTACTATGTTAGTACACATTTGACTAAAGGCACACACAAAACACATTAGGTTTTCTAAAGTTTCATAGTTCATTTCATGAGTCGATTAAATCTCATAACTAAATGGGTCACATCATTTTAGAACATTAATTAAAACACTATAAGACCAATTGAAATTTTAAATTGGATATACAATCATAAAAATATTGACAATCAAAATTATTTGAGACATTTTTTTCATAAATCAATTCAACATTAAAATGTCCATTTGCTAGATTCTTAAACAATTCACTATCATTCTTATTTACGTATTGAACTCTATCAAAACTATATTTATATAATATAAATTTACAAGGTCATTAAAATATTCAAATATTAAAACTAAAACCAATCCTTTTATAAAAAAGTATTTTGAACTAAATAATAAAACTTGACTTACAATATTTGACTTCCTAGCCATTCACCTTTCCTAACTCAGTAATCAATTACTTTACTTCTAATAATTCGCATTTCCTAATGATTAAATAATTTAAGTAGAAATATTCCGTTACAAATACACAAGACATAACTCCAATTAAAAAAATTAATTTAAACGTAAACAATAAAATGAAAACATTAATCCTAAACTAATATTAAATATATATAAACATTTTCTAACTACTAATCTTGATTAACTAGTTTGTATACCATAACATCCCTTTTTCAAAACTAACATTTAATACAATAAAATACATTAACTAAACTAATTAACACTTAACTAACATACTAACTCATCTTATATGAATAAAAAATGGTGATTAAAAATGATTTAGCAAAAAATGCAATGAAAATTACCAAAATCTTGGTCAAATATTGGTAGAAATTCAAAAAAAGCCTCAAAGAAGTGGTGCAAACCATATATAAAGAATATATAGAATGGATCCAAATTAGGATTTGAGGTTAAAGTATCAAACAAATTCTCCATTTTGGTGAATTTGGAAAACAAAGATAGGAGCAAACGACATCATCAACATGAAGTCAATCCTCTATAGAATGTTCCAAAACATAAACCAGAGTCTCCAAATATAGTGCAAATAGATTCATCACATTATGCCTCAGATTCATCAAGCCACTCACTGTCGTTCTTCACTCTAGAAAATTTGGAGGAGCAATTTATGGTTTTTCACCTCATGAAATATGCTCAACTCAACTTTGGTAAGCCAACTTTTCTTCTTGCTCGGTCTAATAGATTGGTTTTCCCTTCATTTTCATCCCTACCTAGACCTGACAATGTCTCCCTTGAGGGCTTCAAATGACCTTGTTATATTATCCCTCCACGTTGGTGCTCTGAGATTTCTACTTTGAAAGCTTCTGCAAACCTCAATGGAATTCTCAAACCCTAGAGTTTTCCTATAGGTGAAGCTCCTTCCATCTTCCTTCATGTTGAAGAAATTAAAGATTCCTAGATTGATTGCAAAAATTGTGGTATCTTTGCAATTTGGTGTGGTTTTAAGGATGACATGCTATTTTTCTCCAATTGGCCAGGAGAAAATTGTGAGTCATAGGTAAGTATCTCTTATTTTTCAGACACTTTTCTTTGTTCACATTGTAAAGATGAAGGTGTTTAAAATAATTTATAAATGTATCCGAATGTTTCTTTAATGTGCATATTGTTAAATTCATTGAATGGTGTCCTAATTTCAAGTTAGATAGTTTAAATTTCATGTGCCCTATTTGGGTTAACATTCAGTCTCTGCCTTTGGAATTGAATCATATAGAGATTTTCAAATCACTGGGGTTTTGTTTGGGATAGCTTCTAGGAATAGATTCTTATTTCTAGTATTATAACAATGTTGAATTTCTTATAAAAACAAAATATAATCAATTTATTTAAGGGATTAGGAAAGTGGAAACAAAAAGCGTGACATAAGAATGTTTTGTGCATCAATTTGAAGGGGAAATATCATAAATTATAAAGATTGAGAAGAGGAAGGAAAAAAATGTTGAAACTTTAGAATGCACCTCAAACTTTTAGATCATATTCCCAAAGTTTAGAGCTCAGAGAAATAAGTTGAACATTCAATCATGTATTATGGAACCTATTGATTTGAATTTTGAACAATGTAAACCTCAAATAGATCTCTAGAATGGGAGTATGTCCAACAATGAAGGTAATCCAAAATCTAAGAGAAGTCTTAAATATATTATTGTGGCTAAACATAGTAAGAGGTTGGACTCCTTAACTGGAAAGGAAGCAGTAGTAAAAAGGATTAAAAAAAATATACAAAAATATACCAAGAATAACTCAAAGTTGGCATCATTATTAGAAGATAAAAAAGATATAGCAAAAAATGGGAAGGTACATCATAAGGATCAAGAAATACCAAGTAGGAATGCAAGGGATCAGAGATCACCAGATCCCAATAGAAGTAAACAATAGGTATTAAATGATTCTGTTGACAAAGTTTCTAAAGACAAGCAAATGGTTTTCATAAACAATGCGAGTACAGATAGTTTGTTGAATATCCTTCAACAAAACAAGGATGTAGGGGTTCCAATAGAAGATAATATAGAAGATGCAAAAAATTTGATGTTATTTGAAGTGAAATCATATTTAAGTGAACCCTTCATACTCTCAAAGGAATCATGTAAAGTAGAACAATGTCAGATACAGGAATATACCGAGAGAACACCAAGAAAAGAAGGCTTCTCCAAGTCTTCAAAAGTTTTGGCAGATTCCATTAGACATTAGAAGTTCCCAGTTTACTCCAGAAGAGAATTCTAACAAAGAGGATTGTTATAAGGCTTAGAGCTCCTTGTCAAATTAGGTGCAAGAATTCCTAAATAAAGAAGGTAATATGGAGGTAGATTTAAATGGTCTAAATACAAGAGATGAGGACCTTGAATAGCTAACAGATGAATTAATTCATGTATT
This sequence comes from Cupressus sempervirens, assembly GCA_028749045.1. Lineage (NCBI taxonomy): Eukaryota > Viridiplantae > Streptophyta > Pinopsida > Cupressales > Cupressaceae > Cupressus > Cupressus sempervirens. The sequence goes on along the minus strand of CM053790.1, from coordinate 206,498,562 downwards.
TTGATTTGAGGATATTGATAACAACACAGAGGCTCAAAAGGTAGAAGTGATCTAGAGAATCATTAAAAAAGGAGGTAATAATTATTCATGCAAAGATCTTAGGAGAGATTTAAGGTGTATAGAGGTAGAGGATAATCCTATAAGACAATCTGAAACTATTTTCAAGAGCCCCAAGGCAATAGATAATGGGATTAGCTTGGACAATATGGTAGGAAATGAAACTAAAGTGGATTCTCAACCTTGTTTAATTAACAAGATTATCAAAGAAATAGAATTTGAAGATATAGAAGGGATAGGTGACCAGAAGAATACTAGAATTCAAAATATAGGGAAAGTTCTAGAACACCTTGAGATTTAGAGGAACTAGGAGGGTATGAGTTCTCCTAAATATGGCAAGATGAAGGGTAAAAGAGGTAGAATATAACTAAAGGACCTTAGGGAAGTGTAAGGACTCAGTAAAGACCAATAGAAGATTGATTAGCTACTAAATATTGAGAAGAGGAAGTGCCTTTCCAAAGAGGTATTAAGATCAAAATGTGGAATGCTAAGGGACTAAATGACCCTCACAAGAAAAGGTTAGTAGAACAAAATCTCAAATAATTTGAATCAAATATTATAATAGTTCAAGAAACTAAATTAAGGATGAAGGTATAAAATTAGATAAAATGTTAGGTATATGGGTCTTGTTCTTCCAAGAATCTATAGGTGTGTTAAAAGGTTTAGGATTATTTTGGAATCCTAGGAAGGTATTGCTTAGCCATCTTAATTGTAGCTCCAATTGGATTAGTACTAGTGTCAAGAGTCTCAAGTCAAATTTTTAGTTTATTCTTATTAATTTTTATGGTCCTATTAACTACATCGATAAAAAAGGTGTCTAGCCTCAAATTAATAATTTCATTTACAATTTTAAAGATAATTCTTTTTTGATAGGAGGAGATTTTAACACTATCTTAGATTTATCTAAAAAAATAGGTGGTGTTCATTATCTTTTGCAATCTTCTTTAGATTTCAAAGCTTGGATAGGAAAACATGACATGATCGATGTTCCCTTCAGCAATGGAAATTTTACTTGCAATAATAGGAGAAATAAACCACAAATATTGTGGAGAAACTAGATAGGTTTTTTATCATAGGGGATTTAGATTAAAATAGTTATAATTTTCAATCATCTTATTTTCCAATCGCCCAGTTTGATCATTATTTGGTTCATTTGGAACTCTCTGAACCATTAAAACCCATTAGGAACTCATTTAAATGTTAAAAAATGTGGTTCTTAGATCCCGTTTTTATTGAAAACATTAAAGCTTGGTGGGTGCAAGATAATGTTGAAGGTTTGAAGATCTTTGTCTTCATTTCCAAATAAAAATTACTATAAGAATGCACTTTAAAATGGAAGAAAGATTACTTTAATAATATTTTCAAAGAAAAAATGGAGATATAAATCAATTAAGAAATCTAAACCTAGAAATTATTAAGAAAGGTATAAACAAAGAAAGCTAATTGCTAGAAAAAGAATTATTGACTAAGCAAGAGACAATTTTATCCAAAGAAGAAATGTTTTGGCAATAGAAATCTACTGAAAATTGGTTTGATGAAGGAGACCATAATACCAAAATTTTCCACAACTCTAATTTATATAATAGATCAAAGAATAGAATAATCAATATCAAAAATCACTTGGGTATGCAGATTGAGAAACCATGTGATACTGCAGAAACCTTCATAACTCATTTTAAGAAAATCCTTAACAACTACGAAGGGTCAAATAAAGTGGCACAAGATAAGCTGCTCAAATTTACACCTAAATTAATCTCTGCCAAGTGCAATAAGTTCTTAAATAAATCTACAACCTTAGATGAGGTGAAATCAGTTGTTTTTAATATGAACCCAAATAAATCTCCTAGACCTGATAGTTTTTAGGCTTTTTCCTTTTAGAAATGTTGGGATATTATTGGGATTGACTTATGTAGTGCTATTGAAGCCTCAAGAAATGGCAGAGCTCTACTATCTAAAACTATTGTTTCTTTTATTACATTGATCCCCAAAAAAATGGTCCTTAATCTGCTGGGGATTTCAAGCCTATCACCTGGTGCAATACAATTTATTAAATTTTCTCCAAGATCATAGCAAATAGGCTTAAAGGTTTTTTTCCAAAGTTGATCTCTAAGTAACAAACTAGTTTTGTACCTAGAAGATCTATTCTAGATGGCATCATTACTATTCAAGAAATGATCCATTCAGAAAGGATGCTTTTGGATTCTCTCACCAATGGATATTTTTAAATTCATATCCATGCCTAAAATTTCTTTTTTGTTTAACAGAACATTTGAAAGTTTCTTTGAAGTTTCAAGGGGTATTTAGCAAGGTGATCCTTTATCGCCCTCTCTCTTCATCATTATGGCCAAACCCTTTGGGATAACTTTATCTAATGCCTACCAAAAAAAACCAATTTCAAGAATTACTGTCACCAAAAATATGCTTAATATCGCTCATCAATAATATGTTGATGATATGATTCTTCCTAGCAAGAGTACCATTACAAAAGCTTTGGGGTTTAAATCTATCATAAATTCATATATGATGGCCTTTGGACAAAAAGTAAATGAGGCAAAATCTGAGATTTTCTTTATGAACACAAAAAAGAAATTGAAGACAAGATTTGTGAGTTCATGGGTTATAAAAAAGGATGATTTTTTTGTAATTATTTGGGAATTATGCTTGAGAAGGGTGCTAAATCCTGTAAGGTGTGGCACAACACTTTGGAAAAAATAGATGCTAGGATTTAGGGATGGAAAGAAAAATGTCTCTCAAAAGTAGGAAAGGTAACTAAAATTAGTTCTGTTCTATCAACCATTCCCATTTATCGCCTTTCTTGTCTTCTTCTTTCAAAGAGTCATCACATCAAATTTGAAGCTAAACTTAGTAATTTTCTCTAAAAAAAATGTGAAAAAGATGAAAAGATAGTGTCAATCAAATGGGAGAATATCTACAAACCTAAGGAAATGGGAGGACTTGGTGTCAATAATTTAGAATGGAAAAATGAAGCCCTAGGTGCAAAACTAATTTGGCATTTCTACAAAGAGAGAGATCAAGAATGGGCAAAAATTATATATAATAAATATCTTAATGCTAAGGATCCTATTTTAATTTTTAGAATAATCAGTCCTCCTAGATGCTCTGAAAGTTGAAACTTTATGCTGAAATGTCATGATCTTATAGGAAGGTTTCTTACATGGGATGTTGGCATAGGTGATGAGGCCTTATTCTAGGAAGACTCTTGGTATGGCCACCCACCTTTAACTTCCGAACCCTTCCTAAAGAATTTAAAGGACATGTTAATATCTTGTTGGGGGAATAAATTTAATAACTATAAAACCAAAATCATTGAATGGTGTTGTTAAATGGGTTTGGAAATTAGTGGAAGGTTTTGGAGTAGATCTTGAGAAAGTAGAAGCTTTTACCAAGATATTTGTTGATAGGGCAATCAAGCAATCAGAAAAGAAAGATGAACTTATATGAGCTATAGCTAATGATGGCAATTATAGAGTATAAGATGGTTACAAAGATTTACTACATTCCCAAAGCTAGGGTAGGGTTGATATCCCACTCAAGCTTTGCTAGGATGCGGTTTGTCTTCCTAAGGCTTTTTTTCTTCCTGTGGTTAGCTTTCCAAGAAAGGATTCTAACTACAAATAGGCTTGGAAAATTTAGGATTCAAGGTCCTTCCAAATGCATTTTATCCAGAAGAAAGTTAGAAGACCTGAACCACTTACTTTATAAATGTCCATTTTTACAAAAATGTTGGGAATGGCTTAGATTTAGGTTGGATTGGTCCATGCCATTTCCACAATCTTTCTAAGACTTCTTATAGGTTGGCCTTCTAATCTAGTTAAGGGAATTTATAGTAAACTTTGGAATATTTTCCCTTTGACCATGTCTTGGGAGATTTGGAAGGAGAGGAATAGGTGTATTTCCTAAGACTCTAAACTAAAGTTTGAGGAGTTAATTCTTAAAATTGAGGCTAGTATCATGGAAGTTACTAATTCCTATCTCAAAAAAAGTATGATAGATGAAGGATCCTTCTCCATTTAGGAAGTTCTTATAAAAAAGAATTTGACCAATTTGATAAACCCCCCTCTTGTATATTTTAGAAAAAGTAAAGTAGAAAGAGCTAAATGTAAATGGTCCTCTGCTCTAAAGGGTTGGTTCAAACTCAACTTTGATGGAGCCACCCATGGCAATCCAGGCATAGTAGGAGTGGTTGTATTTTTAATAATGATTCAAGTCAATGGATAGCGAAAAAGTCTATGGATAGTCATCCTACCTAATAATATGGCTAAATTAGAAGCACTAGAATTAGGGATGCACTTATATATTAAGGTTGGGGTATCAAAAGTGGTTATTGAAGGTGACTCTCAAACCATAGTGAATGCTATTAGGAAATGCTATGCCCCCATCTGGATCCTCAATTCCAGACTTGGTGAAGTCCTTGATCTTCTAGATAGTTTTGAGGATAGTCAAATTCATCACATTTATTGTGAAGGTAACCAAAAAGTGGATCATCTAGCTAATAAAGGTGTAGATGATGTTAATATACACCTAGTGAATGATTAGCTTTTGTCCAAAAGATATATTACATTTTTAGTGGTTGTTCGTCCTCTCCTTAGTATTCAGTTCCATTTATCTATATTATGGATTATAGTTTTTTACATTTTCTTAAAATATTTTTTTTAAGAGTTTGAAGTTAATAGTGAAGGTGTACAAGTGGTTTCTTTTAAGGTATGTCAATTTTCCCCTTTAAGCTTCATAAAGAAAGAGCGCTATGTATGTTGATTATGACTCAATTTGACCAAATCATGATGGGTTTTCAGCCTGTTGATTTTCATCTTTTATTCTTTTGTTTTCCTCGTGCTTTGTCTAGATGGTGTTGTCATCATTAAATGGCACATCAATTTCCATCTAGATCATTCCAATATTTTTTATAGAAGTGTATTATCCTAGGTTTTTATCTTTCCTAATCTGCAGTAATGGATACCGATATTCTAGTGTTTCATTCCAAAGAAGATCACATGATGGCCTTTCGTGGCATTGTAAAACTAGAATGTTGGAATAGAATCTTGAATCCTTTGGATGATATGTTGAGGATCATAGTGAGCAAGGTGATCAGAGAAGGATCTTTTGACTATAAGTATAAATAGTGAACCAACAATAGTATTATCAAGTCTTTCATTAGTTGTCTAGCGAGAGCAAAGGTGGACCCTGAAAAAACTATTCAACTCTACTGTGACATATTCTAGCCAACATGGAAAAATAGACTTGAGTATGTGGTTAGGAGCATTGATAAAAAGCTTTGTATTTGATTTCTTGAAAGGTATATGGCTCACCCACTAGGTTCCCCTAAACTAAACATGGCTTATTGTCAACCTTCCTTGATCATTCGAGAGAGCCTCACATTCTACATAAAGTGGCCAAAAATGGAGGCGAGTATTGAATTTCTCTTACACTAGAGGGATATTGTGGTAGAAGCTAATAGGGATTAGCTAACAAAATTTATCAATGTCTTCCACACATATATCCACCTTGGAGTATCCTTTGAAAATTTGAATGCCCTAATCTTTTGCACTCCCAATGTAGATAAGACTAGCAGGTTCAAGGCTAATTTTGAGCTTCCCCCCAACTTTCAGTTTGAAAACCCTAATGAAATCTCTAAGATTTTCATGGTTTTCCCAAAGTAGGATTTTTGGAAGTTGAATCAGCCCTCTCGTCTTTCTTTTTTTGGTTCATAGGTAGGTACTCTAATTTTTGAATTTTGTATTTTCCAACTTAGGCTCTATATATAGCAAACTTAGTACTCTTTTTTTAGTATCAAGACTTCATAAGTTCCTAGAAATGTATAGCTTTGATATGTAATGGACATATTTCATTAATAGACATAGTGGTTTATCTATCATTAAGGGTGCTGGTTTAATTTATTTGTTAAATCATATTTGGAAAGTTAATAGTTTCCATGTTCCTTTGTTTTTTAGTTTCAGCCATTGATTCTTAGTGTAGAAGCCTGTTGTTGCTAATTGTTTATTTATGGGTTGGCTCAACTATTCAAGTTTTGAATCCTTTCCATTTCAGATCTTCTTTAACAAAGATTAAATTGATAAATAGATTATGAGTTTATGTGGATTTTTGTATATCTTTCACTATAATCTCTTAGTTTAATATAAAATGTTGTCTAATTTTGGTTTACTTCGAACATATAGCTATTTGCTAATTGGGTTTTTAAGATGGTGGCATGTATTTATACTTTATAGTATTTATATTTCTTCTTTGTTATTTCCTTTAAATAAGAATCTATTCATTGATGAGTTTCTTGGAGCATGTTAAGGTTATCAATTTTTTGGCTCTATAATGATTTGGTATCTTGGAAGCATGCCCAAACATAGTTTTCCCATAGTTTTCTCAAGTTTCCTACATTTATCTTTAATCTTGAGATATTAACTATTCTATTTAGATTATATGCTTATAGTCCTTTCTACCATCATCTCAGAAGTTCTCATTTATAATGTCTTAGAGAGATTTCAGATTTCACTATGGTTTTTTATTTGTTTCATATGGTTTCGATGAAGTAGTTGGAGGTAGAAATTTATGGTTATGGTCGAATGTTTGATTTTTTGTTATAAAATGTTGTGGTGAAAGTTTGTTAAGGATTCAGCTTAGTCAAAGTGTGAATCCTTTTCCTTCATTACTCTGTATCTTATTTGTTATGCTAGTTTTCTCCTAGAGAATGGGTAGAGTTATTATATGGTCTTTGTTGTTTGCTTCTATATTCTTACTTCTATACTTAAGTGTTTTGATTTACTTAGATATTTTAATTTATTATTATAGGAGCTATTTCTATGGTTTCTCATTATGTTTTTAATTGTATCTAATATAGTTAGGCATTTATATATTTTTTCCTTTAGATAGATTTCTAAGGATTGAGAATTATTCTCCCGTGTAAAGCTAGAATGAAAGATATAGTTTAATGTGGTTTATTTTGATGGCTAGCATGTTAATTGAGTAGCTTAATTAGAGGAAGGATTGTTTGTTGCAGAAGATTTGTGCAAGCGAAATGTTCATCCCTAAATCAAACAGAGTTCAACACTTTTTATGCAGTGTAGTTTTAATGTAAATTCCCAAAAGGGGTTCGATCGCTCATATATTGTAACATATTTCATAAATTCATTAGGGTATGCCTCTTTCAAAATGTAATAATATATGACATTTTTCCCAAGAAAGACTGGAGGTTTTCTTCTCTATTCTTTCCTACCAGTGCCTATTTGAATGTACTATAGATATTATAATCCTTCTTAAGTTTAATAAAATTAATCAAGGCCTCAGCCGTTCACCAATTTTTTTTATTTAAACAAAAATTATCTTATATATATTTAATACACAAATCTTAAATCATACTATATTAATACTAATTAATTTTATACTATCAATCACATTACTAACACTACTTTTTTAATAAATTACTATAGTAAAACTAAATACATAGATCTATTCCCACACATGTTAAGATATTAATTAAGAATTAACTACAACAAACTATTACTAGCTAACCATCCCTAACTAACCATTCCTAACTAACCCTTACAATAGCTTTATGGGACATAATCTATTGTTATTAAGTTATATATTCCATTAGTGACAAAACTTACTTAGTTCTATGTGGTTACTAAGCAGTATAGTTATTTACCATGCTCTATAGCATCTACTATGCAATTAGTCTATATGATGAGAAACTAGTACAAACTGAGTGATGGAAGAAGTAATGTTTCTTGAGTACAAAAAGGTAAACATAGCATCTAGTATCTACCAAGTGACACTATATATACCAAGTCACCAATAATCACCATGTTTGAAGCTACATTGCGTGATTAGTATGGACTGAGCCTCTGCTTCTATCAAGTGCATGGCGATGCCAAGTAATGTAGTAGATGACGAGTATCGAAAGGTCACCAAGTTAGCTTACGGAACCAGAGTTATTTTCTATTGGGCTGACTTTGTAATGTTTTATTCACTTGTGTTTGGCCAACCTTGTATTTGTATGAATTGGAATGGTATGTATATGATGTATTGTATCATACCATTATAGAATTATGATGTGATGAATGGAATGAATGAAGAGTTGCATGCAAATGTATATCAGTAGTAGTAAAGGAATTCAATAAGGTCATTTAGGAGTAGAAACAATTTATCTATCACACGAGTTGATCAGTGCACAAAGGATCTAATCAGAAAACAAGTTGTAACTAAGATCCCCTATTTCATCCTAATAGGTGAATCAGTTCTAAATCCTTTAACAAGGTAGACTTAATAGTCTTTACTTAAATCTCCTAACAAAGTGCATACTTTATTGTATGTTTGTAAATCCTCCAACAAGGTGGACCTAGCATTCCTATTTGCTAATAATAGGGTAGCTCACCAGAAGTGGTCATTATATGCCTTAACTGACCAACTACATACTATAGTGATGAATTTTTTTGGGTATCATCCCAACCTCAATTTTACTTTCTATTCGAAAGGTTTCTAGGTCACAAAAATTCCATGTTCCATGTGTTATGAATGATTATCTTTCAGTTCTCATGCATGCAATAAAGTAGATTAGTAAATGGTGAATTATTTATATTGATAAGTGCTAAATTAATGAAATTTTTTTGAAGTTACTAATTCAACCCTCCCCTCTCAGTAACTTAGCAAGTCTTGATTATTTTTGACAATTTGTGTTAGAGCATTGTAGTTCTCCAGATAAAGTTTAATAGCTTGATCTAAGATCAAAGGATAATGGAGATATTTAGACTTGACAAAGCAATTGAAAATGAGAAGCTAGATTTGGAAATGGCCATTGTTCAACTCAAAGATGTAAATTGTAGAGATTTTAAGTGTTTTCAAGTGAATTTGCAGTAAGATCTTTTAAAGAAAATTTTCACATTTACCAAGCAGCGATGGCATTTGGAAGTGGCAATAGCAGCAAGGTCAAGAAAGCTTTTGAGATGTTGGGCAAAGGTGTAGAATGGAAATCGTTGAACTTCAAGCTAGTACCAGAAGTTACAGAATCACTCGACCCCCATAGAGCTCAATCTTAGATTCCTCCCAAGGTACTCCTAATTAACGATATTCACACTCATTCCAAATGTACTATGCAAGAATTAGGAAATCTTGAGATGGATAGTGCCCGAGTAGAAATGTGTGTAGATGAGTCTTTAAAGCTAGAACATAAACACCTTGAGACAAAAGGGTTAACTCAAATTTTGTCGGTCTGATTTTTTGCATAGTAAATTTCCTTAAAATCATTAAAAAAAATTAGATTCAAGTGTTTTATTGGATGCTAGGGTTTAGGGTTTTAGTTTTGTATTTTATAATTCCTTAAAAACCTATATAAAACCCTAGGTCTTGCCCTTTTTATTTTATTCTCTCCCTGCCCATTTTGAAATCTTTGTTATGTGCCTTTTTGAAATGTATTTCACTATTTGATCTTGCTTAGATCCATGGTTGTAGAATACTCATTATAAAAGTTGCAAGATCTTTTGCTACTGCAATAGAGTGACTATCAAGTTTTGTGTTGTACAATGCCATAGAGTGAAAGATGGCATTAGAAAAGGTATGTTATCTTCAGAAAAATTCACTCAAGGTAAAACAACTATCATTTTCAGGAGGTATACATGGAGCAGGTTATGGTCACCAAAACTTAGGATTTTAGGTAACTCGCTATCTCATGATTAGAGAAGTTTTGTTAGAAGGTAGCAACAAGATAGCGAGTGATCAAAAAAGTTAAGAAATCGACAAGCTTTCAAGGGAAGTGGTCATCACTAAGTTCCCACATGATGCTTACAAGATGCATATTCATTGTCCTAATAGCTATCCTTTATGGAATGATCATGTGTGATGTGTTCTCTTTTTCCAGCCATTAGATTGTCATTTTGATGGGACTTTCTATGTCATTATTGAAAAATCTTTCCTCTTTGCTGATAGAAAATTAGCAAGTGGCTAGGAAGTGTGTAGGGTGGTGATTTGATGTGAATAGTAGTGATTTTGGAAATCACAAGAAATATCTTTGGAAAAAGGTGCTCTTAATTGCCTATGTTAGTTAATAATGGTTAATTAATTGTGCTTGAAAGTTTTCCTAGCTCTAGATTCTACCCATTCACCAGAAATTAATTTTTCGCAATAGAAAACTTCTTGTTTTTTGCTAGTAGCAAGGTAGCGAGTTACTGAAAAAGGTTTTATGGACACAATTCTATCAAGTGTGTCCAAGTAAGAGATTTTGTCAGTAGTAATTGTTACAATTGTATGCCATGGTGGTGTCCAACTATAGCATGTGTACCAAAAAATTCATAACCTATTGGAGGTTGCCATGTCATGACTAGAAAATTTCTCGTATTTGTCAATAATGAGATAGTGACTCATCAAAGAATCATAAAACATGGCAAGATTCAAGCATAGCTGTCAAGACTAAGTACTAAGGGTGATGTGTCTACCAAGTGGAAGCAAGTTTTTAATATTTTCATAAACATGGACTCACTACCAAATTAGATGAAGCTAATCTCTAAGGATCATTTAATCAAGGAATGATCAACAATTGTTAAATAGTCATTGTGAGGAATTGCATGCTATTTATTTTACATGACTTGGTGACCAAGGGACCCATAGTATTTCATGTAACTAAAGTGTAGGTTCCTTACCGTTTGATCAAAAGGGATCTATGGATATCGCATGCTCACTATGAAGAAATGCTCAAGTTTTAAGGCTAGAGAAAGGGGAAAATGGGTAATAGGCCCACCAGCTATGCTAAATTAATGTTTTCAATTCAGTCTATTGGATCAAGGAAAGATTAGTAGTCATCAATATCTCACATAGAGAAGGTGCTCACTTTTTAGTCATGGTGAAATAGCGATATGGTGACACATGTCGTCAAAGGATAGTGGGTCTATCCTGAAGCAAAAATCTAGCCTGAAGCAAAACCAACAAAGGAAAGCTATAGGTGGAGACTGTTTAATGGTTTGAATGCCAACATGTTGAGGAGAAACTAAGTCAAATTTGTTTTAATTCCAAGATTGCAGGATTTTTTAAGATCGACGGCCTAAATTCATATATAGAAGCAAGTGCCACCCTATTTTTCCCTTCCAATTCATTTATGAGATATGAAAGCTTCACGTGTGAAGTAGGAACAAGGTATATCACAAAGGATTTTTCCATTTTCACATTATGCAAAAAAGATTTTGAGCTTCCTGAAAGAAAGAAAATTACAAAGAAAATTGTGGTGAAGTTTGATTCAAGGGAGTAGTAGTTTTTCAATTGTTCATAAAGTGTTGCAGATTCACAGATCAAGCAAACAAAAATCAAGTTTCTATAAAAAACAATCTCTGTGGAATTTCAATTTCTCCAAACTATATTCAAAATGCCTACTAAGAAAGTTTTCTCAGGGCAAAGGGATTATCAAGCTAGAAATGTTCATGGTGATTTCTTAGAATTGCTTCATGAATCCACTACTGAGATAGTTCAAGTTAAAAAATTAACCTCCCTAAACCCTCGATTAAAGATTGTAGATGGTCTTTATGATAAGGAAAATTGGGTTAGGGATTCAATCACTTCTCAAACTAGCCATGCCTTGTTTAAGAAATTGTTTTTAGAGAGAAATCTCTTCTCCCCACATTCAAATGTTTGGAACTTTGATTTAGGAAAGCTGGTGGTTCCTAGTGTATTTATGGACTATGATTTACTTGAGGCCATTGCTAAAAATTATGACCAGGCTATTAGGGTGGTAAGAAGGATTGATGGTGTAACTCTAATTAAAATTAGCCCTAATCAGATTAGAGAATTTTTTTTCTTGGAACACTTAACTAACTTTCATCTGCCAATCAACTTGCAAGACTTAGAAAATGAGTATAAGGCAAAGAAAGATGTAACTAGGGTAGGGGCACTAAAGGAAAATATTGGTACAATTGGGAGTCTGGTAGTAATTATAGCTACTTCTAGGGAGTCTTCCAAGAAAGACCTTTTTACTTCTTGGGCTATACAATTATATAAGACATTTTGAAAATTTTTTGGTGAAGATGAGCAAAATGTTATGCCTACCAGTTTTATGTATATGATTATTCAGATTATTTCTTTTAGGGTGGATGTTTTTTTTTATTTTGCAACTTATTTAGCTGAAGAAATCCATGTTGGTTTGGTTGGGATTGCTAAAGGAAAAGTGCAGAAGAACTTTGGACACTATTCTTTGTTGATGTACATGTTCTTGTTCAAAGGGGTAACATATTTTGGTAAAGAGATGGAATTGAATAGGGAGAAGGACGGAATAGAACTACTAGTTCAATTATGGAGTGCTAACATGACATGAGATGTTGATAATGCTAGCTTTGCCAAATTTCATAAGTATTTTGCTTACAAGCTAAGATGCCTTATATTGAGTGGTAATCCCATAATCCCTAAGGCACTAATGGACCTGATTAGGCCTATGGATAAACCCATGATTTGAAGATCTCACACAATTGGGGGGATATCATTCCTTAGTCTATTTCCACTATGTTCAAAATTTATGGTTTTAAGGGCACTCCTCATGTGTTGCTTTATCAAGTGTCTTTGAAGGTAGAAATGGCTAAGGTTCTATTATAATTAGGAGGTTTGGAGGAGACTTACCTATTAAAGAGGCAACTAGGGTCAATTTTTCCTACTTGTACTGTGGCACACTAGTTTGCAATTACAAAGGGAGGTTAGATCTTTTTGTATAAAATTTTGGATTAGTATAAAATGGTTGTTTCCCATCCCCATTTTTGTGATACTAAAGGGTTTTATAATCAGAATTTTAGGCTTAGAATCAATTGGGAAAGATCAAGTATGAGTTTTATTATCCTAAGGATATCATCAAGAATGAATACTCCCTACAAGAATAGGAAAACAAAAAAGAAAAATGGAGAGTTTACTCCATAGTTCTAGAATTCATTCATTGTTTTGACAAGGATTACAATCCTTTGGATAAAGCTATCTCAGAGGTAGAAAAAATTAATAAACTCATGATTGCTTTCCCTAGCATCATGGAAGCAATGAATGAGAAAAAATAATTTTTTATTGATTCTTATCATGACAAGGCTAGAGAGGCCATGAGAAGATTAGCTTTCACTTCTAATATAGGAGCTGGTCATCTAGTTGTTCAAACGAGGCCAAATTATCATATAATTTAGAATAGGAGGACTGTTGAGGAAAAAAGAAAACAAATAGTAGGATCCACTAGTACAATCCTAGAGGAGATGCCTCTTGAGCCATCCCAAAAGAGAAGAAGAATAATAAGAGAAGAGGATTCTCATGATTAGCAGTATTCAAATACTTAATCCTCTCTAAGAATAGAAGGAGACAACTCACTAGTGAAGAAGTTGAGTAGATACAATCACAGGGAGGTTTTTTTATTACATAGGTAGAAATAGATGAGGATAACCTTCAAGAGCCTCCTCCACCAATTTTATATTTAACTTTAGGTAGCTATAGAGGTAGGGAATTGGACCCTATGCTAGAATAGGAAATTCATCAATTTCTATTTGACGATAGTTTTGTAAAATCTAGGGATTTCTATTAGTTTGCTTGGAGGGAAAATATGAAAAGTTTTGAAAAAAGGTGCAAAAAATTGAAAATAGAGCACCTAGAGATGGATGAAGCATCCATCCAAGGCCAAATAAAAGAGAAAATGAAAAAAGAATTTTAGAATATAAGCCCTAAAGAGTGAAGGCAAATGGTGAAGACATCAAACATTTTGTTGTTGTCAAATTGGGACATTGTTGATGCCTTAGTTTTTAATTCTGTTTCTAATAAATTGAATCTACAAGATCAAAGCAAAGAGGACTTCTAGGGTACTTCTTTTAGTCAAGACCAAGCTATATTGGTTAGTTGGTCATTGTGGAGAGGGTCTAGAGCCATATCACAACTAGATGAATCTAGATTGAGGGGAAGTATAATTGTAAGGAGAGTTGTTGACACCTCACATGTACAAGCAACCCATATGCATGTAGATTATACTCAATTTACCTTGGCCACTGTAGAAAGGGAGGAAAAAGAAATGTTTGAATTATAGAGGAAATATGAGAAGGTTGTGGAAGCATATAATAAAGAGGTTTGAAGTTGAATGGAGCTAGAAAATAAGGTATTAGGAAGAGCTTCCAGGCCTAGAATAGCATACCCTCATCCTCTAATGGAACCTTTCAAGTCTACCCCACTGATATAATTACCATGCGCACCCTAAAGGCCAGAATACTATATAGCTAAGGATTTTGAAGAAGAAAAAAGCAAACTGTGGGACTTACATGTACAATTGAATACACAATATGAAGATAAATTAAGAAAAGATCTATGATCAATTAGTAAGGGTGGTGAACATTTGAGATGAATTAAAAGCAAATGAGGAGGTTTTAAAGCCTATTGTAAGTAAGTGGGGGAAGAAAAAGAGAAGAAAAGAGGTGGAATTCTTGTGTTATTTAGTCATAATATCATCCCATGACCAAATTGAAAAGATTTATGACATTGTTGTTGATCTTCCAAATTTTGATGAAAGGAGGACATATCTACAGAAAATAATAATGGGCTACCTGAGTAAGTAAAAGAGAAAAAAATTTGATTTGTTTCCTCATGCTATTGATAGGAAGAATAAATTGAAAAGAAAAGATGAGTGGGCCAAGCAGCCAGATGATTTATTCTACTTAAGAATGAATAAAATCATAAATGAAAAGGGACATAATTGGTGGGCTGTTTCAACTGAAGAATTGGTAAAAGTGCAATAATTCTTTGATTCTTTGAAATAGGATTTTGTTAGCATTGATAATGAGGCTGAGTATGTGTTGAAAATGTAAAATGATATTTTACATTTCAATTGGCTAGATGATATAGTGTTTGGCATATGGATGGAAAATTTTTCTTCTAATGAGAAATTTCAGGAAGTTGAATAAGATGAAGATGAAGTGTAGGATGATGAGGTGTAGATTATTGACACATCACCACTAGTTTTGAGAGAAGAAGAAGGTGAAAGTCACCAGTTAGTTCCAGCTATAGAAATAAAAGCCTAAGATGTGGACATGACAGAGGAACAATCAAAAGTAAAAGTAATGTTGTCTGTCCAAGATGAAGATAGTGAAAACCCAAGGGTAAAAATTGATTTAGAAGCACCACAAGCTGATTCTTCATTGACTAGTTTAGTAGCCACATATTTTGAGGATCTAGAGTAGTGGGGGCAAATCAAAAATTGGTAACTTGTAGCTGTGTAATAGAAATGGGCCTACCAAAGAATATCTTGATACACTACGCATTCTATTGTACATTATTTTTATTTTTTCTTTCCATTTTGTAAGGACACCTATCAATCACATTTTCCCTTTCCTTGTTGCAACTCATGCCCATATAAATGAGTTTTCAAGGCAATGTGATGGTCCAAGACTTGTGTAATTTTTAGTCTTTTAAGAAAATATAGTTGGCCCAATACATATAGTTGTTATTTTAAGTTAATTTTAGTTATGTATCCTCTAATAATATAGTTAAATCATGGAATCAATTAAATATTTTGGGATTTTCTTGAGTTTAAATTGGTCACTATAATAGTCATGTTGAAAAGATAATACAAAGGAATACTTACATTCTCTTTTGTGTCACCATGTTCTATCTCCATTTCATGAGTTTATTTGGTTTGAGATCACTCGAATAAGGTTCAAGTGGTTGAATATAGTCTGGATAGGTTGTGTATTGATTTTATTGTTGCTCCTAATTCAATGAATTATATAAATGCTTCAATAAGTCAATAGAATTCATGAATTTATGAAAAGAATATTCTATAGGAATGGAAATGGGTGATTACTATTGATGAATTCATTCACAAGTTCTTTGAATTAAATCTCCTGCTAGTAGTTGAAGTTCTGCCTTGTTGGTGTTTTAAAATGCACTAAAACTACTAAGCGACAAAGTGCTTAATACCAGGATGACAGTACACACACAATCTAAAGACTAGCCAATTCTTATTAATAATTGCATATGCAAAGTATTTGGACCCAACTTCAACAAAACCAAAGGTGGTTTTCTACTCTTTTGGCTCTGCAAAACTAGGGTGGGTATACCCAGGGATGATTCAAAACTAGAACAACTATATGAGGATTATTCTTAGTTTCATTCTGATTCTCATTTCAAAATCCTCAAACATATACATAATTCTTACTAACTTCATAAAAACATCCCATAAAATAGATATGGCCAAGAATTCTTCTATAGATTTGCAGATGTTCTTAACAATAGTGGCTAACTAAAGCTAAAACATTCCATGCAGACAAGTGCTGGCCAGCTTTGAAGATCTACAGGAAATAAAAGTAAAATTTGATTTGATGCTGCATTTTGATAAAAATTTATGATATATTTCTCCTTTAGCTAAATCAATTTGATCAGTGCCTAATTCATTGAGGTTCAGAGTCTATAGAAAATTCTTAGATCTAGATTGTTGCCTTACAAAAAATTCTATCAAAAATTCTTATCAAAATTTATCATTCAAAACCCTTTACACTATTGAAGAAACCTTACCAAATTTACCAAAGCTTTTATTTAATCCATTGAATTAATAGAAATGATAAACAAATATACAACCTAACTAGATTACATTCAATTGCACAAGCCTTTACTTATACAATATCAAGATAACCCAATAATGAAAAGGAGACAAGATTTAGAAAAGAATGATATGGGGACACTTGACAATTTGTATTCATTTTCTTTGAAAATGGTATATCATATACAATAGACTTAGAATGACCTTTAGAAAGAAACACAACTCATTCTATATTCATATATTCTCAGAGAAATGATAGAGAAAGTACATCAAAAACTTTCCTTCAAAATTTGGATAAAAAACAGACTAAGCATATTACTTAGAAAAATAGAATTAAGACCATTCTTTAGCCTTGGAATCTCACTTAAATAGTGTGAGATGCAACAAGGTTCAGGCTAAAAGAAAGTGACAAGTGTGTTTTAAAAGATACTGACATACATCTATCATAAAAGACAAAAGAAAATAAAAGTAAGGCTATTACATCAAACATTCCTTGGTGGGTCCCTTTCTGTTATGCTTCTCAAATGTTGAGACAAGAAAATATGATCTAATTCTTCATTTATTCTTCATCCTTGGAGTAAGTGGCCATAAGGTTAAAAAGTGATGTATCATCTTCAACTACCTACAAATTTACTTTGATTTGGGGATTTTCCATGTCTTCATTACTAACTATGAGGGTAACTTTCACCTTTGCATCTTCCTCCTCCTCATCTTTTGATATTTGTACTAAGAATTGATTTTTCCATTCATTATAAGCAGCATCATCTGGCCAATCAAAATTTAGAGCCTCTCTTTGTATAATCACTAAATAATTTTCCAATTCCTCTAAATCATCAAGCTCTTTTCTGATGACATTATAAAATAGCTATATCTTTACCAACTCTTTGTTTGTCCTTGCCCAAAACCAGTGGCCAATTTCAGTCATGATGTTCTTGATCCTTTCATAAAATATTTCATCTAACTCTTTTTTCCACTTTTCTTTTTCCTTTATTGTGTCAACGGATTCTAAAGCACAAGGAAATAAAATGAATTTTTCAGCAATATACTTGGAAAAACAAAGTGATAATCTTTTTTGCAAAGAATCCCTTTTATCATCAAAATCTACCAGCTTATTTAATAAATCAAAAATTTTCTCTACTTGATGACAGGGCATTTGGATGGTAGATATACACATGAATGTGATATCATTGTTTCTCTCCCTCCACTTCTATGCCAGAGGAGTTAATTTAACCTCATCTATATTCAACTCATCCATGAGAGTTGTAATTCTTGTAAACTAATCAAAGAAGGTTGACCATTGTATTTTATCCCTTAAATACATCACACCCTGCTTCAATTTTCCTTCATATTGATTCTTTAATTCTGCCTGCAGCTCATGTAATTTGGTTTTTTCTTCTTCAAAGTCCTCTGCAGTATAGAGTTGGGGCCTTTTAGGGGTGTATGGTATTTCAAAAATAGGGGTTGCTCCAAAAAATGACTGTGAAGGGAAGGCAATTCTAGGTGCACTGGATTCTCCCAGTTTTCTCTTCCCAATGATCTTCTCCATTTCAGACACTTTGTTTTCCAGTGACTGTATCAGTATACCCCTTTCCTCATATGCTTTTAAAAATTCTTCAAATCTAGCATTGAGTTGGGTAAATCTATCTTCTTCCTTGCCAGATACAACACCACCAAATTTCAACACTTCTGAGGCCATTCCCATTATTTTCTTGCTACTTACTTCACTAGCCCTGTATACTATTAATGTTCTAGTATGTTCTACAGTAGAGATTTCTTGCATCCTAGTTTTATCCCTTTTTTCAATTGACCAAATTACAAGGTCTTGATGATCATCACTAAATTTGACTCCTCTATGAGCCTATAATATCTCTTCTTCAGTTTGTAACTAAACATCCTTTTGTTTTCTTACTGAATCAAAAACCATAGCATTCACTATATCCCATTCAGGTAAGATAAGGACTCCTGATTGTTTAACTAATTGCCTCCCGACCTCAGGTGTAAACTAGGAAAAATCATTGAAAAAATTAGATTTTACCTCTTCTTTAATAACTGAGTCTGGTTTATCTGGTTGCTCTACTTTTATTTTTTTTAAACAATTTTCAAAATTTCCTATATTCAGCCTCCACAAAAACTGTGCAAATGCTCTAGATTTCACAAAATTTTAATCATTTACAAACCTCTCAGAGGCTTGGGAAACTATAGGATCAATTTCCTTACCTTTATAGTCAGTAATAGTAAGCTCCAAGGAAGGTGTAGGGGGTTCTTGTGGTTCCCCAATCTCCAGATCTGTGGAAGTAACAATTATATCCCCTTCTCCACCAATTTTTCTTAGTTGTTCCCTTAGAGATGCCTCATCATCTATTTGGATTGGGGACTGGCTTGGGGAGTATTTTTCCTTTTGAGAAGAAGAAGACCCCTGCTCTATTTTTTGTCTTTTTGGAGAGCTGGCTGTAGATTGAATTCTTGACCTTGATTTTTATGAGGGGGTGCATGTTGCACATTTTGAATCATGACATAACCTGACCTTTTCTACAATGTATATTGGCCAGGAGCCACCACATTTCTACTGCATATTCTTCTTTGTACTTCTGCTGCCATGTCTGGATGTGCCTCAACATACATAGCTTTCTTTTCATTCATGGTTTGAATTATTATGGCAAAATTATTCATTAATGCCTGTGGTTTAGCTCCCCAGTATTTCTTATCTTTTAATGGGTCATAGTGGGGGTCAAAAGCATTAATGAATTCCAAAGTTTTACTAAAAACTATCCATTTCTCTTTCCTCAATTCTTTCTCCTGCAATGTGAAGATATTTTTGATTATATCTTCTGGATAGTAAACCTGATGTACCATATGGGAAGCTCTCATCCTTTCTTTTAATAGGTCATAGAATCCTTCAAGGTCAATGAATTTGGTGTGAGACTCTGCCATGTTATACCTATCCAAACAAAAATTCAAGTGCTTCCACCCTTTTTTGACAAAGAAAAAATCATGCACTACAGTAACCATTGGAAAGAAAGTGCCCTTCTTAAACAATTCCCTCTCATCTATAGACCTATTTTCCATAAGAGCTCAGCAATCCCTATCTTCAAAGGCACATGAAATGGTAGCACATGAGGTTTTCCCAAAAAACCATAAACTCTTATCACTGTTGAAACATTGTAGGGAATTATATCCCCCCTATCATGACTGACCAGTAGCCCTTTAGCATGGTCCTTGGGTCTGACCGATTCTAACAATGCTTGTGGGATTCTAGGGCTATCTCCTCTTAAAAGTAGTCTAAGCTTTGATGCAAAATAAATGTCAAATCTTACATAACTAGCATTTGTGGCTTCTAAAGTCATATCCACACTCCACAACTACATTGGATTCCTCTCTCCATCCTTGGTTGTTTCCAACTCCATACCCTTAGAGAAGAATGCATATCCTTTGTATAAGCATACATGCATCTCCTTTGTATAAGCATACATGCATCATCAATGAATATCAACAGAATGGTTTGTTTACTTTTCCCCTTGCTATTCCAACCAAACCATTGTGAATCTCTTTTTCTAGAAAAGTGGAAAAATCGAGAATGGTACTCATTCCAAATTGAAGGGTTTGAGCAATTATAAGGACAACAGAACCTAGAATTTGATCACCTTCATCTATCCCAAAGATCTTGCAAAGAGAAAAATATAGTGCTTGAGCTCTCAAATTGAAATGTCTTCTCAAAAATGGCTCTGGGGTACTGGCTGTAATCAAAGGAAAATTACCAACCTTGGAAGCATGCTCTTGTAGTATCCCTATTCTTAAGTACATTCATTGTGCATCATATCTAGCTTGCAAATCATCCATGTCAATGATTTCATGCACGGCGTGGTTAGGGTTAAGGTTGAAAACCTCACTGAACAACTTAGGGCAAACCCTAAAAAGATTGACTCCAGAATGATTTTTTACCCATCCCATGATAGGATCACACTTCTTTGCCAGGTCCATCAATAAATCACTATCAAAGAAAATAGTGGGGACTATCAATTTTCCAATATCAAATTCCCAAACATTGCTCATAGGAGTGTCTAGTTTTTGCTCTGAAAACCATATCTTAAACAATTTCAGACCTCCCATGGAAACCTAGGCATCTCTTATCCAATTAGCTTTGTCATAAAAGCCTTCTGCTAAAACTATTCTAAGATGTTTCAGAATGAGTTCCTTCCCCTTAGTTATTTCATGCACTGATAAGGGGAACTGTTCAAGAAAATCATCATGTACAGAACGTTACAAAAAATCCTTTTGCCTAGTAAACTCTTTTTAGGGAGGCATTTTGAATGAACCCTAGGAAATTCACAATAGCAGATACTTTAAATTTACTTAGAAAGTCACAGAGCACTTACCCACAATAATTCACACTTTTGCACTATATGATGTCTTCTGCAATTTTACTAGAGTATTAACCAAGAATTTTTGTGCCCTAGCTCTAAAATCTTGAATTCCCTGATGTTCCTTCTACGCTTTGGTGGTTCATTAATGGTGAAATCATGGGCTCTTTTCATAAATTAAATCTGCACACATAAGGTCTAAATCACATTTACTCTCAGTAACTATTGCTCGTAATTTGCACCCAAGTTTGAATCCCATCCATAGATTTATTAGATCAAACGATTTTGATTTAAAAGTAAGAAGCTTTACAACTTTTAGAATAATGCTACGTGTCACAAATGTGATTTCCCACATTATTTAAATACCTACATCTTCATAATGTGGGGATGTGCTAGCCCTTGATCTCTGATAGATCAATGATCAGACTAATCCACTTTCTATTAACAACCGGTTAATTGAACTGACCAATAAGAAACTGCCATATGAGTTCATACTGTCTGACAACATTCCACGCTAGTAGATCCCATATCTTCTTCTGAGCAAGTAAGTATTTGACATCATCTAGTCCATGTGTCACAAATGCACTTCCCTGCATTATTTAAAATACTACAACTTTATAATTCAAGGATGTACTAATCATTGATCTTTAAAAGATCAACGGCGATGCTGATTCCATCCTACCGGGTGTCTAAGAAAACTTTTGATGTCTGCAGGGTGCATCCCCACTTTCTTTAAACTTCACTCAAATACAAAATGTGGGGAAGCACCTTTCGTTGATCAGGACAAAAATCAACAATCAAAAACAATTCTTCATTTCATGCTCATATTATCCACTTGGGCCAATGATATGATGGTTGTTAACCCGCGTGTTTTGATTATTGTATTTATTTCTGACACCTTTCTAGCCCACATGGATGAGTAGCTCCAACTAAGCACAACTATCAGATCTCATGGCATGACTTATGCATTCTTTACAGTCTGGTCCCACTGTGACATGTGTCACAAATGTGCTTCCCAGCTTTACTTAAAAACCTACATCTTCATAATGCAGGGATGTGCTAGCCCTTGATCTCTGATAGATCAATGGTGATTGAAAAAAACTTCAACTTGGCATCCTTTCAAAAAGAATATCACAATTAAAGGCACATGAAAGGCTTATCAGAAGGATTAAAAGATATTTTGATGCGAAAAAAATATTAGGATAAAAAATCTCGCCAAGATATTTGAAGAAAAACCCCTATATTTTAAAATTTGAAAACTAGGGCAACATAAAACAAAGGTATAAGGGTTTTTCACGCACTTAAGGCCCTTTTGAGAGCCAAACCCTAAGAAATTAAAAGGAAGATACAACCTACAGAACAGGGCATAATTAGGGTAATCTAACAATTTGCAAGATTTCACAAAATAAAACCCTAGTCTGCAAGAAACAAAGACTTAACTGATTTTTCACCCAAATATCAGAATTTTTCTATACTGTGAAAAATCACACCAACATGCCTGATGGATAAGGCACTGGTCATATAATCAATGATGGTTGAGAATAAATCTTAGTTCTACATGCCAAAGTCAACTTTAAATGTAGAATCATTTTCAATAAAGGTTATATTGCTAGTTAGCACTTGTCTATACAATAATTTTGAGTTATAAGTAGCTGTTATTGCTAGGAATATTAGTAGATTCAAGGAGAATTGTGACCAAATCTTCTTAAGAGGGATATTTATGAATCAGAGAATATAAAAAAATGGATAAATTACATACATGACATCAATAGAGGATGACAATCAGAATGAAACTAAAATAGGTTTCATATTGCAATATCTCAATCAAGTATCCCCTAGGTATACCCACCTTGTTTTAGCAGGACCTAAAGAGTAAAAAACCATTCTTGGTTTTGTTGAAGTTGGGTCAAAGTGGTTTATTCATATAATTGCTACTAATAATTAGCTATTCTTTAGATTTTGTGAGATTTTTCACTGTGATATTGGGCAGTTTGTTGTTAGGTAGTTTCAAACACCAACAAAATGGTGACTCTACTGGGGCGATAAGATGGTGATACATTTTTTTAAAAGGACACAAGTCTTTGGTGTTAATTGAATATCTTAGTCCTATTTTTAGTATTTTTGTGCCCATCCAAGTCAGCAACAAAATGGTGACTCTAGTGGGGAATTGTATTGAGATACATGATAGACAAACCTTGAGAATTTAAAGGAATTCAACACTGTAACTGAGGGAATGACATAGAGAAATTTTTATGCTACAATAAGTTGATGTGTTCAGTCTATTCCCTTACTATATTGTTAGATACACCTAGTCTTGTCATTAACTAGTGTGAATTTTATAGATCTATGTCTCCTCTGGGTAGAGTCTGAAGTTATCTTTCCCTAAAGATTTTTCCAGTAGATTTGGGGTGTTATGCATTTTGTCTCAAACTATCAGCAAAATATTTGTCATTTGTTTAGTGATTATTCCCATTCTGGTAGGGTGGGTTATGACTCAGAAGGTTCAACCAGTGTCAATACTTGGAATTTTTTGTGTCACATTATGACGAATAAGAAGAATACATGGGAAAATGTGAAGCAAAACCCAAGAATCAAATTACAAACTAATCTCCCTCCAAGAAGAAGATAGAATTGGGGTATGAAAGGGAATCAAATGCAGAAAGGAAGTTATTCTCAAGAGAAAATAGCCAGAATAGATAATCCCTATCATGTTGTTGTTGACAAGGAACATTTCTCTAAAGGTCCTAGATCTCATCTAGGGTTGTCTGATGATGAATTCTATATTACTCGTAAAATGATATGTCAAGGAAAGATTATACAACCACATGCACTTAGTTTAGGTGATAAGAATAGAAATAATCTTTTCCAATGTAGTACACATCCTTTCATGTCAGACTATTCTCCTGAAAAGGTGAGACCCAAACACCTAGAACCTGAGAGTTTTAATGAGGAGAAAAAAATCTAGTTCTAAGCTTACTATTCTTGATCTTAATGAGAATCAAATCATGAGAGAATAGCTTGTTGAGAAAGAAGCTATTGATAAGAAGCTTCAAAATGGAAGGGAAGAAAAAATTATGAAGCATTATGAAGAAAAATAGGAATTACTTAGGAAAATTACTAATCTCAAGAAGAAAAATGACATAGCCCCTAGTGCCTGGCAACCTAAGATTGTTGGTCAAGTTGATGAACTTAGGATGCAAGAGTAGAGTTTGATGGAGAATCATAAAATGAATTTAGAGGGACCTGTAATACAACAAGTTAGGAACTATAGATCCCTATAGGTTGATAATAATAGGGTAAAGGATGTAGAACCTACTAAAGGTCCTAAAGATAAAGGAAAAAAGAAGGAGATTGGTATTAGGATTAATGAACCAGTAAAGGTTGTCCAAATCCATGATTCTATGTCACCTTCTAATATTGAGTTGGAAAAGAAAAGACAAGAAAAGGATGGTCTAGTTAAGAAATTGGAAATTGTAGAAAATGAAGTAGTTATAGAAGAAATGAATAATAAGATTAAATTCTTGGAAATTGCTAAGAAGCAATCTGCAGGTATGCCTAAGAGTAATATAGATCCTGGATTCAATAATGTAGATCAAAATAGCACTCAGATACTATTTTTGTTTCTTATCTTCTTTTTCCCAAAAGGTGGATTTAAATAAACTTGTTAGTGAGACTAGTACTAGTAATACCATGGATAATGCTAATAAAAATATTCCCTATCAACCAAAGATTGACTTGCAAAGAAAACCTATTTAGTTAGAAGGGTATAGGTAGATAAGTTTTGATGGAATCCTTGGTTTTCCTAACCCTATCCTATAAGAAATGAGAAAAAGGTTGCCTAAACTTGCTGGGAACAATACTATCACCTATGCGGATCATTTGAGAAGTTTTCTAGGTGTGATGAGTGACTATGAGGTTGAAGCTGAAGATGTCATGATGAAGTTATTTGTTTAGTCATTAACTAAAGATGCTAGAGAATGGTTCAAATGACTTCCCAAATTATACATTATGGATTGGAAAGACATTGAATATTGTTTCAAGGAGAAATATAGTGATAAGAAAAATCAGAGTTACATTTTGAGTGAATTCAATAACATCAAGAGGTTGCCTAATGAGTCCATCATTGAATTCAATACTAGGTTTCAGAAGAGGATGTACAAGCTGATGCAATCCATGTTGTTTGATGATAAGGTATGTCTAATCACTTATTTAAATGCATTTGATGGTAAAACAACATAACAACCTAGGGAAAAGGAACCTAGAACTCTAAGGGATGCTTTTAGAATGGCTATAAATGTAGAAAATAACTTGAGGATCTCAGGGAGATTAGAAAGTAAAAGGGATGAACCTAGGTTGTTTGGAAATAAAGGAAATATGAGGAAAGATCATAAAATTGTAGGTGGGAAGAAGCAAGTTTCTAGTGAGATAAGTTAAGTTCTCAATGCTATGAAGAATTTAAGTCTACCTCAGGTGAAGAATGATAGAAATCCCAATGAGAATAGGATCCCTTATTAGTTTAACTTCAATAGAAAATATAGGTTGCAAAATTTCCCTTACACCACTACTTGGAAAGATTGCCAACCCAATGCTCCCCCTCCTAAGAACAATAACAACAAGGTGACCCCTAATCCCTTATCAAAAAAATATGTGAATTTGATGGATGTTCCTGAGTTTTTTGCTGACCCTACATAGTGTTTTGCATGCTAACTACCCCATTCCCCTGAATCTTGCACAGTAGCATTGTCAATTCCAGGAAATCAGACTGTAGTAGAAGAATCTCATGAGCACAAAGAAGACAATGATGATGTGGCTTGTAATATGTTTGAATTACATTGTTCTAACTATGAGGATTATGAAAAAGATGTACATGACCAAAGACATTTTCAAAATGTCACACAATAGCAAGTTTTCTTAGATGAGAGTGATGTTGAGGATAATATGTGCAACATGATTGGTCCAAAAGAAGTTACCCTAAGAAAACCTTCTAGGGAAGAGATTGATCAAGTCACTACTAGCATGGTAGCCCAGGTTCAAACTAGGTGCATGGCTCAAAAGGATGGAAATGGTAATGTATCTAGTATTTTTATAAAGGGGAATGATGCTAAAAGGGTAGAAATTTTGAAACCTAAAGAGGCTCCTACTGTAAAGATTAAGTCCACAAATAAAAAATGGGAACCAAAGAAAGGAGGTAACCCCAAGGATTTAGAAATCCCAAGAAATGTTCCTAAAAGATTAAAGATACCAAAGGTTATTTCAAAGCTAGACAAGAATCATCCAAATGCTTTGAGCATTTTGGATAAATAGGATGAAAAAAGGAATATGAATAGTGCTAATCCTTCTGATTCTTCTATAGATATGTTTATTGTTCTATCTTAGATTACAATTAAGGTGCCTCTATCTAAATTGTTAAGAATCCTTGAGCACTGAGATAAAGCCATAGCACGGTTGGGAAATAATGATGTAAAGGTAAGTCAAGTGTGTAATGAAAACCATGATCCCAAGGAAGTAACCAAATAAGAGGCAAAAGATAAAGAATTTGAAGTAGTTGTGTCTCAAATCCCTTTGATGTTTTTGGATAGCTTTGTGAAGGAATGTTTAGGAAGTGTTGAGCCATTTTTCTTGAGTATCCTAGTGAATGGTAAAACATAAAAAAATTGCATGATTGATTCTGGTGCTTCCAATATTGTTATGCCTTTTGAAATAATGAAGGAATTAGGCTTAAAATTTGATACTACTCAGGGAAGATGTTGTGATATGGATAAAAGAGAAGTAACAGTCATAGGAACTATTAATGTTTTTTTTTCTAGGAACTGGAGTGCTACCATGGGAGGAAGTTTGCAATGTGATTTATCATTTGCCACTTTTAACATTGATGGAAATTTGGAAAAGATCACTAGAGAGCCAAGGAGAATATACATGATAGGAGAAGAAGTTGAGGATGATATGACTAATTTTGTGGATATAGATGCTAATGTATTCAGAGTTGAGGTCTTAACTTTGAAGAAAGATAAGCACAAATCATAGTTGGAAGTAGAAGCTAACAAAAAAATAGATAAAGGTGATTTATGGACTATTTTTTGATGGTGCTTATTCCAAATATGGAATAGGTGTAGGTATTTTGTTGATTTCTCCTTCTAGAATAACATACAAGTTTTCCTTTACATTAAGTTTCCCTTGCACTAATAATATAGTAGAATATGAAGCCTTGTTGTTAGCATTAAGATTAGCTTATAAGCATGGGACAAAGTGTTCACATGTTATAGGAGATTCTAAATTGGTTATATCCCAAGTAAGAAATGCTTATTTGTCAAAAAATAAAAGGTCAAAGTAGTATAGAAATGTAGTATGGGACATGATTGGATGTTTTAATGCATTTGAGATAGTTTGGAATGATAGAACTAATAATAAGGTAGCATTTTTGCTAGAAAACATAGCAATAAAACTAGATGAAATTACATTTGCTGGAATATCTAAAGTTGAGCTTCAAACTAGACCCTCTATCCTTGATAATGTCCAAAATTAGAAAGTATTCAAAGATGACAAGGACATTCTAAGATTTTTAATTGTGAAAATATGTTGTCAGGACAAGAAATTGATTGTGCAAAATATGTGGAAAATATAAATGGAAAAGATATTGTTCTTGGATAGGAAGTTGTACAATTAAAAACAAACAAAATCCCAAAGGGTCTAGTTGTCTTAGAAACTATTTTTGACAAGCAAGACAGGTCACAAGTGGATACTAGTGGATATAATGCTAAAGACCTGGAAGAGGTAAATCTAGGAACTAAGGAAACACCCAAGAAAGTGTAAATGGGTAAAAATTTGTCACCAAAAATCATGCAAAACCTAATAGATTTGCTAAGGAAATATAAGCATGTATTTGCATGGTCATATGATGACCTAAAATCTTATAGAGAGGATCTTATCTTTTCTAGCATGAAATTCCTTAGAAACAAGATGCTAAGCCTTTTAGACAAAACCAAAGGCCAATAAATCAAACCTTGGCTCCCAAAATGCAAGAAGAATTAATCAAGCTAAGTGATGGAGGGATCATAAAACCTATTAGGCATTCTTCTTGGGTATCCAATTTAGTGCCTGTAAGGAAGAAAAATGGAGATATCAGACTGTGTGTTGACTTTAGGAATCTTAACATATCTTCATTAATGTAATGTCCTCCCAAGGGATCCAAAGAATTAACCTAGAATTTCGCTAAGTTTGGTAGCAATTTTTTTTTTTAAACATGAAAGTGAATAGCACATATAACTTATACACAATAACAGAAGCAATAGCAATGTCCATCTAAAAGTAAACATAACATACATAACAGATTACATTCTTTAAGGATCCCTTAACGTAGAATTACATCTAAATCAACTAACATTATTGAATCCATCTAATACAACAACCACATGAAATAATAATGATAAGTCCAATGTTTATACATTACATTTATAAATGCTCAATCATCCACTGTACATGTCATAGGGTATTAAAATCTTAAAAGAATATACATATGTGAAATAAGGTACATCATTCTATTCTAATCCATGATACATCAAGGTAAAGATAATCACATGATACACATGATACATCATCATAGAAGATATATACATCCATCATAAAAGATCAAACATAATAAACTAAGTGCACGGTTCCTCCCAACCGTAAATAGCATCATTAGACCATCGTGGGTCTTAGCCATCCCTCCATGCATAACATTCCAAATCACGGAGGAGATCATCAGTGTTAACATAGTAGGAATGTCACTCCTAACATATACTATATCATATGAAGAAAGTAATCTAACATGCAAATATAAGCATAAGATAAAATCATCTAACATATGGCAATCATCAATGAAAGGATACATATCCACCATCATGAAGGACACATCAGCCATGATGTCTCAATGGATCTCAAATGATAAGAGTGGAAAAACACTACCACTCAACCACGTGGTACCTAAGTGGTCCACTCCCACCATGCTGAGGAGATAATCTCAAATCCCAAATAGGCTAACAAAATCACATAGCATAAATCGCTATAAGTCTAGGAATCCTAAAAGTATGCTAACTCAAAGGTTCAAATCACAAAACCGATATCTAATTCCCAAAGGTGCACAAAGACATGTAGGAAACCTACTATGCAAGCAGGAAAGTGTCATCACATACATCATGTAGAAGTTACCCTAGCAGTTAGCTAAACTCCATGGGTCCCTACTGATCCTCATGCGGCCACTAGTATCCTCTCATACTGCCAAGGTATACTATGGAATGCAAGGTCACAACCATGCATTCTCTCTACTCCCATCCTAGTCTATACAAGCACTCGAGGCATGGGAAAGAACAAAAACAATTATCTTTTTAGGTTCATTTAGTCAGTATTAGGTTTGAATATTTTCACTTATTAAACAACTAACAATGAGTTACCCTGACAGCCTCTTAG
Source organism: Cupressus sempervirens (assembly GCA_028749045.1). Classification (NCBI taxonomy): domain Eukaryota; kingdom Viridiplantae; phylum Streptophyta; class Pinopsida; order Cupressales; family Cupressaceae; genus Cupressus; species Cupressus sempervirens. Next base: position 206,469,159 of record CM053790.1, on the reverse strand, counting down.
GGCCCCGACCCCCATTGCAAGCCACTTCTCGACACTACAAGCAGATAGCCTACCCTAAGCTCATGGAATCATAAATCACCCTAGTCCTATACAAGTGACTAGAAAGAAAAATAAAAAGATAATCCATAATAAGAACATGAAATATCCACAATAAATGCATCAAATCTTCATGAGCATCTGAAAAGCATCCATAGAAAATCATGACCACAACAGCTCTCTATTGGCAACTGAAGCATCACTGATAATCAAAAGTAACCATTGGTTCTCAATAAACAAAATATATTTCAAATCATACTGATCAAAGACTTCAAAATGGTTGAGTCAAAACATGTCACAGCATGACATCATCAAGAAATAAATCAACATTTCAGTCCCATCATGGTGACTAGAAAATAACCAAGGATAACTGATCGATGACTCAAAAATGATTAGGTCAATTGTCTCATATATAAGAATAACATTCAATAAATACAAGCATTTCATAGAGCATTCCATCACATAACTATGGTTAGGTTTATAAAGATCAGAATTAAGACATCATCACGACATCACAATCATAACCCCCAAGCCTTTGGTAGATGTCCTATAACTGGACAACACTAGTCAACCCAAAACTCAAAAAAAATAGCATAGAGAAAATAAACAATGCAAGCACATGTTTTGTTTTTGCTAAAATTACATACTTGATTTAAATGTGGAGGTTTCAGTTTTTGTTACAAGTTTTAGATAATGAATGGAGAATCACTTGTACATTTTTCCCATCCCATGTATTTGTTAAAAAGTTTCTCTCCCAAAACCATTAGATTCAATTTTCTAATTATATTGTTTATGTAAATGTTGTCCAAGTTGACTCCTATCAAGTTCCAGTAATTGCATAATTCAAGTCTTCAGTTTATAACACATTCTAATGATTAACCTTAATTAAACTAAGTTTAATTAATTTAACTTATTAATATATTTCTTTTTAAATAATAATTGACAATTATCATTGGTATTTTAAAACCTTTATCTTTTAAAAGAATGACCCATTAATTCAATCTCTTACATATAATAATTATTCATAACTAATAAAATATATCTATACATATATACTTTTATATATATATATATATATTTATGTATGTATATATGTGTGTATATATATATACATACCTAATAAAATATATCTATACATATATACTTATATATATATATATATTTATGTATGTATATATGTGTGTGTATATATATATATATATATTAACAATAACAATGTTTTAATGAAAAATAAATTACAAAAATTGAATTGTAAATCACGTCCAAACGATGCCATAGCCATTACCATATATAATATCTACCATCAATTAAATGGTGCTGTGCGGGCCTACTGTCACCGGCCTGCGACAGTGGTCGCAGAACCTACGATAGTAGTGCCGCCGGGCACTGTTGTAGGTACAGAGGTGGGGGTACGAGCTTGGCCCTCCCCGCCCACATATAATATGCAAATCATTTTTTCTTTACAAAAATTTATAACGTTTTATAAAAAATGTAAATCGCGATGCGATTAACATTCAGTTCTCCAATAATATATATATGTATGTATGTATGTATGTATGTATATATGTATGTATGTATGTGTATATATATGTATGTGTATGTATGTGTATATATACACATACATACATATATATATACATACATACATACATACATATATATACACATACATACACATACATACATACATACATACATATGTATATAACATGTACATATATATATATATATATATATATATTTGCAGATCTGAATTAGCATATTCATATAAACACAATTTCCTAAATGTTTTCAATTTAATGAAATCAATACAAATATTTGTTCTCCAAATTTACTCAATAAATTTTCTAATGGATTTAAAACCCTAGCCCCATGTTCTCTTCAGATCTGTGCATATAAAGTTTTCTCAAATAATTTTTAACTACCCATATTGAGAATACATACAATTAAAATAGGAGAAACCCTCAGAAAACATATGGAAGACATGAAGAAGATAGGAAGTGCAAGATGCAGAAGTAGCATAAGCAAAATCACAAGAGTCTACCTAGATTCAGATGCTAGTTCACTTCTCCTTAAAAAACCCACAGAGCAAGCTCCTCCCTTCTCCAAAGTTCTCGAGTCATCGAATGCTCCAAAATGCTCTTCTACACTATGTCTAAGCTTCTAGGAATGCTTGAATATAAAGGCCTCTCAGGAAGCACCTAGAATGTCTCTAGAAACAACTAGAAGGTGTAGACAAGTAAGCATGAGTCTATTCCAACCTTCTAGATGAGTCTTAAGGTTGTAGAAACCATGTGCTTAATTGGTGCACTAACCCCCATGTTGTTGACATATGAGAAATAAAAAGGTGCATTTACTCCTAGGCAAGCTTATAACCTTTGTTTAATTTTTTAAAAACTTTCATTTTAATTTGTATAACTTTTATTATTATTATTTATTTATTACTTTATTATTATTTTATAATTATTATTAATTTTTTATTTCTAATTTTCTTTTATTTAATTCTTTTTCTCAATTAATTCTCATTTTATTAATTATAATCAAAATATCAAAGATTGTTATATTATATTAATTTTCTCTAAATAATTAATTTATTAATTAAATCTATTTATTAAGACTTAATTAATAGAAAATTCAGCATAGACCTCCAAGATAAAATATAAAAACCCATCATAGAACAATTCACACAAAATCAGTCTAAAGGGTTAAAAATCACAAAATATGTCATCCGACACATTTGGAAGGTAAAATATCCAGATACTTGTCCTATCTTTTTAAGAAAATGGTTTAAAGGTTTGGGATTTGGACTTGAGAATTTATCTCCCTTCTCTTATCATTGAGATAATATAATAGGGCACGCTCATCCTGGCAATTCAGGGAAGTTGATACCCAATACCTGCAACTTGCATAAAAACTATGCATGTACATACTCTCTCTCTCTCTCTCTCTCTATATATATATATATATATATATAATGCTAAACTAAATAGGCAATGGCAGGAAGTGGTGCATCGTGTAGATCCCAACTAGCAGGTGACTACAACTCCCTTCCTTAACCATATCAGAAAGGCCATACAATAAGAACAAACACACACACCATACACATGAAAGTATGGGGTAAGTATCCATAATAAAACACATGAGATAATAAACCATCTAACTAATCATTATCAATAACTAAAAGAAATGTAATGATCATCATGCATACATGAAATGTAAAGCCTAAATGATCTCATCATATATCAAATGAATCCATAACATAATGTCTGATAGTCTCAAAATAATACCACTAATCCATCAACATAAAACTAGTCTAGCATAGTCTGATAATAATAGAAAGAATGTGCCTAGAAAGATGTGAATGAGGGCAGGCACTGCAATTAAAAGATAATTATGGTTTACCAAATATGGAGGCTATGTTGCAAAAGGTCACTGGCTTAGAGCTCATGTCTATGATAGATGGATTTTTAGGTTACAATCAAGTGGTTGTTAAGGAATCAAAATAATTTAATCCTACCTTCACTAATCCATGGGGTACTTATGTATATGTCAGGATGCCTTTTGGGATTACTAATGTTGGGGCTACTTTTCAACATGCAATGGATGTCACATTTGCTAATATTATTGACAAATTTTAGCTATGTATCAGCATGATTTAACTACTTACTCTGAAGATGAGAATATCATTGCACGCATTTGGAGAAGGTATTCATTAGATCTCTCAAATATGGTATTTCTTTAAACCCTAGAAAGTGTCACTTTGGTGTAACTAAAGGAAGGCTATTGGGGCACCTAGTTGGAAAACATGGAGTGAGGATTGACCCTAAAAGGGTAGAAGAAATAGACAAGATTTAAAAACCAAAGAGTGTTAAAGGTATTCAATCATTCTTTGGACAAATAAACTTTCTCAGAAGATTTGTAACTAATTTCACAAAATTTAGTAGGCCTATATCAACGATGCTAAAGAAAGGATCTGACATAAATTGGAATGGAGAACCTAGCATTGCTTTACAAAACATTAAACATGCTATTAAGGATGCTCCTATTTTGAGAGCACCAAATTATAACAAGCCCATGCATATGTTTTCTTTCACTTCATTTCATACAATTGCTGTATTACTATTACAGAAATATGAGGAGGGTTATGAGCAACCAATTGCATTTTTTTAGCAAGTCATTTCAAGCAGCTGAGCTCAAGTATGATATTAATGAAAAATAGGAATATGCATTGGTTAAAGGGGTAAAATCTTTCAAATGTTACCTAATGGGAGCTACTATTGTTACATTTGTTCCTATTGCTACTATAAAAGACATATTTCCACAGCAAGAAGAATTTAGTAGAAGATGTAGATGGATCAACCAAATTCAAGAATTTAACATTGACATTCAAATCACTAAATTGGTTAGGAGTCAATTTTTGGCTAAGTTGATGATCGAAGATAATTTATAGGCAAACCAAATAAATCAATTGGATGATAGTTGTAGAGAAAATCTTTGTGATATGGATACCTCTAATTGGTACAAGGATGTGATCTATTATTTTGCAAAACATGAAATCTCCATCAGAGTTAACTGATAATCAAAAGAGATCCCTTAAATTGCAGGCTATAAGATATGTCATAGTTCAAGGTCAGTTGTGGTGGAGAAGTATGGAAGGATTCCTTTTGAAGTGTGTGGATGAGATTGAATCTAAAACAATTTTGAAAGATGTGTATGAAGGTATATGTGGTGGCCACTAAATGGATAAAAATACTGCTCATAAAGTTCTGAGGGCTAGGTTTTTGTGGCCAACACTTTTCAGAGTTGCTCATGAAATTGTTAAAATATGTGATACTTGTAAGAGATTTAGTGGAAAGTTGAAATTCCCTACGAATTTTCCATTAAGACCTGTTGAGGTGTAAGAACCTTTCCAACAATGGGGAATTGATTTTATAGGTGAAATTACAAACAAATCTAGTGGTGGTCATTCTTGGATCTTGGTGGTTACTAATTATTTCACCAAGTGAGTTGAGGCAGTCCCTACTAGGAATGCAATGAGTAAGGTGGTGATTAATTTTATTTTGAATAATATTGTAACCAGGTTTGGATTCCCTCATGAGATTGTAACTGATAATGCCATGTGCTTCATATCATAAGAGTATAGGGATTTTTGTAACAAATATGGCATTACATAGTACGCATCTTCACCTTATCATCCTTAGGGGAATGGTCAAGTAGAATCAAGTAATAATAGTATATTAAAAATTATCAAAAGAATCCTAGGGGAAAACAAGAAGGCATGGGATTCAAAACTGCCTTTGGCCTTATGGGATGACATGGTTACTATGAAAAAGGCCATTGGATGTGCCCCTTTTTATTTGATTTATGCTATACATGCTAGACTTCCCCAGAATAACCTAAAGGAAATGTATAATTTTGTTCAAATTTTTGAAGATGATATTGTTGATGAGATGCAACTCAAAATGGATGACATCTTGCAATTAGAAGAAACAAGGAGAGAATCTTCTATTCAGAATGACAAATTGCAATCACAGATGAAACATTTATATGATAGAAGGACTACTGAAAGGAAGTTTGAGATAGGTGATATGATATTATTTTAGAATGCTAGACTGGAAGATAAAGGAAAGCATGCTAAATTTGATCCAATCTAGCTTGGCCCATATTACATCTATGATACAAATGGAGAGGATTCATATTTCTTGAAGGATTTAACTAGAGATATTCTCAAATTTCCAGTTCATGGAAAATTCTTGAAGAGGTACTTTTCTTAAGGTATCTACATTTTCCATTGCGAATAGCTTTAGGGTTTTTCTGTACATTATGTATATTTTCTAAATCCCTATAATTAGCTTTGTATAGTCTGGTTTCTTAGTCTTGGGTCTTTGTTCCAGTGCTCTCTGAAGAAGTTGTCATTTTAAAAGTCATGTATGGGGTCTACTCTACTAGACATTTTGAATTCTTACATAGACTCAAGTAGTCTATCATCCCCAGACAAAGCCATAGTTGGTCTAATTTTTTGCATAGAAAATTTTCTTAAAATTATTAAAAAAAAATCAAATTTGAGCATTTTGTCTAATCCTAGGGTTTAGGGTTTTAGTTTTGTATTTTATAAATCCTTAAAAACCTATGTAAAATCCTAGGTCTTGCCCTTTTTATTTTCATCTTGGTGCGAAATATTTGAAAAGGCCAAATATTCTCTCCCTTCCCATTTTGAAATCTTTGTTATGTGCCTTTTCAAAATGTTTTCCATTGTTTGATCTTGTTTAGATCCACCATTATCGCATACTTGTTATAAAAAGTTGCAAGGTTTTTTGCTACCATGACATAGTGACTATCAAGTTTTGTGTTGTGCAACACCATAAAGTGAAAGATGACATTAGAAAAGGTACATTATCTTGGGAAAAATTTATCAAGTTAACAAAGCCATCATTTTTAGGAGGTACACGTGGAGCGAGGTATGGTAATTGGAACTTAGGATTTCAAGTAACTAGTTGTCTCATGATCAGAGAAGTTTTGTTAGAATCTAATAATGAGATAGCGAGTGACCGAAAGAGTTAAGAAATCAGCAAGCTTTCAAGGGAAGTGCTCATTGCTAAGTTCCCATGTAATGCTTACAAAATGCATATTCATTACCCTAAAAATTGTCCTTTATGGAATGATCATGTGTGATGTGTTCTCTTTTTCTAGCCATCGAATTTTCATTTTGATAGGACTCACTATATTATTATTGGCAAATCTTCCTTTTTGTTGAGAGTGAATTAGCAAGTGGCCAGGAAGTGTGAAGGGCGATGATCTGATCTAAATTGCAATGATTTTGGAAATCACAAGAAAGTTCTTTTGAAAAAGGTGCTCTTAATTTCCTTTGTCAGTTAATAATGGTTAATTAATGATGCCCAAAAGTTTTGCCAACTTTGGATTTTACCCATTCACTAGAAATCGCTTTGTTACGATAGGAAATTTCTTTTTTTTTGCCTGTAGCAAGGTAGTGAGTTATCAAAAAAGGTTACCATGATCATAGTTCTTTTAAGTGAGTCCCAATAAGAGATTTTTTCAGTAGTAACTGATATGGTTGTATGCCATGGTGGTGTCCAGCTGCAGTGTGTATATTAGAAAATTCACAACCTACTAGAGGTCGCCATGTCATGATTGGAAAATTTCTCATATTCATCTGTAACAAGATAGTAGCTCGCCAGAGAATCATAAAACATGGTGAGATTCAAGCATAGTTGTCACCACTAAGTATTAAAGGGTGATGTGTCTACAAGGTGAAAGTGAGTTATTTACATTTTTGTAAACATGGACTCACTACCAAATCACATGAAGATAATCTTTAGGGATCGTTTGATCAAGGAATGATCAACGATTGTCACATAGTCATTATGGGGAATTGCATACTATTTATTTTACATTACTTGGTGACCAAGGGCCCCATAGTATTTCATGTAACCGAAGTGTAGGTTCCTCGCCGTTTGATCAAAAGGGGTCTTTGGATATCGCATGCTCACTATGAAGAAATGCTCAAGTTTTAAGGCTAGCCACATGGAAAAAAGAACAAATGGGTAATGGGCCCACTGGTTATGTTAAGTTAATGTTTTGAATTTAGTTCGTTGGATCAATGGAAGATTAGTGGTTGTAACTATCTTGCATAAAGAAGGTGCTCACTTTTTACTCATGGAAAAATAGCGATATGGTGACATGTATCCTTGAAGGAAAGTGGGTCCATCCTAAAGTGCCAACAACAAAGGAAAACTAAAGGTGGAGACTGTTCATTGGTTTGACTACCAGCATGTTGACGAGAAACTAAGTTAGATTTGTTTTAATTCCTAGATTGTAGGATTTTTTAAGATTGATGACCTAAATTCAAATACAAAAGCAAGTGCCACCCTATTTTTCCTTTACAATTCATTTATGAGATATGAAAGCTTTACATGTGAAGTAGGAATAGAGTATATCACAGAGGATTTTGCAATTTTCACATTATGCAAAAAATATTTGAGCTTCCTAAAAGAAAGAAAATGACAAAGAAAATTATGGCGAAGTTTGAGTCAAGGGAGTAGTAATTTTTCAATTGTTCATGAAGTGTTGTAGATTCACAGAGCAAGCTAGAGAAAATCAAGTAAGTTTTTGTAAAAACAATCTCTATGGAATTTCAATTTTCCCAAATTGTATTCAAAATGCCTCTTAAGAAAGTTTTCTTGGGCAAAGGGTTTATCAAGCTAGAAATGTTCATGATGATTTGTTAGAATTTGTAGTGCCTGCCCTCGTTTAGATCTTTCTAGATACATTGTTACTATCATGGCTGAACTCTGTTAGACTAGTTATATGTTGATGGTTAGTAGCATTGTTTTGAGACTATTTGATATTGTGCTATGGATTCGGTTGATATATGATGAGATTACTTAGACTTTACATTTCATGTATGCATGATGATTATTACATTATTCTTAGTATTGATGATGATTAGTTAGATGGTCTATTATCACATGTGTTTTCTTATGGATACTTACCCCATACTTGCATGTGTATTGTGTGTGTGTTCGTTTCTTGTGTATGGTGATTCTGATGTGGTTAAGGAAGGGAGTCGTAGTCACCTACTAGTTGGGATCTACACGATGCACCACTTCTTGCCATTGCATGATAGCTTAGTATATATATATATATATATATATATATATATATATATATATATATATATATATATATTGTATGTACATGAATGGATTTTATGTAGGTTGCAGGTACCACATATTGATTTCCCTGAATTGCCAGGATGAGCATACCCTATCATACTATCTCAATGGTAAGAGAGGGGAGATAAATTCTCAAGTCCAAATTGTGAACCCTTAAACCAATTGTCGTAGAGAGGTAGGATAAGTATTTGAGATGTTTTACCCACAAAATCCGTTGGATGATGTAATTTGTGATTTTTAACCCCTTAGACTAATTTTGTGTGGATTGATCTATGATGGGTTTTCATATTTTATTTTGGAGGTCTTTGGAGAATATTCTATTAATTAAGTCTAAAATTAAAAGATTTAATTAATAATTTAATTGTTTTTGGGAAATTAATATAATATGATGATATTTTGATTTTAATTAATTAAATGAGAAATTAATTGAGTAAAAGAATTAAATAAAAGAAATTAGAATTTTTAAAAAATAATAATAAAATAATAAATAAATAATAATAATAATATTAATGGTAAAAGAATTAAAATAAAAGTTATAATTCTATCTAGGATTAAGTGCACCTCTTGATTGCACATATGTCTACAACACAGGAGTTAGCGCACAAATTAAGCACATGGTGTCTACAACCTTGCAACTCATCTAGAAGGTTGGAAAAAGCTCGTGCTTAGTTGTCAATCTTTATCTCATCGTCTGGCTATTTCTAGAGACATTCTAGGTGCTTCCTGAGAGTTCTTTATATTTAGGCACTCCTAAAAACTCAGGGAGCGTGTTTGGAGGACCCGAGAATGTTAGAGAAGGAAGGAGCTTGCTCTGTAGATTCTAAGGAGAAGTAATTTAGCATTAGTGTCTAGGTAGACACTCATGATTTTTGCATATGATATTTCACTTATTGGATTTCTTGTCTTCTTCGTGTCTTCTGAATACTTTCTAAGGACTTCATCTGTCGAATATTTTTGTTGTATGTATTGTTGTCATGGGTAGTTAGATTTCTATATGAGAAAATCCCACATGCGTAGATTTGAGGAATATATGGGATTAGGGTTTTAAATACTTATGAACAAAACCTATTAGAAGGATTAAATAGGTAAATCTTAAGAACAATCATGATAGGAGAATTCCTATTTTACAAAAAAATGGAAAGGACTTTTCCTTTAGAAATTATGTATATATTGCAAAAAAAAATAAAAATATATATATAAACAAATCTAGAAACAATATTAAAAAAGTTTATATAAAAAAATCATATATATTAAAACACTGTTTTCTTTAAAAATAACATCATAGTGGAAAAATATATAAAATGAAATCATTTTTTAAAAAAATGTTTTTTAAGTGCGATTTGGAAAATGTTATTAATAAAAAAAATTAATTAATTTTTATATGTGGGGGGGACAAAACCTGTGCCTCGTACCCACTACAAATCACATGTACCTGCCATCGTAGGTACTGCGATGACAAGGGGTACTATGTGTTGGCTATTGCCACATGCCCTACAATAGCAGGGCTCTGCGTGCCACAATAGCAGTATTAATATATGAGTTGTGTTTTTTATTTAATTTTTTTTATGTTATGTAATATAAGTTGTGAAATTGATTTTTGATTAATTCGATTTTCATAATTAACATTATTAATTATTATTAAATTTTAAATATTAAATATTACAAATTTTATTATTAATAATTAATAATTATTATATTTATTATAAATAAAATTTAATTAATAGTTTTTCTTCTTTAATAATTAATTGTCTTTTAGATTATTAATATAAACATAATTGTTAATTGAATCTAATAATGTTCTAGAATGAAAGATAATAATGAGGAGAAGTTAGTAATCATTCATGTTTAATTTGATCACGATGAGGGTTATTGTCCAAATACGTATTTATCCTATAGGCACTTTAGAAATTGGAAATTCTAAGAGTCATGGGAAAATATTTAACTTATTAAAACTATTACATAGGTTAGTTATAAGGAAGATGAACAATGTTCCTTCATTTGATACTCAACTCTTAAATGAAAACTGAAACCCTACACCTAATTCAACTGAGCAATTTTAAACAAACCCAAACATGTGCTTGTATTTTGTGTTTTCTCTATGCTATCTGTTTTGGGTTTTTGGGTTGACTTGTTTGTTGACCAGTTATAGGATGTCTACCAAAGCCTCGAGGGTTATGATTGTGATGTCATGATTATGTCTTTTGATCTCGATATTTTAAAACTCAACCATGGTTATGTGATGGCATGCTGATCGATATTGTCTTCAATCTTCTTGTGTAAGTTGTGATATATGTAACCTTTTATGAGTTATCGATCAATTGTATTTGGATTACTTTCTAGTCACCTTGATGGGACTGAAGTGTTTATCTGATCTTGATGATGTCCTGTTGTGACATGTTTTGACTTGACCATTTTGGAGTCTTCGATCAAATATTATTTTCTTGATATGCCTTTTGGTTGCTTGTTCAGAACCAATGAATATTGTAATTGTCATTGATACCTTTAGTTGCCAATAGAGAACTGTTGTGGTCATGATTATCGATGGATGCTTTTAAGTTACTCATGGAGATTTGATGTTCTTATTTTGGATTATCTTTTGGTATTTTTCGAGTCACTTGTATAGGACTATGGTAATTTTGTGATTTATGATTCCATGAGCTTAGGGTAGGTTATCTACTTGTAGTGTTGGGAAGTGGCTTGCAATGGGGGTCGGGGCCCTAAGTGGCAGCCAAGGTAACTCATTGTAAGTTATTTAATAAGTGAAAAAATTTACACTAAATGGGGATTAAAATGAACCCAATAAGATAATTGTATTTTCTTGCCCATGCCTTGAGTGCTAGTATAGTCTAGGATGGGAGTAGAGAGAATGCTTAGTTGGGACCTTGCACTCCATAGTATGCCTCATTAGTATGAGAGGATACTAGTGGCTACATAGGGATCACTAGGGGGCTAGGGTCTATTGAGAGACTACCAGGGTAACTCTAGCATGATACGTGTGATGACACTTTCCCACTTACATAGTAGGTTCCTACATGTCTTTGTTGTGCCTGTGGGGTTAGATGTCGACCTGTGTGTTGGAACCTTTGACTTAGTATACTTGTAGGATTTCCTTGACTTAGAGATTATTTGTGTTATTTGATTTGATATCCTACTTGGGACTTGGGATTATCTCCTCAGCACGGTGGGAGTGGGCCATCTAGGTACCATGCGGTTGAGTGGTAGTGCTTTTCCACTCTTACCATTTGAGATCCAAGACATTGTGGCTGATGCATTCTTTGTTGGCATCTATCTTCGTTCTGTTCATGGATTATGATGGTGGACACATATCCTTATATTGATTATTAGCATATGATAGATGATGTTATCTTATCCTTTATTTTACATGATTAGATTTCTTATGCATGTGTTGTAGTATGTTAGATTTCTTTTTGCATATGATGTAGTATGTTTTAGGAGTGACATTCCTACTATGATAATACCAATGATCTCTTCGGTAACTTTGGATGTTATTAATGGAGGGATGGCTAGGACCCACAATGGTCTAATGATGCTATTTATGGTTGGAAGGAATGATGCACTTAGATAATTATGTGTTGTGATTATTGGTTATCTTTTATGATGGATTTTTATATTTTCTATGATGATGTTCATGTATGGTATTTTGTTTCATTTACTTTATTGCACTTGCATCATGGATTAAATTAGGATGATGTACTTAATTTTTACATATGTATATTCTTTAATATCTTTCATACCCTATGACATGTATAGTTGATGATTGAGCTTTCTGTAATGTAATTTATTAACGGACATTTGGAACAAAGTATATTGGTTAAAGAACATTAGACTTTTCATTATTATTTTATGTGGATGTAGTATTAGATGGAATCATTAATAGTTAATTTAGATGTGATTCAACGTTAAGGGATCCTTAAAGAATGCAACTTGTTATGTATGTTTATGTTTACTTTTAGTTGAATGTTTGTTATTGCTTCCGTTACTATGTGTATGTTGTGAATAGTTTAACTTTCATGTTTAAAAAAAAAAATGCTAGCAAACTTAGCGAAGCTTTAGGTTAATTCTTTGGATCCCTTGGCAGGGCATTACATTTGGTATCAGAGCCCAAGTTTCTACATTGGGAGCTCTAAGTATTTTGGAATAAAGCAAGGACCTTGAACTATTATGTGTATCTCTTTAAAACTTGAAACTACATAAACTAAAATAGAATCTAAAAATTGTTACTTGGATATGTATCACATTGCAACACTTAGCTTTCAAAATTGAAAAATTCTACTTAAACCTAAACATAGGCAAAACTGAAATTGAACTTAATCTATTTGTAAACTTGTTCCTTTTATGCTATATAGTAGCATGCCTTATGGTTGCGATAGTATTTTGTATATTGAATATTGTTGTAGGATGGTATCTAGGACAAGGACTTCTATTAGAGACCATGGAAGAGGCCATGGACATGGTAGAGCTATCAGTGTCCATGAGTCTGTTTGTGGAGGGCCTACTCATGAAGAGAGCAGGGGAGAGCATGTTAGTAAGCAAAAGGAAGAGAGCCTTAGAGGGGACCAAGCTGAATCTGAGGAGGTTAACTTGAGACAGATGATGGAGACCATCCTTGATTACCTAGCTCCTATTCAGGATCATCATTGAGCACATCAGACAGAACAAGATCATAGACCCAAGTCTAGGAGTCCTCAAAGGGACTGTTAGAGATCCATTGTATCTACTCAGATGAAGGACCTTTCGAGATCCAAGGTCAAGCCCTTCAATGGGTAGGATTTTGGATATGTGGCCGAACAGTGGCTTATTGCCTTGGATAGGATTTTTGCCATACAAGATTTTGACAATAATGTTAAGGCAAGATTTTCCATTACCAATCTAGAGAATTTTGGGGCCACTTGGTGGACAATTAAGGAAAACAAGCTGGGCATAGATATGAACAGTGTCACTTGGGAGCTATTCTTAGAGAGTTTCTACGAGCAATTCCTACCAGAGGAATGGAAGTAGTAAAGGGCAGATGAGTTCCATAATCTTAGGCAACATATCCCTGATGTTGTACAAGTTCTTGATTGGAATGTATTGCAGGTAGTGGACAGGCAACTGGCTTTGGAGCTGGTTCATATTCTAGAGCAGTGGGAGTTGACCCTCAGGGGTCGAACCATAGAGCAGGTAAGGGTCCAATGGGACCCTACTAATGACGCTTTAGCTACATGGGAGGATGTAGCTAGATTATGGGAGCTATATCCCTACTTGTTTGTAGGCTTCTAGGAGTAAGTCTAATGCTAGGGGGGTGGATGTAGTACCTGCCCTCGTTTACATCTTTCTAGATACATTGTTTCTATCATGGCTGATCTCTATTAGACTAGTTATATGTTGATGGTTAGTACCATTGTTTTGAGACTATCAGATATTGTGCTATGGATTCAGTTGATATATGATGAGATTACTTAGACATTACATTTCATGTATGCATGATGATTATTACATTATTCTTAGTATTGATGATGATTAGTTAGGTGGTTTATTATCACATGTGTTTTCTTATGGATACTTACCCCATACTTGCATGTTTATGGTGTGTGTGTTTTTTTCTCGTGTATGGCATTTCTGATGTGGTTAAGGAAGGGAGTCGTAGTCACCTGCTAGTTGGGATCTACATGATGCGCCACTTCTTGCCATTTCCTATTTATCTT